>CM053762.1:58968729-58982841 GCA_028658305.1 Pachyuromys duprasi | reverse complement strand
GGCTCTTCAGAAGTGACCTAAAGTCACAAAGCAGAGGTTGGAATTGACCAGGGATCCTTTCCACATCTGGTCTCCAATGTCTGTAACTTCACAGCTCAAAAGAAACGAGGGCTTTGAGCATCCCAGCCTTTGAACTGCCAGTCTTTGTGTCTGATTGGTTCGGATTTTCCCATTCTTGACTCATCTTTGCCTTAATCAACTGAATGTATTAGGGATAAAAGGAACTTCCTGTTGTCAAGGAATGGAGGTCTCACTCACCGTCTAAAGAGTAGGTACCCATCACCTCACCGAGACCCAGAAGGTGTCCAACAGGACCTGGGCAGATGAAGGAGCTGCTGACAGGAAACATCAGCACTTGGTTGTTTGCATATCACAGCTCCATCATTGTCTAGTTTTGATAGACACTGTCGTTTCCACTGCACAGATGTGTCCAAGCAGGAAGCTGAGTCCCTGAAGATCTTTCAGCAGGTTAACACAGCTGAAACTCATGCCAGACTCTTTGGACTAACTCCACTACCCCCAGGGCTGAGCTTTTGAGGTTGACTCTCAGGTAAACCGCAAGGCCACATGTAATTAGATGCAAGATTATGTGGTACCGGCTGGAAGTTCGGGAAGTACTCCGAGAGTTAATTAAAAAGGCAAAGGGCATTAAGGAGACAGCTTAGGAGGGTGGGGAGGACAGTTTGTGGAAGTTCTACAGAAGAAAGAGCAAAGAACCAGGTGTATTTATAGACTAATAATGTGCAAAAGGGGGAAAATGTGTCGCCTTGAGCAATTCTCATCAAGTTAATGGATGTTGCCAATTACTGTGGTAACATTTTTAATTGTATCTCAGCTCTAAAGGGAATAAAACCAGAATTTCACAGTCTTTGCCTCAGGACTATTAGGGACCTGCATTCTGGTACAGTATAATGGTGCAGACATGTTAGCCTGGCATCTACACCGAGAGACTTCTTACAGATCTCTCAGGTTAAGACTTGGCCTGGTTAGAAAGAGAACATCTGACACATGAGTCCACTTATATGAATGTGTCCGGAAGACAGCAGACAACTGTATGAGGGAGCAGAGGTTGTAACCACATGGAAGCCCTTAAACAGGAGAGCAACCACTGCTCCACACACCGTGAAGATACAATGACATTTGCTATCTTATGAGTCATCTTATGATCAAATGATGCCTGAGTCAGTCTTCTTGTTTATTCCCGATTGTAACTGATTTAATTATCTAAATGATGCCTCCTCCACTCTATATTAAATGAAGGAGTTTGTTTGCCCACCTGGATAACAACCTGGTAACAACCCTGGCAGTCAGTTCTATTTTTCAGACAAAGATTCAAAATTCTAACAAGGGATATACAGTTCTGTGTTCTTTTTAATAACAAGGGGATGAAGACTGAAACAAACGAACAAATAAAAATAACTGATCTAAATCTCCATCGCTACTAAATGACAGCTCCTGATTCAAATCCAGAGCAGACAGACTTAGCTTCCTAGCTCACCCTAAGGCACATCTGTAGATGGTCAGTCTTCATGAGAAAAAGGAGGACAGAGGAAAGTGTCAAGCAGCCACTCAGTGCTAGCACCTTATTTCCCTTGAATCCTCTAATGCTAAGAACGAACACAGGCAGCACGCATCACCAGCCCACAGACTGCAAACACAGAAACAGAGGTCTGCTTTAACAGAGAGATTAAGTTACTTGCTCAGCATTCTGCAGGGCATAAAGAGAATAGGAAGGATTCAAATAATGACAATGTAACTTCAGCTATTCCTCTTGACTTCACAGCTGCTCAGAGGTACACTCCCGGTTTACACTCTACCCAGAAAATTCAAGACTTTAAGGGAAAGAAGACAAAGCTACATTGCTCTTTGTGGTCACAATTTATTTCAGAAACAATATGGAACCACTGTGACAAAATTTATTGTTTTATGATACTTTCCTCCATAACAAACTCCATTTAGATCCCAACTCAGAAGTCATCTCTCTGATTTCTGTATTGAGTGGTCTCATCTTCATGCCCAGGACCCAAACAGGTTTGCCCTTGCTGTTGAATGTCCTAAGCTGCACAACCAACTACCAGAATCCCATAGAACCACCTAGCCCATTAAGCAATGGAACCCAAAGACTAGTAACTGAAAGAATAAAACAAGCTAAAACAACCTGGGAGGAAAGGCACAGGACGCCACTGCTAACCTGCTGTAAGCACTGAGCTTATTCTGCTCAGGGTTGTCTTTTCGCCTCCATTCTCTAAGCAGAGAAGACATGACTAAAGTATTTGCCTAGGCCCGGAAGCAGTCACTGCCTATGTGCTCAGATATGGAATCTGCAGAAAGCTCATGCGACAAGTCTAAGCTTCTCAGTTCAGGAAGTCAACCCTGCTTTTTAAGCCAGCACTCGCTGATTCCCTCCTGCTGCCTCTTCATTATACTGTATGTTCAGTTTCAGTACAAACAGATAGGAGGCAGTGGAAGACAATAGTGCAAAAAACATGGCTACTGTACTCAGAGAGACCTGGATTAAAATCCCAGACACACCTTCCATAGCTGAGTAAGCTTCTTGCACACTCACCTTTCACTTCTGAAGAGAGAACAGCAGCAGTGGTTACTGCACAGCATTATTGTAGGAATTAAACTAGGTAACAAATGACTCCGATCATAGGCTAAGAAGTACCAAACATATTTTGGCCATGAGTCATTCTGATCTTCCCCAAAGATTTTCAGTTCTTGGCCCTGACTATATCATGTCACCTTCATTTCGTTTTATTTACTTTTTGTGTTATTTTATTGAGATGGAGTCTTTTTATTTACCTTGGTTATCCTGGACTCACTTTGTAGACCAGGCTATCCTCAAACTCATAGAGATCTACCTGCCTCTGCTTCTGGAGTGCTGGGATTAGAGATGTGTGTTACCATACCTGGATCTTCATCCCTGTACATACGTCAAATGGCTAAGGTAATAAAAGGCTCATGTCCATAGGTAGAGCTTATTAACCTACCCGTCAAAAAAAGCTTTCACCCATACCCCAGCAAACTTCAGAGGCAAGTTGAAAAACCTATCAGGCCTTGGAAATTGGAACATAAGTAAGCATGCACAGCCCTGGCACATGGCAGCAGCCTCCTGTGAATTGACACTCACACCTGCAGCCATTGGCTCGGGAAGGGCCGCCTAGGGAAAGAACAAGAGGTTGGACCCTGTGGGAAAATTAAAATTAAAGTGAACCAGACGCTCCAGAACCCTCCCGAGGGAGTCATTCAGCCTAGTTCTGGGCTGGGGCAATATCACTTAATAGGCTCTTTTTCATCTTTAATTTCTCTGATACAGAAAGTTTACAAGATCAATTGCTAAGAGAGCTAATGGGAGGAGATGAGGCAGCAAGATGCAGAGGGCCCAGACTCAGCTAATTCCTCAGCTTCTAACTAGAGTCCTCAGGGACCCACTTATATAAAGCCTGAGCGCTCCTTGCCCTGCTCAATCACCCCTCCCATCCCCAAACCCTCTAAATAAAGAATTTGAATTGCAACCCAGCAAGAATAGCATATGAAGCTCAAGCTGCCAGGGACTTGCCAGGAATCCCAGGAAATCACAATTCTATCCAAGGCTTGAGTTCAGGGTCCTGTCCTTTCAGTCTTCACACCAAGGGACCCAGAGCCCTTACATCTTCAAAGATTGTCCAAAGCAATTCAGTCCCTGACCAAATCAACAGGCTCCCCATCTGCATGGGCTTTCGTTACATTTCTGCTTCTTTCTCAATCCAAACCCCTGATTTTCTCCTCTATAAATAAAGGTGAACACAAAGCTTTTTACCTGAGGCACCTATCATCCATTGATCATTATGCTTATGTACATAGAGTAAGTATTACGGAAATTTACGAATTCGGGATTAAGGACTAAGAGGAGCTGGACAAACACTGGATCTTTTGTGTGGCAGGGGAAGTGGGCTTGCGCTGGGCTTACTTCCTGCCTGTGTCTTATGACTGTTGGATCCCTTAAGAGAAGTGATGGGGTGTTTACTTGTTCTTGTCCCTTTTACTCATGGTTTGAGATCAGCATCCTCCTCCATGCCTGCTTCACAGAACGCCACAGGAAGAATTCCAAATGATTTCTGAAACAGCATGGAATAGGAAAAGCTGCCTCTCATGCAGGAGACTTCCATTCTCCAAATGGAAACACAGCCCAGAAGGGGAGTCGCTCACATCAATTGCTCTGGACTGTGCTTCCCCCAGGATGCCTCAATTTCCATAACGGGACACTTGCTTTTCTTTGCCACCATTGTCTGCATATTTTCCTTAATGATGAAAGAATTAAACTGAACTTTTTCTGCACAGCTGGCTCTGGGGGATTCTGGAAAGCCTGGGAAGGAAGTTTTCAATTTGTTCATTTGCCGAGAATGAATTCTGCCTCATATAACTCTTGACAAATTGCCATTTTTAAAGGGTTTGTTAATTTCCAATGAGCAAATGGCACATAAGATATCTTGTTTATTCAACAGATGCTCCTGAGCAAAACAAATGGTTCTTGTTTAACAAACATGGAAACATCTTGTCAGCTTTGCTGAGATCATCCTATTTGGCTACCAAGGGAGGAGCCCGTCGTTTGTGGAGAAAAGGCAAGGTGTCTCCTTCCATGCACTGTTCTCAAAGGAGACTTAATTCTATTGGGTCAGTTAGTAGGGGAGGAAGGTTCCTCCTTTCCGAGGAGTAGGGGAGGTAGGGAGATGGGGAAGAGTGAGGGAGGGTAGGACTGGGATGAGTAGAAGGAGGGGGCTGCAATCAGGATGTAAAGTGAATAAATTAAAAATAGTAAATTGAAAAATAAAGGAAGTGTAGATGCAGAGCTCCTTGTTCCTTGGCTTGGAGCAACTTTCAGGCAAATGACCTGTGTTTAGAGATGCTTCATAATTCTGACTCAGGTATACCTGACACCTGATGAAGTGAATGTCCCAGAAACTAAATTTGAAATATATTTCAAAGGAGACACCATCTGAAATGGGTGGGGAGGTGGACACAGTCATGAGTGAATCCCAGATTTGGAGTCAGATTACGTTGGATCCTGGCTCTGCCATTGACTGTGTAAGCTTGAATTCGTTATTTAATCACACTGAACCTTAGCTTCCTTGACAAAAATACAGGCTTCCTAAAGGCATGACAAACAACAATGCTGATGATAGTGATGAACATTCATCCTCTTAATCCTGACTATTCCAGGGGATTTTAAATGGCACAGAAGCCATGAATGAGCCTCAAGAGCAGAGCTACAGGGCTGGGGGATGGGGAGAAGGAGAGCCTGATCCTATGTCCTCCACTATCTGCAAGAAATAAATGTGACATATTTGACAGTGTGAGGGTGCAATGACTCCAGTTGGAGATGAAACCCAACCGGACATTGGGGCCCTTCTAAGTCTCAGAAATTCAGAGTAACATCAAAGACTTTCAGCCACAGAGCTAAAGATCTGGCTAGACTAAAGGACCCTCTGGGACATGTGGGCTCAGAAAGGAGCAGAGGAAAAGAGTCCAGCTTGCTCAAGAGCACACGAGGACACACAAAGAAACAATGGCTGACCTCTGTCAAGTCTGAATAGATAGGGATGAATGTATTTGCTGATGGGTACAGCATAAAACTACGTATTAATTATAGGAGGGACAGCATTTCACAGCCCCACAAGAGACCTCCCTTGGAACAACATGGAACTCACCAGAGAATTGATTTTCTCCACACTTGGGAAAGCTGCAAAGCGAAGTCAACCCTCGCTGAGTATGGCAGGGTCAAGTAGTGCCTAAAGGAGCCAAACTCTTATCTCAGCTCATGGGGAGGCTATAGAAGAACCCCCAGGCATGATCGGTTTTGTGATGGAATCCTCACAGCTGCCCTTTGGGCAGACATCATTGTTATCAGCATTAAGCAGGCCAGCTCAGAAAATCCACTCGCAATACTAGAGATTTAGTAGGTGTTTAGGGGCAGGTATCTCCTTGAACTTGCTCTTAGTCACTCTGAAATGAGTGAGAGGGGATCCTGAGAATTTCAAAGATAAAAAGCTGTTTGGTGTTTTTTTTTTTTAGCATAACTTAAAAGAAAATAAACTGATTTTCTGGATTTATTCAGAATTGCACGATGCCCTGCTACCCTGCCCTGTCAAGGAGAAGCCTGGCTGAGGTTCTGGTGATGGACAGCCTCAAGGTATATGGCAACAGGATAAGGCATCAGTGAAGACAAGAGCCTCAGTGGATGGCTGTGGGCTTAGAATCTGGCACGATAAGGATGCCATGCCACAATGAAGAGGTTGTACATCTTTTGGGGGGTTAGTAGTTTTTCAGTTGTAACTCCCTGAAAAACCCATGTTAGACGCTATCCACATGTAAGATGACCCTGGCTGAGAGGATGGTCGTCGTCTGATGTGTAAAAAGGTGAGTTCGAATCTCCAGAACTACTTTTCTGTTGTTGTTGTTTGTTTGTTTGTTTGTTTGTTTATTTTGTTTTTTAACAGTAGTCAAAAGACCAGGTGACAGTAATGAGCTCCTGCAGCCCTAGAGCTGAGGGCAGGCAGAGGAAGACAGATCCTTGAAGTTTATTGGCCAGCAAACCTAGTCAGTGATGACCTTCCAGTTTACTTAAAAGGTCTTGTGCTGACAAAAAAAAAAGGATAGGATCAGGGAAAGACACCCAGGATCTACTTTGGGACTCCCTAGAACTATGTACCCATTTACATATACACCTGCACATATACGTGTACACATTCTTACTAACAACTTTACATCCTCCACATACAACATGCACACACATACACACAGAGAGACAGAGAGACACACTCACACAAGCATGTACTTGCATTCACCTGAGCACTTCCTGTTCTTTTAGAAAATCTCTCCCTGTGGTCAACAAGAGAATCAGAAGGTGGTGGTGAGACATCTGTGACAGTTCCATTGATTTCTGTTCATTTAGAAATGCAGACATGTAAGAATGACATAATTTTGACAACCTTGAATTGCCTCAAATTTACAAAAAAGCATTTCAGAGGTGATAACTCATCAACACAAGTTCATAATTATTGGCACACGTTTTTCATGACATACTTCACAAGTGATCGTGACTCACTGGTGTGTCTTTATACTATTGATTTGAAATTTTTGACATTCTTCTCTTGGTATAAGCAATATAAACTTTTAACCAGAGGTTGACCGCTTTCAAGCTGAGTTTTAGAAGTGAATAAGGAAAAAAACAAGCTGCTTTAGGGGATAGGAAAACTGAGAGTAGAATGGGGAGGGAAGCCGACCCAGGCAGAAGGTCGGAACTGCACTGAAGGAACTGCCATCAAGAGTGAAGACGGTCACTCTTAAGTAAGGCCTTCGCATGAGTGGTAAACTCAGCACAGGAATCAAGGGCACAGAGAGACCAAGACTCCTGCAGCACATGAGTGTTGTCTATGGTGATTTGAGAGTTCTAAATCAGATGAGGAGTTTTGTGGTAAAGTGACAAAAAGACAATCTGGAAACCATTTAAGCAAAGAGAGAGAGAGAGAGAGAGAGAGAGAGAGAGGGTCTTCATACAGTTTGGGAATGGCAACGTACCCTGATAAAGATGGCATGGGTTTGGAGGTATCACATGAG
Source organism: Pachyuromys duprasi (assembly GCA_028658305.1). NCBI lineage: Eukaryota > Metazoa > Chordata > Mammalia > Rodentia > Muridae > Pachyuromys > Pachyuromys duprasi. The sequence continues at coordinate 58,975,242 of CM053762.1, read as the reverse complement.
ACCTACCTAGTGTGAGTGTGTGTGCCTGTGTGTGTATGTGTGTGTGCATGGGATTCTGGGGAGGTGAACCAAAGCCCAGACCTCAGATATAGGAACTCTAATCAGTGGGGAGGGTGTGTATGAATTACTGGGAAAGTTTCCTTTTGCAAACAAAGAAGAAATGATTTAAAAAAAACCAACATCCTAGAAAACACAAATATTTTGAGTGTCTCCTAATCAAGGGGAACCGGTGAAGGTTTCAGCAAACAAATTACAGAGAAGATTAAAAATATAACAGAAGAAAATCACAGTGGTCCAGTCTGGCCCCCAAATTGGCAAAGTGTTAAAAACTGCTGAAATCAGGTGGGATGAGGAATGGGAAGTGATCATGAGATCTGGGTATCAGATGTGATTACAGTCACAGGTATAAGTCATAAGCAACAGCCAGACCATTGTGAGTTCCATGGTAGTTCAAAGGTAAAGAACAAATCTGTTGTAAGTAATTTTATAAAATTCATCAATGAAGACATGGTAACAATTAAGAATGGCACTTACAGAAACAGTTTTGTTTCTTAAAGATTTAAGTTACAGATAAAATCATGGAATTTGGAAAGTTAGGAAACTGAAAAATAAACAATGGACACCTTGATGTTTTGAAATTAAGATGATAAGTAGATTATAGATAGATACAGACAAATTGACAGACTAGATAGATGATAGGTAGATAGATATGATATGATACAATATGGTAAATGATAGATAGATAGATAGATAGATAGATAGATAGATAGATAGATAGATAGATAGATAGATAGATGAGACAAAGAGAGAGAGAGAGAGAGAGAGAAGCAGGCAGACAGACATACAGATACAGAGACAAATATACAGAAAAGAGAGAATTACGTGACTCCTAAAAGTCCTGGAAAGAGAGAGGATCAATTTAAGCTCACAAAAGCATAAAGGTATTCTTCTACCACAACAGAGAAATACAGAGGTGAGTAAGGCAGGCAGATGAAGAAGAAAGAGAAGCTATGTGTATGTACACATTATAGTTTGTTTCTTTTGAGACATGGGAGGGCCCATCACTGTTGAAAGGAAAAAGCAGAGAAGAGTTGGGATCAGAGGGAAGAAGTAAAGCTATGGCAAAGCAGACCCCATAAGGTAAAAGAGGGGGGTCACGTTAGACAGCTGGAACAAAGGCTACTTGGCTAATCAAGTAAGAGTGGACGGAAGCAGGTGTTGGGCTATTACAGTTCTTTCTTCCAGAATGCCATAGCATGCAGCAAGTGTCTAACGCAGGCGTGGCAGGCAATAAGTAGTGGCTAACACACCTTCAGTCCCCAGTGTGCGTGCTCTCCTATCATTCATTTCCATATCTTCAAGTTTGCTAGGTTCCAGCAATAATATCTAAAGCAAACTTTCTATCTGGAACACTGAAGAAGGAATAAACATATAGACATTCAAGTTCAAAAGTTTCAGTAGGACTGGCACCAGGAGGGTGACTTGTTGCTGCTAATACATGTCCTTCATGCAACATGATCACAAAATGTCAGCTGTGGATTGTTCCACTGGATGAGTCTGTGAATGAATATTATTTTTACAAAACCCTTTCTGAGCACTGGCTTTTTATAAAGCATAAAGTTTACCCAGGGGGCCATCCATAACAGCAGTTAAACAGAGCACTCCAATCCATTGCATTTCTAGGGTCTTAGGAAATGGAAATCCTTTAAGTACCTTTACTCTGCTTCCCGGGAGCTATCTTTCAAAGTTTAAATTGTTTATTTTTCAGTTTTCTAACTTTCCAAATTCCATTTATAAATCAAAGCAGCTTTTGAGCAATTTGATGGGAGTGAAATGGCTTAAGAAAGAACAAACATCAAATAATATGTATTTGGTCATTTGAACTTATTGGATTTTTCTTCCTCTTTCTTTCTTTCTTTCTTTCTTTCTTTCTTTCTTTCTTTCTTTCTTTCTTTTTCTTTCTTTCTTCTTAATAACAAGGATGCTCTGTCTGAGGCAAGTCTGTCTTCCTGATCAGTACAGCAGAGGAAGCAGCTTTTGGTTCCTTTAGAATTAGCAACTTATAATTATTTTATTATTAGGACAACTTTTATTTTCCAGATCAAGGCTAACAAACACCTAGAGTTCTTTCTGGAAAAACATCTTCTTTTTGGCAAACACTCAATTCCAATTCCAAGCTGTAGAACACACAGTGAGCATATCACAGCTTGCCTTTTAGAAGACTCTACTTTCTCCTAGTAGAACTAAGAGCACATAGCACTAAGGCTCTCAGAAATCATTTCACACACCTGTCTTTTGTTGTTGTTTATTTTGCTCTTTCTTTTTGATTCCTCAGTGCTGATTACCCAGCTCCAGGCCTCACACATACATTCCAGGCAAGAACCCTAGCCAGCCCAATTACAGCCAGCCCCAGTCCCAAAATCTGATTTTCAAACCACATATGATGAAATAAATTTCTCATCTGTCCACTTTTAACAAATGCAATGAAATACAGCAGACTTTCAAACTGATACACAGTTTCTAAACACAATGGTTACGCTGGCCTATGTTGTTATCAGAGCCCAGTGGCAATGTGCTAGCCAGTGCCAGACCCTTGGTTCTCTGATGGCTTTGTGAACGGACCCAGTGCTTGCACATCTTCCCCACTCTTTAGCTAAGGCAGCTATGTGCACAGGAAGAAGGTATGAACCATAGTCAGTTTCATGGTGAGACATTTCGGTTGGAACACAAAGCTACAAGTGTCAGCTCCGACGACTGCATCACCTCACATTCGCTCACACAGACGGAGAGGTGAACTGGCTAAGACCCCTCTGCCCTAGATTTGGCTTCCTCTTCCGGTTACTCACGAAGGAAGGCATTTCAGTGTACTGGACCTCTTAATTTTACAATCAACATGGCAAACACTAATGATCTTAAAATGCTGCAACCACAGCTGGTAATTTCAATATTACTTGCTTCACAACAACACTGATTTGAATACCTTTTCTTTCTCTGCTGCACTATAAATGTTAAAAGCAGGTAAAGACCTTTTTTTTTTCTCAGTCTACCATTGTGTCTACTACAGTGGCTATCTTTCAGCAGTATGGCAGTAGAAATGGTATAAATGTTCTTTGAAAGACCAAACGGTGGAAAAGCATCAGTCTGGGGCCACCATCAGACACCTTGGAAGCCTGGACACATGCCTAGAGCTCCAGAACTGAGGAAAGCAGCAGGAATCCTGTAGAGCTGAGACTGGACCTATGGGACCCTGGACAGCTTTTGGAATTTTCTACAGGGCATCTCAGCAAATCAAGTCCTGCGACTTCTCCAGGATCCTTGCTCTCAGCCCTCTGTTTATACAGAAGGAAAGAGAGTTTTCTCCTCGTTCCTTGCTTTCTTCTGCTCTTGCTGTATTTGTCTAATACTGTATGAGGGAATGTATACAGAGATAAACCGGCCATATTTCTGCCTAGAGAAAGCTCATAATCCAGCTACAGATAAGTACACTGAGCTGTAAATGAGATATCAGCAATACGTTACCACAAAGAAAACACAAGCGGCAGGAGGTTCAACCTTGATTTTAAACCCCTCACAATCAGATGTCTCTCACTTGCCCGGGTTTGCTCAGCATGTACTAGAAAGGCTCTTCTCACTGTCTCCAAATGATAATGCTCATTTCTGACTCCAAGTCGTCAATCTTTGCTCCTGCCCTGAGTACCACTCCTGTTGGTTTAGCAAGGTCTCACTATGCCAGACCATAGATGAGACACTAACACATCAGGCTTCTGACCATCCATTACTCTGGTTTTCTGTATCACACAGGTATCATTGAGGCATTAGATGCCTGAAAATCAGGTCTCCTAGACTGAATATAAGTTTTCTGAAGGAAAAGCCTACGGCTGGTATGTGTTTGCTGTCTCTTCAGTGCTCTAATCTAAGGATGTGAATGTTGGTGGAAAGCCATTGTGAGGTCAAAACATACTGGTCATCAGTTCACTAGGTCTGTCTCCATTTGGCACATGAGGAAGTGGACAGTGGGTGAAATTGGGTGATGTTGAAAAGCACCACACCTTATTTCAGAGGTGGCTATGCTTATAGCTCAGAGCAAAATAGTTTACCAAGATTAAATTTGCCTTTCATAAAACCGAGACAGAAAAGATCACTGGAAATGATGGAAAATATATAATTACTAGTGACAACATGATAGGAGAGGCATAGTGGTTATGGGTGAAGCATTTTGTGTTTCTGGGCCTCAGTTTCCTTATCTGTAAAATGAGGGTTCTGGGCCTATTTTCCCAAGACTCTCAACCCTAAATACCATTCATTCTAAGGTACCTAAGCATACCTCTCAGGTAGCCACGGTCAACATCTTTTGGAGAAATGGCCGTTGATTTCCTTCAAGCAGCTGATAGGACACAGTCTTATTCCTTCCACAGTATCATCACTCATCTCAGTCCATGGGGTGTTTAAAACGGAATCACTTAATTTAATAGTCATTTTGACATAAGGAATTGTTTTCTTAAAGCTAGAACTGGCTGTAAAACCTCCAGTGATATTTTATGGCTGCCATATAATAAAATCATTTAGCAATTAGTGATTAATGGCATACAACAGCATATTTCTTCATGGCTACCTCCCTGGTTGCTGTTTCTCTCTGGTTTCACTTACTTTCCAGTTTAAAACTCATGTCCTTGGGTGACAAGCCTCTTTATAGAACCAAGGTAGGTTTCAGAGCCTAAAAGACGATCCGTTCCATCAAAAAGTGTTCCATGGAGGTCTGGCACAGTGGTGAGGCTGATTGAGAGAACTTAAATCTAATCTATGTCATGGAAGGGAGTAAAGGCAAAACCACGAGGCTTGCTAGGAGGCCTGCAATGTTAGCTCTAGTACCAAAAGACAAAGTTTTTACTGGTTAAATTTTTATTCTTTTTATGACATTAGCCATTACTGGGTAGGCATATAAGCCCTTTGAGCTGAACAGCCTCTGCCCCCTCCTGCCTTATCTTCCCGTCATTACCATGCCTTCTGATTCTGCTCTCTCATGGTGGGGGTACATTACACACGGAATCTGGTGTGCGACACTAGTGATACTTGTTAAGAAAAAAGGACCTGCCCACTATTTTCTACTTTACAAGCAAGCCCTGCTATTTCCTAATTTGCATAACACAATCCATTGAGATAAATTATTATTGCCACCTCCATTTTATAAATGAAGAAACAGAGGCCATGGGAGGCCAAGCTCACCCTGCAGTACAACGACGCAAACCTGAACAATAAGTAGTCAGCCCCATTCATTATGCTACTACATCATCCTGCGAGTTTGTGGGGGGGAAGATGATGACAGTAATGTTTTTAATGAGATTAGCACTTTGCTTAATACAACATAAGCCATTGGAAAGCACCACAATGTACATATCTCCCTGTATTCCAAGCATTCACTGTTCAGGGTTGATATAAGGGTGACCAATCCGGCTCTGAGACTATTCTTTGGTAGATGTCAGTGACTCAGTACATTCCTACTCTTCCCCTGGTAGCTGCCCACATTGTATTGCAGGTCTGTGGTGAAATATGTAGAGCTAAACCTTAGTCCGAGGTCAGATGTCTCTGGAGCCCTAACTTGAGGAACACACTTCTATAAGGTCTACTGTTATACCTTCAAAGCAGCCCTACTGTTCTTTCACCCAGGGATGCTGTTTTATCCCTCAAATACACAGTCATTCCCATATGACCCCAAGTGAATCCTTTGTACATACTATTTTCTACTCCAAAGTCTATTTGCCAAAAGAACAGCACTATAGTACTCACTCCATCCTCCAAAACACACAGATAAAAATCCACTCAGAGAACTTTCTTCAGTGCCTTCTTACACTGGAGAAAATTACTCCTTAGTCCAAAGCACACCTTCCAAGAACTGTGTAAACATTTTGCTGAATTTCAGTCTTTGTTTAAAAATTTATCTGTAAAGTCTATAAATCTGTGGTCATCTTGCCTTGTTGTCTTAATTCCCAGTAGAATTCAAGTGTCTAAATTTTACCCATTCTAGGAAACAACATTTTGGGATCACAGGAGGAATTGAACTTATTTTTTCTGTAAGTCGTCCTTTGACATACTTTAATGGAAGAACACATTCTCTAGAATTTTTTTTTTTTTGGAGTGTCAGTTTCTCTTTCTGGAATCTATCACCTCAGGCTATATGACTCTGAGCTCCATGATTTTCCCAGCTCCTCCTTCTGAGATTTGCCTTTCCTCCTGCTGTAATTTTGAAAAAGGTCAGGCTTAAGCACGGTCCATGTCTAAGCAGAAAACCTTTCAGTGGCCCATATCTTAATGGTAACATCTTCAGTCTGGCATTGGAAACTCCAAGGTTATCATGTTAATCTTTCCAGCCTTATCAACTTCTTCCTTCCATAGTAAGTCACCCTGAACCTCTTGACAGATTGACATGTTAACAGTCTCTTGAATGCATCTCATGCATTCCCTTTCAGAGGCTTTTATCCTTCTTCCTTCACTTGAAATGTCCATCACTACCCATCA
>CM053762.1:58951991-58968229 GCA_028658305.1 Pachyuromys duprasi | reverse complement strand
GAAACCAAAACCATCTTTCAACTCTCTCTCTAATACAAGCATTGCCTGACTGCTATTTTTTTTTACATTTTTTTATTAATTACACATTATTCAATTTGTATCCCCCATAACTCCCTCCCTCCTCCCCTCCTAATCCCACCTTCCCTTCCCCTTCTCCACACATGCCCCTCCTCAAGTCCACTGATAGGGGAGGTCTTCCTCTCCTTCCTTCTGATCCTAGTCTATCAGCTCTCATCAGGAGTGGTTGCATTGTCTTCCTCTGTGGCCTGGTAAGGCTGCTCCCCATCAGGGTACCCCAGCCAGAAAGACAAAGCAGATGGACATCAAAAGAAGAGGAAAACAGAAAACAAGTTAGGAGCCTGTCACAGAGGGCCTCTGAAAGACTCTGCCCTACAGAATATCAAAGCAGATGCTGAGACTTATGGCCAACTGTTGAGCAGAATGCATGGAATCTTACGAAAGATGTGGAAGATAGTAAGATAGGGAGAGAACAGGAGCTCCACAAGGAGAGCTACAGAACTAAAAAAATCTGAGAACAGGGGTCTTTCCTGAGATTGATTCTCCAACCAATTACCATGCATGGAGAAAACCTAGAACCCCTGCACAGATGTAGCCCATGGCAGTTCAGTGTCCAATGGGTTCCATAGTAATGGGAACAGGGACTGTCTCTGACATGAAATGATTGGCCCGACTGACTGCTGTTTTAATGCAACCTTCCCTGGCCCCACTCTCTCAGGTTGTACCTTGTTCCCAGAACTGAGCATCTTTTCCCCTTAAGATTGGTCTAATTATCTCAGCTCTTCTGTCCTACCATATCCTCTCCATAGTTTTTGCTGCATAATAAATCACTCAACTGTACAGTAGTTTAAGACAAACATAGTCATTCTGTCTCTCTCATCAAAGAGCCAGCTGATGGGTTGGCTTGTTTAGACCGTGAATGGTAGTGCTTCATTCCCTGGGTGTAGAAAGCTTGATCTTCACAGTGGTAAAAGCTTAATTATGATCCATCGGTTTACTATGGAGCCTGGAATGAGGCAGCCACAGCTACAACGTTCCAGCCAAGACATACATACCCAACTTTCACATTTACTGAATGTAGCCAAAGAAAGTTACATGGATGAGCCCTAAGCTGAGGAATAAAGGAAGTGATTACTATACACAGGAGATAGACATCATAGAGTTACATGGAAATGGGCTGGATAACGTCAAAGTGAGCTGGAGACTGGGGCATCAACAAGATCTTTTGTCTTTTAAATGTCTTTGTATGCATGCACTTCTCAGAGTGCAAGCTCAACAATGTCTCTGAAGTGGAATTTCTAGTAGATAGAACTAAACATATCAAGGTGAAATCAATAACCTTATTCATGACATGGGGTTCAAAACAACTACAAACTTTCCCATAATAATGACTTACATTTCATTGATACAGGGCATTTTAATAACCCTTTGTTGCTTTCAGAGCACACTTACATATGTTTATCTCATTTGGCAGGAGTACATGCAATGTTTTAAATTGCCTGGAGGTGACAGTGTCTTAATTGGCTTGGGGGATAAAGGTCTTTTACTATAGATTTCAGGTGCTTTCAAAAAAGAAAGATATTGTTGCTGTAGAGATCCAGTCTGTACTAGGCAAGTAGGAAGAGCTGATAACCTACCAAAGTGTCCCCTGGTTTTCAAGATGACCTTCAAGGTAACTTCTTTGGCTGTCCAAATTAAATCTGCTAAGGAATGGAACCTTAATTAGTGAAGCCAGGTCTAAACATCTGGAGTTGTGAATTTCTGGGTAGGGCCCAATAATCTGCATTTCATTTCTACCGGCATTTCAGGTCAATATATTCCAGGTTCTTCCTGGAACCGCACCTGATAAACAAGGTTGCTGTGGACTCTTGAAGGGATGGAAGACATTTGTACCAGTAGCATCTGGCAGAAGATCCACATCCAAGCTACGAAGGATGAGATTCTGTGAAGAACAGCAGTCTGACAGCCTTCATCCTGGCCTCTGAAGCTTACAAATGGGGTGTCAGAAAGCCAGAGAAAGCTCCTAGAATCCCCATGGCATAAGAGTGAGTGAGAGAGAGAGAGAGAGAGAGAGAGAGAGAGAGAGAGAGAGAGAGAGAGAGAGAGAGAGAGAGAGAGAGAAGCAAGCAGCTTTGGCTCTTACTCAAGTGTTTTTGCTACACTCATAGGCCATGGATTTTTTTTTCTTCCTAATTTGAATTCCTCTCAGCTCTGGAAAAGTCCTAACAAATACAACAATATGTTGAAACTAAAATAAAGGAGTCCAAAAAGAAAGAAAACTGTTTTTTCCTCTTCGTAAATGTGTGTACGCAACCTCTCCTAGAGTAGGACAGTAGAGGGGCATGAATTCCAATCTTTTGTTCAACAGTTACTCATCCATTTCCACCAGTTCTGCCTTTAGAGACACAATCAGCTACAGACTGATGATGTTTAGGGGAAAAGTGCATTCATGTTGATTACATAATTTGTTTTATTATCATTATTTTCCAAAACGATATAGTGCAGTGATTTATACAGTGTTCACATCACTCTAGATATTAGAAGTAATCTAGAGATTATTTATAATATTAGTAACAATGATATAAGAAAGCATTATGATGTTTTATATGCAGGCTAACTGGACCCATGGAATCTGAGGGACAGCTGCTTTTCACTGTGACTTCTTTAAATGACACTCATCAATTGAGGATGATGATATTAGGAGGTGTATGAAGTAGGATCTCTCATTCCCAGAACTACTCAGAAAAGTGCATGGCTATCCCACTTCAAACCCCAGTGTCTTAGGTCTACTCTTTAACAATTACTGTGTATGTTGGTGCCTTTTTATAGATCACAGTGGATACAGTCTGACCTTTTCAATGTTTCCATCTCTATGCATCTACCCAAACTGCTGAGTGAGCAGAGCAAGGGTTCCCCAGGGGATGGCTCTCTCTCCCTCCTTCCTGCGTCCATTCTAGCAGGGCTGCACAAATGCTGCAATACTGTTAAGTAAAAGGTTGGAGGGTGCCCAGTTATGACAGGACTCACCATCAGGGAGATGGGAAAGACAGGGAGAGTCCTTAATCTATCATTCATGCTGTTTGTCTAAAGATCAGATGAGGATGAGATGCCCAAAGGTGAAGAATATTTCCAGATTTTGGATCAGTACAGCTTGTTTATCTTTGTTGGGCTTCCTGACAAAGATAAACAACATGGCATTATTTTTGAGTTACTAGATTTACAAATATATATAAATATATAGAGAAAACAGGCATTGTGATTGAAAAGCAGTGTGTCCTTAGAAGAAAATGTCTAACTGTCTGAGGGAACCTCCTAGCAAAGGAGTCCATTTCTGAGTAAGACAAATCTCGGGTTGCTGAGCAAGCACCATGCTAAGTGCCATCATTCCCACAACCACAGCAGCTCATCCTCTCCTCCTTTTCTCTCTTGACTAGTGCTCAATTTTCCAAAAGCATGTCCATGTGAGCATAAACAGATGGTCTTGCTAGATCACAGTGGAACATTTGATAGAGCCATGAGTCCCATGTGCTATCCTTACATCGCCCTCATAGTGAACTGAGTCTGGAAACCACTAATACCATCCCAGTGGAACTAGACATTTCAGAGCAGTGTAACAGGCATTGAGGAAGGAATGTGAAGAATGTCTGACCCATATGTGCCTTCCACAGAATAAAAATCCTCAATGGAAATGCATGTATTTTCCAAACTTTTTATCTGCCTCTTTTTATATACCTTGTTTGCATTAGTTCTTTGTGAATTACATACATTGTATTTTGATATTACCCATCCTTCTTCCCCAAATCCTGTCAGGCACCTTCACTTCATCTACTTCTTTAATGAACAGTCTTCTGTCTTTAAAAAAAAAATCTTATGCTGAAGCGTGCTATATAAAACAAATTAAGAATCTGAGTAGTTATGGCCAGAAAAAAAAATGAGGACTCCAGGACCTATTCACTGCATATCCCACAGGCTTCTCTGAGCCTCCTGTTGCTTTAGAAACAATTTATCAGACCCTGGAGAGAGCTTCCAAGAGCACTGTTGGACAAATCATTAGAGCAGATAGTTTCCCAAGGTCCTCTCCACCTCAAACTCTACATAATCCTTCCACAAAAATAAGAATGTATCAGTTCAATGGACTATTCTGCCACCACCCAAATCATCTGCATGAATAACATGCATGCATAAAACTGTTTAGGTTTAAGTGCAACTTTAAAAAACGGCATATTAACAATGCACTCTAGCTATAATTTTCAGAGAATTTATTTTCAGGTGTACAAAACCAGAAGACAAAATAATTAAAGTGCTGTGTTAAAATGATTGCCTTTAATAAAATTCTTTAATGCTAGTGCATCAATATGAACAAAATGTATCTTATTTTAAGTAAATGTTCATGAAGTGTATTTTTTTTTAATTTATCACTTATTTTAACTATGTAGTGGGGGACAGACATAGTCAGAGAGAAAGGATGATTGCAGGATTCCCATTTCCCATCTTGCCAAAGAGATCTGTGATCACAGGGATGTATGCAGCTTCCTAAGGAGTCTAGAGATAAGAAATCACATGCTCACACTTGTAACTGCAAGTGTTTTACTTGCCAAGCCACCTGCCCAGCCTGAAATGCATCCTTGTAAAGCTTGCATCTGGATAACCCTCTGATGGAGGATGGAGCTTGGGATCACAATGCCTTAGGAGATTAACATCTATCATGAGAAAAAACAGCATCTTCCATTGACAGAGATGCACACCAAAAACTCAAGTATCTCCAACAAGAATCAAATTCTAATAAATCTTCATAAAACATGAATAGCATGCCATCCCTCTGCACAAGAAATGAATATTCTCCATTTACCAGGAATACAAGTCCATAGCATTCTCTAGCATCTGAGGCATAGCACAATCTGTGTTTGGTCTAATTTTTCAGCTTTAATTTCTCAGCACTCCTCAACACTATTTTTTTAAGTAATCTTAATAGTAATATTCCCTTTTGTGTTCCATATGTTGGAAACCACCCCTCATCAATCTCAGAGGTTCTGTCCATGAAACAACACAACCTTCAGCTTGCAGCCTTTTGTACTTTATTATGAGCATCAAGCCAAAAAGTCAGAAAATAATAGTTATAACAATAATAATAATAAGCCGTATGCTATTTTCTGGAAAACAAATGCAAAATATTGGACCATAAGATCTGAATATGGAGTATAATGCCTCTGTGGATGGACCAAACTTACTTAGTTTCAAAGATATTCTGTGTCACTGACTACTAAATTAATGAGGATAGCAATTATCCTCTTATAATTGTTATTTTATTATTAATTTTATAGTTAATTATTATTTTAAAAAACTTGTGCATGAGGCTGAGGAGACTAGGGTAAAGGCAGGAAGCAAAATCATAATGTTCCACTTGTGTCCTTTCTGGCTGGTTATAGAGATTCAGGGTATCTTCCAAGAGTCACATGGTTTCAAATTTAGGGTTTTCCTACTACTCTGATCCAAGATATATTACCTAAGTTTGAGGAATATTTTTCTGTTTGTTTTCAAGATCTGAGAGCATCAGCTGTCCACAGATTCGGGCAGCTCACCATCCATACCCATCCAGGTTATTCATGGAAATATGAGGACACACACTTTATAGAGTGATATTGACACCCCCTTTCTCCTCTAACCTTATTTCTCTCCTACCTAGTGTTGGGGGTTTGGAAGGGATAGGGTTGGTATAGGGTGTAGGAAAAAACCAATAACTTAGCCAAAAGTTCCACTACAGTAAACAGTATCCTAATTAATGTTTTATTGAAAATGGGAAATTTGGGAATGTCTCAGTTAGGGTTTCCATTGCTATGTTGAAACGCCATGACAAAAAGCAAATTGGGGAGGAAAGGACTTATTTGTTTTACACTTCCAGATCATAGTCTATCATTGGGGGAAGTCAGGATAGGCACTCAAGCAGGGCTGGAACCTGAAGGCAGGAGTTGATGCAGAGGCAATGAAGAAGTGGTACTTACTGGCTTGTTCCCCATGGTTTGCCCAGCCTGGTTTTTCTAGAACCCCAGACCACCAGCACAATGGGGATGGTACCATCCACAGTGGACTGAATGAGCCCTTCTTCATCAGTTACTAATTAAGGAAATGCTCCACAGCTGGTTCTTAAGGAAGCATTTTCTCAATTGAGGTTTCCTCCAATCAGATAACTCTGGTTTATGTCAAGCTAAAATAAAACTAGCTAGCACCAGGAACTTCAAGATGATTCCTAATTCATTTTGGCACATAACTGGGTAAGAAAAGTCATAGACATTTAAAGAGAAGACTATAAGATCTATAGTCCAGGGAAGGTCCTCCTCCCTCTCATCAGGACTGGCTTCTTTGTCTTCCTTTGTGGCCTGGTAAGGCTGCTCCCCCCTCAAGTGAGTTCATGTTAGCCCATGAGTTCATGTTAGAGACAGTCCCTGTTCCTACTATTGGGGAACCCTCTTGAACACTGAGCTGCCATGGACTACTTCTGTGAAGAGGTTCTAGGTTATCTCCATGCATAGTCCTTGTTTGGAGTATCAGTCTCAGAAAAGACACCTGGGCCCAGATTTTTTGTTCTGTTGCTATCCTTGCGGAGTTCCTGTTCCTTCCAGGTCTTTCTATCTCCCCTTTCTTTCATAAGATTCCCTGCACTATGCCCAAAGTTTGGCTATGAATCTCAGCATATGTTTTTGATACCCTGCAGGGTAGAGTCTTTCAGAGGCCCTCTGTGGTAGGCTTCTGTCCTGTTCCCTGTTTTCTCCCTCTTCTTATGTCCATCTTGTTTGCCTTTCTGAATGAAGATTGAACATCTTACCAGGGTCCTCCTTCTTGATTAGCTTCCTTAGATGTGCAGAATTTAGTATGATTATCCTATATTATATATCTAATATCCATTTATAAGTGAGTATACACCATGCCTGTCTTTCTGCTTCTGGGATACCTCATTCAGGATAATCATGGGGGAGGGGCATAGGAGAAGAAGAAGGAGGGAGAGTGGGATTAGGAGGGGACGGGAGAGGGGGTCTACAGCTGGGATATAAAGTGAATAAACTGTAATTAATAAAAATAAAAAATTTAAATTAAAAAAATAAAATTTAAAAAATTTTTTTAAAGATCTATAGTCTATAAGACTATAAGATCTGTGTGCTGTGAGAGTGTGTGCTCCAGAATTGTGAGAAGCTACCCTTTGAAGTCTTACAACATAGCTGAACAAGTAAGATATGAACAAACCTGCAAATGTTGATGAAGGAAAGTTCACAAGGCCTCGATCCTAGACTAAGAACTACAGGGGACTAATGGATGCTGAGAGCCCTAAAATCATATACATACAAGCAACATACAACACACACACTCACACACACACAATTAAAGGAAAAGAGGCTATAAATTTGAAAGAGACTAAACCACATGAGAAGGTTTGGGGGAAAATGGACAGGGAAAGTGATCAAATTATATTATAATCCTAAAAACTAATTATTACAAAACAAAAGCTCTTTTTATTAGAAAAATATAATTCTTTAAATTTTCCAATTAAGTTCCAAATTATGAGATTTTGATTTGAAAATTAAATATTTTTCTTCCTCCACTCAATAAAAAAAAGAATTAGGGTTCTATACCTTTATTGTTAGGATTAGTGGAAAAGATTCACCCAAACCAAAATGTTCATTATAAACAGTAACTAAATATGACATAGTTTGGCTTCAGGGCACAGGTGAAAAATGTCACCAACCTCAAACCTCCCTGACCTCTGGCAATAGTTCCCCTACAAAAGATTATCAGAGGAGAACAGTCTAGCAGATGGGCATATAGTTAAGTGGAAAAATCCTCCTTATATTTTATTTTACTTAACTAAATTAAAAGGCTATAGTTTGTCAAAATATAGATTAATATGACCATTTATAAAGTTATTAAAATATTTTAAGAGCATAGGATGAAATAGTTGACAGTTAGTAGGAGCTTTCCAAACAATAATGTAGAAAATGGCTCAACCTATTTATGTCATGTATTATCTATCATATGTTATCACATTTATATTACGTAACCAACCAGTATTACATTTAAAAATAACAGCAATTAATATTCAAAGAAACAACATAAAATTAAAGTAATAGGACTATTTTGGTGGGAGAAATAAAAAGATTTGCGAATATGACCTTTTAAAGTAAAAAAATGTTAAATATAAAACAATTAATAATAGAAAGATAAATTTGGGGCAATAGTGAAATAAAAGAGGAGAGCACACATTGAAAGAACCCATGACAAAGAAAGACCCAGAACAGATGTCCACATAGAAAAACACGGCTGCTAATAAATACGTGAAAAATGAACATTCACCACTTTGATAAGAAATGCAAATTAAAGCAAAGGAAATCCCTGTGGCATTTTAAATTGCTTTTAAAAGTTAATTTCCATAGAAGTAATAACATTATGTTTTTGTTAGAGTAGAAACTGGCCCAAACTTCCTTCAGAACAATATTATATATATATGTGTGTGTGTGTGTGTGTGTATGTATATATAATAATCCATCATGAAAAAATGATAATAAATGCTAAGATAACTACTTTGAGGTTTTCAGATCATCATAATGATTTCTTTAGGGGTAAAACTACAGAAGCAAGGTCAATATAATGAAAAGAATTATTAAATTATTATATAGTCACCAATTAAACATAATGCAAGTTTTAAATTATGTTTAGGGAGAACAGAGGGTTTTACAGAAAAATGTTCAATTTCAATCTAACAAGATACAAATTCTATAAACAGCATTACAACAACTCTGGTAAAAACACAAATATACATTTATATTAAGTGTGTAGCAAAAAGGTAGGAAGACATGATTTTTTTTAAGTATCTAGGTAGTCCCTTTTTCATTTTCCTATGGTTTCTTAAATGTCTACAAAAGGTTTATTGAATCTTTAAGAAAAAATTGTTTATTAATATGGTTCATTTGTGTCTTTTAAAGACTTATTTCTCTTATTCTAGCATTTCCTCTTCATCTTCCATGTGCCACAGCCATTTCTGATGCAGGAATTTTTCTTAACAGATCTTTCTATAGAATTTTCTCATTCTGGTGTCAAGTTCCTCCCTCTTCTGTTCTCCAATATGGACTAAAGTATGTCACACAAATACACATGTTAAAACCCTAACCCTGAGAATGGGACAGCATTTGCAGGTGTGGCTTGGAGCCATGGAAAGAGTTGGAGGATGTGCCCCTCCAAATGGAGCAAGTTCATTTAGAAAAAGAGCTATCAGCATGCCCTCTCAACACTATCACTATGCAGAATATCTGATATGCTACCCTCCAAGGGGTCATGACCCTCTTATGGAAAACAGCTGTTCTAGAACAAAGAGATCAACAGAGTCCAAATGTAGATCGTAGTTTTAAGCATTCATTCTGCCCACATTACCTTAAGGCATTTATTCCCTATTTTCACTTTTTGATTCTCCACCATTTTTCATACCACCACTGCCATATGACTAAGGTAGACGTCTGAAACCTGGATAAATGAGATTCTTGTGCCTTAACTGAAATTTGTACATCTCTGAAAGGGTAGAAACTCTGAGAAACTCAGAGAAGATGTCTCTCTATGAGTCAGAAGAGTGTGGCTACCAATGACAACCATGTTGGTACTCTGTAGACTTCAGCCTTTAGAACTGTGAAAAAAAAAATGTCTGCTGTTTAAGACTCACAGTCAATAATGCATTGTTAGAGTTGACTCACTAATGCATGAGCCTAGGACAAGTGGGATTCAATACTCAGTTTTTCTTAGTGAGAAGGGGGTAGTTTCTCCTACCTACAACCTCGTACACAGCTGACAGTGTAAAGATTGGTCTGTTATAGTGTGACTGAGATGCTCAGGTCCACATCTTCCTCTTCTCTCTATAAGTTCCTCCTGGACCTGTTCCCTACTCAAGAAACTGCTGAACAATTCATCACCGTGGATGTTTTCAGCATCTTCACATAGCCTGCAAGCACTATATGAGCTATATGACGCCAGGAAAATTATAATTGTCAAAAGCACAGTTCTGTGGGGGAGTGTTTCTGTTCTCCTCTATTCCTCGGGGTACTAGCAGACCACAATGCATATCTTTTGAGCATTGCATTTTGTTCAGTTCTCCTGCAGCCAAGGTTCCAGTAGCCACACAGCATGGGTGGCTTCCATCAGCAAAGTAAAAAGTAGTTTCTGCTTGCAAGCTGAGCTTTCATATCTTCCTCCCTGACCTTGTATGTATTATTTTGAATATAATGTATTTTTAAATTGCTGCACCGTTTTAAATATGTAAGGGAAGGCTGAATTAAATATTATTTGTGGCATACCCTGCTTTGCAAAGGGCCTCTAAATCTGATCCCTTCTATCAGGTCGATGCCCAAATCCCATTACTTGAGATTGCAAATGACTATGTTTGCAAAATCATGGAGGCACATTTGGAGACAGCATCAGAAATTCAGCCTATAATGTTAACTTTGTTTGAAAAGATCTTGATTTTTCCAGGAAGCAATCTCAAGGCATTCTGCCCATTTCTTAACTCTGTCTCTGTCAGGGATAATGCATTAATAGCTTAAGGATGACTCGGCAGTTGGTTCTTCAGGAATCATAATCCACACTCAAAATGAGTTCTTAGCGCAATAGAAAGAGACTGCTTTTGAAGTAAGATGCAGGCTTCATTCTAGAGCAGTAGCTCTTCACCTTTCAGCTCTCCTTTACTACAGTTCCTCATATTGTGGTGACTCACAACCATATATTTATTCTGCTGCTACTTCATAACTGTAATTTTGCTACTCTTATGAATCATAATGTAAATATCGATATGCAGGACATCTAATATGCTGCCCTTTGAGGGGTCACAACCACAGGCTGAAAACCACTGTTCTAGAACAGTAAGATCAACAGAATTCAAATTTAGATAGTAGATTTAAGCATTCACTCCTGCCAGGCGTTTATTCCCTATTTTCACTTCTTGATTCCCCTACATTTTTCACACTAGAGTTGTCATATGACTAAGAAGGGTGTCTGGAATATTGATAAATAAGATTGTTTTGTGTGCCTTACTTGAAATTAGTCCATCTTTGAATGGGTAGGTGTGCTCATGTCTCATATATATAAAATGAAAAATAGTATCAGAGAAATTCAATTATGCTGTCTAATGCAAAATAATATAAGCTAGAAGACAGACTTACTGTAGTAAATGAGTCTCATTCAGAGTGGACACAGTTCTCGAATCTGTCAACTAAACTTGAAGCTCCACAGAGTAAGAATCAGACGATCAGAACACCCAGACAGAGATACTTCAATATAGGAAAACCACCAGAGCTGAAGAGTAGGCAGAGCAGCAACAAGTTTGATATCAAAGAAGATACAGTGCCAGACACAATTAGCGTATAAACACAGGACAGTCTGTGAGAACAGAAGACTAAGGTTATAACCTAAAATACACACTCAAAAAGTTAAGTGGCTAGCTACTTGTGTGCACCCAGTCACCAATTGGTAGGAGCTAAACCAATGAACAGCTGACTGTTTCTGTGGGTCAGGATTGGGGAACCATGAGCAAAGTACCTCCAATGAGTTCCTCTCACAGTATTAGCCAAGATTTCTGTCTCATATGAAGGCTTGGCTGGTGAGGGATCTACTTCCAGGCTCATTTGCATGTTTGAGAGTACCATTCAGTTTCTAGCTCAGGCTAAAACTTTTAAGCTGACAGCCTGGTTCCAGGATCCAGCCTGCACTAAAGGGGAGGAAGGACAGAATACCAAAAGGCAGAAATGATTGCACGGCGGCATACTGAAGGCTGCCTGCCATAAGGAGGAAGTGAATTATCTGTAAATGAGCTCATGTTGCTACATGACATAGGTGGAATGGAAAACAAAACAAGCAAACAAACAAAAACTCATGTGATTTGAGTAATATTTGAATGGCAAGCTTTAAAATACTAAAAATCTATTTTTTTTCCATATCACTGTCCGTCCCTGAAAGAACACTTCACAAGGACTCCCGTACACACAGCAGGAAGGGCTTGCTTTGATTTCCTGTTTTTCCAATGCCCTTGGTGGCCTTTTGGAAAGAGATGGGTATTGTAGGTCAAAATTCAACAAACTATAGGTTTGGGTCCCAGCAATCTCTCCTTACACACCATTCACACTTGAGCCTGCAATCAGGCATCAGAGCAGAACAAACAGCAATCTTCAAGATGCCCTTTCTTTGCATCCCCTGACATGTATTATCTAGAATGCCCACATCAGCTGACATCTTAAAGGACTTCTAACTCTCAAGACTAGTCCATTTTTTTTATCTAAGTACCCTTAGCAAAAATAGTAGAGTTGAAGTCCCTGTCACCTCAGGATATAATTATTTGTCGGAATTTTTCTCGTAGTGACAACAAAGAAGATCTTGCCATTTCTAGAGATAGAGTAACCAAAGGGAGAAGAAGGAAGGGTGCGTAGAGAGCACACTGGAGATACTCTTTTATCCTTTTACAAGATGATACACAGGGGTCCTACTGGGAATCAGAGGCACGAAGCAGCTACTCCATGTACACAGGGAACATAGAAGCCAGATCCTGTGTGATCTCATTCAAAGATGCCCCCAGAAGCGAACTCCCAGGGGGAGTACAGAGCCATAGACATGAAGCTGTGAGCCACAAGTGTTCACATGATGTGTAGAAAACAAAACAAAACAACCAACAAACACACAAAAGCAATCCTCCTACTGCAGAATGAGCCTATTTGTTCCATATCTTCCACAAGAATCATTCAGAGTTCGGTGGAATTAAACAACAGAAAAAAGAAACCCAGCAGGCACACTTGCACCTGACTATAACTCTTCCCACACAGAGTTTAAGAAGAATGGAGAGAAAACATTAAGGGACTTTTCCTCATGTGTGTGAATTCCTATTTCTGTGGCACCTGCGGTGATGAAGAGGGAGTACCTCACAGGCCCAGAGATTAACAGACGACCAGGCAACAAGTGAATTAAGGGACAACCAGTAAATGGGGAGATTTTGGGTCAGTTGTCTCTCTTCCTGAAACATGACTGACATATGGACCACCCTGCACCAAAAGATTCCTAGGTGACCTCTTTTATATGGTTATATACTCTTTTAATTATTGAGGCATTTATTGTGGGTACTAGTAAATATTATGCCTCAAGCCCTACACTTTCCTACCACACTTGAGGGCCCAGCTAATGAGGAAATTCACAAAGCCCTTTCTCAAATATTCCAAAAATCACTGCTGTAGCACTTTGGGTAGAAATCACCTCTGGAAAACAGTGTGCATCCATTTCCCAAAGTTCTCTCTAAGTTTCTGCTTTCATCAACTGAAGGTGTCATGAGTAAAGATGCCATTCATGAAAATCCATCCCTCAGACATTTGCAAATGCCCAGGTTATAAACAGCAATATGTAGAGAATATTTCTATGTGTCATGCAGTCACTCTGTGTCTAAAAGCTACAAGTTGAAAGTCTCCTTGACTTTTACTTCAGTGTCTGTTTTTCCCATATCTACTCCCATGACTGTGCCCTACAACCTCAATACCACACACAGCAGCCTCTCACCTAAAGAGGTAGCTTAAAAACATTTCCTTGTTTGGTTTTATTTCTATCACCTCATAAGAATGTTAATGAAGAGTGCTGAAAAATAACATTGAGTTTGTGGTATGGATTCTGGACAGTAAACAGGCCTACTGAGCTGTTATTAAATATCCACGAGCACACAGCCCTATCATACATGGGATTCACATTTATGCACCAGTAATGAATGAGTCATGGGTCATCCTCTCAACACTGCTAATAAGCACAGTGCTTAAAGTATTTACCAATGAATTTAAGTTAGAGACTTCTAGTGCACAAATGAAACATCCTAAGTACCAGATCTGAAACTATCAAGTTCCACCATGTTCAAATATTGTCCTTTGAGTGACCCTGTGCGGCTACAAGACGGATACTCTTGCCATTGCATACATGCGGAAAACACAAGCTAAGTACCGCACATTAAAGCCAAAGTTTGCCTTTTTCTATTGAAATTCATACTTTGAATCTTCTCAAGAAGGTAAAAAAGTATGCCTCATACATACACAACTATGTGCCTTCCACACAAGTGGTTAAAAGCCTTACGTAACCTTGGATTCTGTCTTTGGTGGAAAAAAAAAACAGAGAGAAAACTCTGAGCTCTTATACTGTGACTCCTATGACAGCTAAAAGAATAATCACAGCAATTATGCATCAAAAGGAAAGAAGTGATAATTGCAAAAACGAAATGTTCAGCTATCACTTGGCTAGCTGGCATGGGCACTAACTTTTATATTTCCCCATGGGGGCATATATGAAAGAAGCACAGAGTGGAAGAGAGATGAAATAGAATTATCAGGACCTGGGGATTCAATCTGTCTGCTCCACAAACGAAGGGAGTGGAGGGGCAGCAGCTGGAACATTCCCCTCTGGCTCTTTGCAAAAGACAGGAAACTGCTGGTCTCTGTCCACTTACCTCCCTTCAGTAATGATGGCTTGGTGCATGCCATCTACTCCGCTTTCTCCCTCCTTGGCCAACTGCCTTACCATCTCACATTTATTCCAGAAACAGCACAGGGATTTTTTTCTTTTTTCTTTTTTTTTTTTTTTTTGGATACTGAGAAATTGGTCCATTTCAGCTGAGCAAAGGTATGTTATACTGCTAGAGTATCGGAGGAACAAATATTTCCTTTTCTGCCTTAGTCTACTGCAAAAGATTAATAGCTCCAAAGACAGACCAAATAATAGTTATATAAGAGTTACGGATGAAATGGCACTTAGTCTGCAAAAGGCAAAAATAGTACGGCTAGATCAGGTGTGGAATCAAGAACGATTCATTTTTCTGTTCCTTCTCCACTGAACTGTGCACAGTAGGACTTGGTTGGTTGTCACTATTTGCATAGGCAATTACTATTTTTAACTCAGGACATAGGTTTGTGAGTGAAAGGGGGAGCTGCTGTTAGAGTGACTGTGCATGTCCAAGGCAGTTGTCAGGCAACACAACCATCTCCAGCTGCGCTGGATTTTGTGCAGGCATAAATGACAAGCACATGAGTTTTTAAGGGAAATTGGAATAAGAATTTTTTAATAAGTTGTGAATAGGCTCTATTCTTAAATGCCTTATTTTTGTTTTTATTTTTAATTAAGCATATGATTTAATACTTTATATATGTTTCTCTAGGCATTTTCATCCCTATTTCTTTATCTATTACTTGTGCTGAAGTAAGCAAGATCGAAGAATCTCATGATTACAAGGAACTGTATAAGACAAATGGATACTGAATTTGCTTTAATATGGTAAAATGGTATGCATGATTAAAGAAACATTAGTTAATAAAAACACACTCTGATTAGACAGAAGGGATAATTTCCTGTTCAAAACATGAATTTCCTAAAGGAACATTTTTACAACATATGCCCTTGGGAGAGAGTTCTACGGTATTTATTAGAGGTGATGTAAGAAAAGTCTCTACAGTGGCTTCAGGTGGGCATGTGTCTCCAGTCAAGAGTTCCTCCAGAGAATTCCCTGTCTTTCCATGGATCACAAGTCTGGAAACACAGAATTAGACAGTTGTAATCTAAACTTACTTGACCGTGGAAATTCCTATGAAAAGAGGAGGAATACTGTTTTTTTTAACAGGATGTCTTTGGGAAATTGTGCTGCTGTGTAGCACTAATCTATAAAATATGAACATTTCTAACATGAAGAGAGCTTGGTAATAAACCTAGGAGCACCTGTTCATGAGCCTTCTCTGTTTCAGTGTCATAAGAACTGCCAAGGAATCATGTTCCAATTCCATCAATCATGCCAGGGCCTCACTTCCTAAACTTCTAACAAGCTAATGCTGCTGCTCCAGGAACGACTCTTTGAGTAGCAAAAAGTTCAAAAACACTTGTGTCCTACAGCTGAAGGTGCCCAGAACTGTTCAGGCCACACTGTTAGTTCTTTTTCTTTTTTTCTTTCTTTCTTCTTTTTTTTTTTTTTTACATTTTATTCACTTTATATTCCCCCTGTAGCTCCTTTCTCCTCCCCTCCCAATCCCACCATCCCTCCCCCTTCTCCACCCATGCCCCTCCCGCAGTCCGCTGATAGGAGAGGTCCTCCTCCCCTTCCTTCTGATCCTAGTCTATCAGGTCTCATCAGGACTGGCTGCAATGTGCTCCTCTATGACCTGGTAAGGCTGTAACCCCCTCAGGGGGAGGTGATCAAA
>CM053762.1:58929723-58951491 GCA_028658305.1 Pachyuromys duprasi | reverse complement strand
TACAAAATCAACTCAAAAAAATCAGAAGCCCTCCTGTATACTAAAGACAAAAGGGCCAAGAAAGAAATTAGGGAAACAACACCCTTCACAAAAGCCACTAATAACATAAATTACCTTGGCGTGACTCTAACCAAGCAAGTGAAATATCTGTTTGAAAAAAAAACTTCAAATCTCTGAAGAAAGAAATTGAAGAAGATACCAGAAGATGGAAAGTTCTCCCATGCTCATGGATTGGTAGGATTAACATAGTGAAAATGGCCATTCTGCCAAAAGCAAGCTATAAATTCAATGCAGTTCCCATCAAAATACCTTCACAATTCTTTACAGACCTTGAAAGAAAAATTCTCAATTTCATATGGAGAAACAAAAACCCAGAATCTCCAAAACAATCCTCTACAACAACAGATCGTCTGGAGGTATCTCCATCCCCGACCTCAAGCTGTACTACAGAGCAATAGTAATAAAAACTGCATGGTATTGGCATAGAAACAGAATAGTGAATCAATGAAACCAAATAGAAGACCCAGAAATAAATCCACACACCTATGGAAACTTGATTTTTGACAAAGAAGCCAAAACCATTCAATGGAAAAAAGACAACATCTTCAACAAATGGTGCTGGTCCAACTGAATGTCTATATGTAGAAAAATTGAAAATAGATACATATTTATCACCCAAACTAATGTCCAAGTAGATCAAAGACCTCAACACAAAACCAGACACACTAAATCAGTTGGAAGAAAAAAGTGGGGAAGACCCTAGAACTCATAAGCACAGGAGACTACTTCCTGAAGAGAACACCAACAGCACAGGCTCTAAGATCAACAATAAATAAATGAGACCTCATGAAACTGAAAAGCTTCTGTAAAGCAAAAGACACTGTCATCAAAACAAAACAACAGCCTACAGAATGGGAAAGAATCCTCACCAGCCCTACATCTGACAGAGGGCTAATATCCAGTATATATAAAGAACTCAAGAAGTAAAAAAGTAACAAATCAAGTAATCCATTAAAAAATGGGGTACGGAACTAAACAGAGAACTCTTCGTAGAGGATTATAGAATGACAGAAAAACACTTAGAGAAATGCTCAACGTCCTTAGCCATCAGGGAGATGCAAATCAAAATGACCCTGAGATTTCACCTTACACCTGTCAGAATGGCTAAGATCAAAAACTCAAGTGAGAACACATGCTGGAGAGGTTGTGGAGAAAGAGGAACCTTCCTCCATTGCTGGTGGGAATATAAACTTGTACAACCACTCTAGAAATCAATTTGGTGCTTTCTTAGACAATTAGGAATATTGATTCCTCAAGATCCAGCTATACCACTCTTAGGCATATATCCAAAATATGCTCAAGTACACAACAAGGATTTGCTCAACCATGTTCGTAGCCATTTTATTCATAATAGCCAGAACCTGGAAACAACCCAGATGTCCCTCGGTTGAGGAATGGATACAGAAATTGTGGTACTTTTACACAATGGAATACTACTCAGCAATTAAAAAGGAGGAAATCATGAAATTTGCAGGCAAATGGTGGGACCTGGAAAAGATCATCCTCAGTGAGGTATCCCAAAAGCAGAAAGAAACACATATTATATACTCATTTATATAGACCTAGAAGATAGGATAAACATACTGAAGCCTATACACCTAAAGAAGATAAACAAGAAAGAGGACCCAGGGTAAGATGATCAAGCCTCACTTAGATAGATAAATGGGATGGATATTGAATGTAGGAGAAAACTAGCAACAGGACAGGAGCCTACCACAGAGGGCCTCTGACAGACTCTAACTAGCAATGTATCAAAGCAGATATTAAGACTCACAACCAAACCTTCAGCAGAGTACAGGGAATCATATGAAAGAAGGAGGAGTTAGTAAGACTTGGAGAGGACAAGAGCTCCACAAAGACCAAATAGGTCAGGGCACAGGGGTCTTCTATGAGACTGTTTCTCCAACCAAGGACCAGGTATGGATATAAACTAGAACTCCTGCTCAGATATAGCCCATGGTAGCTCAGTATCCAAGTGGGTACCCTAGTAAGAGGAACAGGGACTATTTTTGTCATGAACTCAATGGCTGACTCTTCGACCACTCCCTCCCCCCACCCCCGAGGGAGGAGCATCCTTGCTAGACCCCAGAAGAGGACATTGCAGTCAGCCCTGAAGAGATGTGATAAGCTAGGGTCAGATGGAAGGAGAGGAAGTCCCCCCTACCAGTGGACTTGGAAAGGGGCAGGGATGAGATGAGGGAGGGATGGGAGAGTGGGAGGGAATGAGAGAGGGGGCTACGGCTGGGATACAAAGTACATAACCTGTGATTAATATAAAAATAAATTTAAAAAAAATTAAAATTGGATTAAAAATAAAGATGGTTTAAAAAAAAGAAGTGGAAGAGGTCCTCCCTTATCAGTGGACTAGGGGAGAGACATAGAGGGGAAAGAGGGAGGCAAGGTGGGACTGGAGGAGATGAGGGAGGGGGCTACAGCTGGGATACAAAGTGAATAAATTGTAATCATAAATTTTAAAATTTAGTTAGTTTATACACAAACCTACATTAAAGTTCTAGCTGCATCAGTAAACTAGCTCTGCTGCCTTGAGGGTGTGTGTGTGTGTATGTGTGTGTGTTTGTGTGTCTGTGTGTCTGTCTGTCCATCATGTCCACATTTTCAATTTGTTCTAAGGATCAAATGCAGTTTTACAAACTTGTGAGGCAAGTATTTACTAACTGAGCTATAGCCACAGCCATTGAAGAAGACAGTAACCCCTCAGTTTTCTTATGTAGGTAAGCTGAAGGGCTGGCTTCAGAGTTGCAGCTCCTGAACTTTAGACCACTTCATGTATTTCAATAGCAATGGGTAACTCACTCACATTCTAGAACCTGAACTCAGAGGATCAGACTAGAGCCTAGACATCTGCAATTTAAGAGACTCTCAAATGCTGAGGGGTTACATCAGGAGAACTTGTTCTAGATATTTCTTGAGGAAGTTTAGAGATTTCTGGACAAGAACACGTCATCACAGGTAGACAAAGCCAGATGAGTATCTAGAGTTCTTAGAGATAAGAATATCACACATTTTCTTGTAGGACCCACTGGAGCAGGGGTCGTCGATCTCCCTGATGTGGCAAACCTTTAATATAGTTCTTCATGTTGTAGTGACCCTCAACATTAAAGTTATTTTGTTGCTCCTTCATAACTGTAATTTTGCTACTGTTATGAATATGTGTTTTCTGATGGTCTTAGGTGATCCCTGGAAAAGGGTCATCCCACCCCCAAAGGGGCTGCAACCCACAGGTTGAGAAACACTGCAGAGAGTCAAAGTCTTGCCTGTGAACTGAACACCTAGGAACCTGCTTCCACTGTATCAGAGAGCTTTGAGCAAAGAGTCCGATTGTCTGTTCCACTTGAAACCACTCTGTTCAACTACCACCATCAAAATGCAAAGAGACAAAAATACAGCCTCAGCTAAAATCAAGTGCAACAGCTGGCCTATATGCCTTGAAAATACACTTCATTTATTACACAGATAATTAGCCTTCCCTCTAAAAGCAACAGCGACTGGCTCTGTGAATGAAGAGGAGAGGACTGGCCAGAGCTTCTCGGTGCCTTCACATTGTGCTGATCCGTGGATGCTAAGATGAGGTGAGGACAGGTTGACAGCATCTGCTATGTGGTTCTTCTGTTTGAGAGCTCAGTGCTTCATCAGTGGCTCTCAACTCTGAGTCTCCTGAAATTTCTGCCAACATTGATGTTGTAGTCCCATAAAATAAATAAATTAATTAAAAATAAAACCCAGACTCTTCGAGAACAGACTACCTAGACACAAGTGTTCCTCCAGTGTTCAGCTGATAGAGAATGCAGGAAAGGTTTAGTATCATTAATATAGAGCAAAGGTCGCCAAACTGTGAGGCATGAATTGGTTTTGTAAAGAGACATTGATTAAAATGACACCAGATGTTTCCAGCTAGAGATGAGTTGTGAGGAAGATCACCTGGCTATTCAAATGTAAAATATTTGTGTGATCCAGTCTTTGGCCGGTTACTGTTCTTCAGTGCTGAATTTAACTAATGGTTAAAAACTCCTGAGTGCTTCCTGGTGTGGCTTCATATTCCTTTGACCTTATTTCCTAGGCTGGACTCTTAATATAAAGAACATATGTGCTGGACGTGTTGATATGGAGCCATGCACTGGGTCTAGCGAATCATCTCAATTAACACTCACAGCCCTGTTAGCGGGCCTCCAGTCATCATCATTTTATGAAAAATACAATAAATCCTGGGAGAAGACCAAGCCACTTGTTCTAATGTTCAAAGAGAGCATGGAGGACAAATGCAAGCCTAACCTTCTGTGCTCATGGCCTGTGTGCCCAGTCAAGATTCTGCCCACCAGGATTCAGAGCACACACACCTGGAGCTTCTGAGTTAGGGCACTGTGTGAGATTTGTTGAGTCACATCAAGGGCTGGAGACCTGTAATCCCTCCTGCAAAGGGCCCTGGCCAGCTGGGGTCGTTAGCATAACGCCTAAGGAAATGAAAATTCCTGAAAGGGGAATTGTTATTTTGTAGTTTTTCCATAAGAATTTCTGGGCTACATTTGACTCTTCTGGGAAACAAACCTGATTCCTTGTTTCATGGTAGCAAAGAAATGGGCAATAAGCAAATGTATATATCTATAGTCATAACCACACATCTATACACAGTTGATTTTTGCTAGTTCTGGTAGTCAAACTCTGCAAAGTAGGCATGAGTGCTGATGTAATATAAAAACACTAAAGCATTGTTTCTAAAAGAAATGCAGGAGTGAGCCTCTGTGAGTCTCTAGAAGCAACATTTTCATCAAACAATCACTGCACAACCTTGTTTTCGGCATGTTTCTGCTTAAAGACACCTTAACATTTGCCATTGATTCACAAGCATTGAACGTGTGGCAAACAGCACTATGAGCTTCAGGGAAGCGTACGTAGCTAACTCATTTTCTCTACAAAGCACGTCGAAACCTCAGTGTGCTTAGGAATACCACACACACACACACACACACACCCGCCCTGTGCCTGAGGATGGAATTGAGTATGGAAATGTTTCCAACAGCAGAAGCTTGTGAACAGTGTAGTACAAAACAGATGGCAGTGAGGACAAGGTCTGCGGCAGGGGAGCCGGCTGGAGGGAGCACAGGGCGTCTCTGTCGAGCCCCCTGGGAAGCCTGTATATTGGGTGACTCATACCTTCTTCACTGCTGCTGCCGCCCATAACTTCAGGGATTTACAAGTATGTTTCAGCAAGTCAGCAAATTGACAAATACAGAGTCCATGAATAATGAGGATCAGCTGTGGAATGCCAGTCAGGAAGAGCCAAGACTGTTAAAGCAGGATAACTGCACAGAGCTTAAGTGAAACTCTTGTGGAGGTGCCCAGGGCAGACCTTGCTGAGGAGGTCACATCTAAACAGAAACTCGGTGAAATGAGAAGGTGATGCGTGAGCATGTGAGTAAAAGGACCATCCAGGAAGGGGAAAGCATGACAAGGGGGACAGCTCTAAGCGGGTACTTCTATGGTGCATATGAAGAACACTACAGACTAGCATGGTTCAAGCAGGAAACATGCAGGGAAATGAATTAAGAGAACACCAGGAGTGAGCCTCAGGATCCTTCAGGGCCAAATCTCCTGAGATCTATTTGGAGAAAAGGCTATATAATCTGGATGAGCGTACAAAGCTCATTGAATACTCTCTAGGAGCAGAAATTCGGGGAACCGCGGGATGTACGGAGACAGAATCAGCAATGCATGAATGCATTCTGGAAGAGGCAATACAACATGTACTGGAATGCCTAAGATGGGCCAGAGAAGGGCTGTGGGAGATACCAATAAGACCAAACAACAGAATTGCTGTGAGGTGTGAGGGAAACAGAGGACCCATGGGGAGTTAGGCGGCTTCACTCTCATTAATACAGTAGTCGGGGAAGAAAAGAAAGTTGATCATACTTGGGCTGTGTCTTAGAAATGGAAGCAGGGAGGATTGCTGGGTTGAAGATAGACTTGACAGAGACTGACAAGCCAAGGGGGACTTTGAGATCTGAAGCCTGCAGAAAGGAGCAGCATTGCTGTAATTCAGTACTGAGCTGGGACAAGTCTGCATGGGCATTAAAAGTTGCAGGTGTTGGCTGAGCAGCCAGCTCAGTGGGCAGAGTACATGCCACTCAGGCACAAAGATCTGGGTTTAGATCCTAGAATCTACAGAAAGATGAATATTGAAGCATGAGTCTGTAATCCCAGTATTCCTAGGAGATACAAGGCACAGTCAGAAGAACCTCCAGAAGGAAATGAGCCAGCCATCTTGACATACGCAGCAGCCAACACAAAAAGAAACACTGTCACACAAGCATTTTCCGACACACCACCACATACAAAGATTTAAACAATAAAAACAAAGAGTTGCATACATGAACTTACTCTTCAGAACGTGCGAGTATATGCTGCTTAGAGAGGAATTACAAAGAAATGTCAGGTCTCAAACAGGTATTAAGAATAACCAACCATGTGTGCTCTGCTAGGTCCTGACTAAGGAAGTGACATAAAACAACCTCCCAGGGGGAGTTTGAACTCTTTTGTTTGAGAGTGGGGGCAAAGACACAGGAAACTATTAAAAGGAGAAATGTCAAAACAAAATCTGAAGTTGAAAAATGTCAAAAAAAAAATGCTCAAGGCTTCAGGTAAATAATTCTGGAGTGAAATCCAAAGACTTTCCACATCTTCAACAGTCTCTGATTTCTAGGCCTGAGAAGAATGGGAATGGATGCACTCTGTTTGGAAAGACAAATGCTTTCAGCTGAGGTAGTTCAGGGGCTCCTAGAAACACCTTGGAAAACAGACTGAGAGGAAGAAACCTAACTGGGTAGGTCCACAACCACTAACCTACTAGGTACCATATAAATGGCCACTTGCCCAAAGGACAGCCAACGCTGCCAGGGGCCAGCACTCAGATTCTCCTCCCAGCTGCACAGCTCAGCTGAACGCACCTGTGGTTTTTTAAGAGCTTTTCCTTCCAGAGATGCCAGCAAAGCTAGAAACAAAGCCATTGCACCAGGGAATCACCCCCACAAACAAAGCACACATCCCTCCAAGGTCTGAGCAAGAAAAACAAATAGCCCTCCTGAGGACTATCTCTGTTGAAGGCAGGGCACTGTTTTCCTATGAGTTTGTTGCTACCTTTGTCTCTGGTCCCAGCACTGACAGAGACGAAACTGAAAAATGAGGCCCATTCCTTTCCCTCAATCCCCTCAGTGCGGCTGTTAGAGGCAAACATTTTCAGAAAGAATTTCCTCTAGAAATCCAAGAGGGAAATAAACAAAGAAAACATTAAAAAAAAAATCTGAAGAAGTGTTGTGCTCATAAAGCAAGGGTCCTTGACCCCACAACAGCTGAGAGTGTTACTCACCATACTCAGTCCTCATTTCATTACATGTTTTGTCTGAAAGTTCCATTTGCAAGAATTCCTAAACAGACGCTGTTGCATAGACATTCACACACATAGCTTCCCAGCTACCTCCCTAAACAGTGTCTGGAGTAAAAATTCAAATCCAGTGGCTCCTTATGAGAAACACAAGTCAGGTCTTAAGCACTCCTCACACACCAGCAAACAAAGCAGAAATCACAAAATATAGGTGGGCCAAAGCCCCAGGTCACTCCAGTTCCCTGCCCAATCTCCCACCCTCATTCCGTGTAATCTTTGTTCTCCGTGCTTGGGAAGGCTCATAAGACCAATTCTGCAGTCCCCTCTGGCTGATGACATAAAGTTTTGGCTCAGCCACTTTACACTACTGATGGTTCTCATTCAGAGAACAGAGAAGCCTACTTGGAATCCCATCTCACTACTACTGCAGACATAAGATCAGGAAGAGCAGTCAGGTCTCCCACAGGCAGAGTCTCAAATGCTCTCCTCCCCAGAGCTGCATTCTGTGCACTGCATTTAACATATGCAGCATCCATCACCTGGAGAGGATGAGCCCTTCCTTCAGCTTGTTGTTTGTGCTGTGTTTGTTCGCTTTGTTTGTTTGTTTTTCTTTGATTTGTAACATTCTCACACTGACAATGTTTTCAAGACAGAGGAAAATTACCAAGATAAAAATAGTTAGGCTGGGAAAAGGGAAGCTGGGTCAGGGATCAGAATTTCTCTCTTTATGAGCACTCCCTCCCATCTCCAACTGGGTTATATGGTTAGATAATTTCTTGCTATTTGTCTCCCTACCATCTGAATCCCATGTAGAGTTCATAATTTGGCCAGGAAACTTAGAACTTGTTTTCTATTTTCTCCCCTACTGCACTGCTCAGTAACCACAGAGATGCCTTTGACAATTTTCTAACACCCGCCCCCAAACCCAGGCGAGGGACACACTTTTCTATTGGACCCAATATTTGGATGTGCTCACTCTCTGTGGCATGATTTATAGACAACAGCCTCAATTACAATTTCTCTTACTCCTTGCATTGACTAAAATGCTGAAAACACAGAATTGCCAAGATGGCACGGTACATAGCTTCTGACTCACACAGCTTTCTGCCCACAGCCCCAGGCAGAAAGAGCTGCACTGCCAAAAACAATGACTTAATCCATCAGTGCCAAAGACAGGAAGACCAGGCCTGACATACCAACTCAGAAAGTTTGGCCCCCATCACAACATTGCCCTCTCTAACCAGAACTTATTTTCTCTGATCTTCTGGCTGGGAGCTCAGAGGCAGTTGGTACTAGGAGCCAAACAATTTCAAGAATAGCAGCCAGCATACAGGAATTGGGAGATTAAAACCAAATCTGCATATGCACTTCTGTTTCCAATCCTTGTTTGCATGGTAATAAAAGTGAAACCAGTAACTGAAGTGAAAATAAATAGACTTCTTTATCTACTGGCACTAAATTCATTCATTCTCACACTGCTGGTTTGAGGCTGGTGAGAACTCTTTCTCAGCCTGGAGAATTTGGAGGAGTGGTCTACCCTAGGCATAGCTATGCTCTCCTACCAGGAGTGTATACAGGAAGAAGAGAACATGAGAAGGAATGCCATCTCACTGGTTGGTAGAAGAAGGATGTCTTAGGGTTTCTATTGCTGTAAAGAGACACCATGGCCATAAAAACTCTCAGAAAGAAAAACATTCAGTTGGGGCTAGCTCACAGTTGAGTGACTTAGTCCATATTGTTGTCATGGTGGGAAACATGGGATACATGCAGACATGGTGCTGAAGAGAGAGCTGAGAGTTCTCCATCTTAATCAACAGACACCAGAAGCAACTGAAAGCCACACTGGGCAGAGCTTGAGCACATGAGACCTTGAAGCCCATGCCCACAGTGTCACATTTCCCCCAACAAGGCCATACCACCTACTCCAACAAGGCCACACCTATTCCAACAAGGCCACACCTATTCCAACAAGGCCACACCTACTCCAAGGCCACACTTCCTAATACTCCAACAAGGCCACACCTACTCCAAGGCCACACTACCTAAGATGCCACTCCCTGTGGACCAAACATTCAAAATGCTAGTCTAGAGTCTATGGGAGTGATTCCTATTCAAACCACCCCAGGAACCTAGTAGAATCCAGGCTTCACGAGCTTGAAGGTCATCAGTAAAGTGCTTGCCTGCATGCACTGTGACCTGAGTTTGGTACCCAGTATCCACATAAAAAGCCAATGAAGGTGGTATGTGCATATAACCCTATGGCAGAGGAGGCAGAGACAGAAGGTTCACTGGCTAGGCAACCCAGCCCAAGCACTGACTCCTAGACACTAGAAAGTGACTGTGTCTCACAAAGGTGGGCAATACCTGAGGAAGGACACCAAAGCTGTCCTCTAAACTCCATACAAACACACATGTGCATGGTGCCCATGTGAGCCAGGACACATGAACCTACACACACACACACACACACACACACACACACACACACCAGGATGCTCTCCAACCTTATCAAGGGCATTGTCATTTTATTTTTCAGTTCCTCCCTCTTCAAAAGGCCTCTTTGTCCTAGTTTTAATGATTCTCATGGTTCCTTGAAAACATAGATCCAAACCAGAGAGAGGTGTTGACATTTCAGACTTACTCCGCTTCTGGTCAGTTCAACTACAATCATACAGCATCCTTCTCTGACCGCTCAGTATACCCGAGAATGACCTGCTGGCAAACTTTCCAAGAGCCCATCACTGAAAATAAAAACAGTACGTGCTTATATTATTTCAATTATTAAAAATAAGGATAGATTTGCAAATGGCAATAGATTTATATAAGAAATTTTGACTTAGAGAAAGCTTACTACTTGTGTTAATAAAACTGAGAGTTTAACATGGCCCCCATTATCTCTAATATCATTAAATCTTACATAAATGTAACACATCTGTTATAACTGATGAGTCAACCCTTAAAACTATGGGTAGCTAAAGCTAATGCTTTACATAAGCGTCACAGCTTTCCTGTATAATCCTCAGGTTTTAACAAATGTGGCCACAAGTGTCAAGTGCCATACTATGACACAGAACAGTCACTATTGTAAAACTCTGTGTTCTGTATATCTCTTCTCTTCCCACAAACCTTTAGTAACCATTGACCTTTTTACCAAATTCAAGATCATGCATTCCTAAGATGTCACAGAGTTGGAGTCAGACATCAGGAAGCGTCTTCAGATTGCCTGCACTGTGCAGTAAAATGTTAAGTTACTTCTAGGTCTTTTCTGGAAAGAAGCACATCTTCGCTTGGTTTCTGGTGCCAGAAGCTGGTAACCAGGAAGCTAACTCCTCTTTTGTAACTGGAGTCTCTGAAAGAGAACTTGGACAAGGTGCAAATCCAGACAAGTGTGCGAGGTTCCTAATATTTAGAAAAGTAAAGCCACAAGATGAATCTCATTTCCAATGAGTATTTATGGATGGGTCAAGTGAGCCAACCAAAGTACCTATCCTATGAACATTATCATAATTGAGACTTATCAGAGTCAGTCATTATTGAAATTAGAATGTGTCAAAGTTCAAGTAGAAAAAAAAAAATGCTTGAATTCTAAAGCAGCCTAGAAAACACAGCTGATCAATTGGTGAGCTAATTCACCCTCTCTCCTGTCCTCTCCTATGCTGTACCATCCTCTCCTGTCCTTTCCTCTCCTCTTCTCTGTTCTCCTCTCCTCTCTTCTCTCTTTTCCCTTTTCTCTTCTCTCTTCTCCTGTCCTCTATTACCCTTCCTCTTTCATTATGCCCTGTCTCTCCATCTCTTTTCCCTTTCACCACAGGATGAAGCACCAAGAAGGCCCTTATAAAATTCTAGTTTCCTCCACCTTACACTTCAAAGCTGCTAGAATTATGAGCCAATAAGTTGCTATTCATAGCAAATTATGAACCTCTTAGTCAATGAGATGGCTTAGCAAGTAAAGAAAGGTCCATGCTGCCAAGCCTGGAGACCTTAGTTCAATTCCGGGAACCAATGATGGAAGTAGAAGGTCAAATTCCACAAATTATCTTCCACACACACAGTATGGCATGCATGCTCTGTGTGTATGTGTGTGTGTGTGTGTCTTTCTCTCTCGCACACACATACAGACACACAGAGATGTAATAACACTTCAAAATAAATAAATTATCCAAGCCAAAGTTTTATTACCTCATAAAACTGAAGAGCCTCTAAAACTCTAAATTTTAGATCTAAAACTTTACCTCTAAAACTTTAGATCCAAGTTTTTGGATAAATGAAGGAAGCTTCAAGGAAGAGCAGCAACTACTCATGGAAAGACACCAGTGTGAAATTGGAACAATGACAGAAGAGATAGAAAGAGAAAGAACAGCAAATGTTGAACAGAAAGAATGCAACTCCAACATGTCTAGAACATGGAGAGAAGCATGAAGTTGGGTCTATACTGAGAGCACCATGTGCTAACTTACTGTTCTAGCTAAAGAACAACATTTAGTTCTTCTGACTTAGAATGGTATACCTCATCACAAGGCAACATACCCACCTAGGGACATGAAGCAATGACCCTGATCTCCTTCCTGTTCTGTCCCATGTAAGATGTGTGAGACTAGAAATAACTTCTAAAGAGGACCTAATAATCACTATTGCAGGACAGTTAAGAAGAGGAGGAAGGTAGACCATTGGAGAAACTGGAAAGAAATTACAGGTGTTAAGTAAAACCAAGATTTAGCAATTGGATGGAAAAAAGGTGGAAACAGCAACAGGATAGTGTGTTCTCAACACATGGAATAAGAAAAAGCAAGAAATCCCAAGGTGGAAATAGAAAGAATAAACAGATGACTAACAGACCCAGGGAAGAAAAAAAAAAGAGCTAGAGTTAAGCAAATGGCAAGGAGCATTACTTTAATATTTTCTCTGTGCTCCCCGCAAACGCAAACTTATGTTGGAGAAGTACAGGGTGATTTCAATGTTTGTAATTATGTGTTAAAGCAGAATATGAAGAGGCAGCTCGGGCGTTTTCCAAAATCTCCTGAGGAAACCAATTAAATTCTGTTGTTGAGTCAGTATTGATTCATTTTTCTATTATTGTTTTCAGAGTTAAGGGAAACAATGAGAATGTGTGTCTATGTGTATAGAACCCTACATGTCATAAAATTTAGTGGGAGAATGTGCTGAATTCACTTTTCTACACACAATAGCATAAAATGCCCATTTTTACAGTTTTGTGAAACTCTTATTGCTCTGGGGACACTACAATTGGTTTCAACATTTGAGTTCAATTCTGCTCTCCCTGAGATTGGGTCAGTGTGTGATCCAGGCATACCTTAAGTTCAGCGATCTTACTGGTTAGCAAAACTACGAAAAAAGAAGCAAGATGCTGCAGATGTAAAGATTGCTCCAGTGACATAGTTTCAGCTCTTAAACCCAATTTGGTCTACTAAGTCACATCTTTTCTTGGTTGTGACAACTATCTTAGACTATGAATTTTGTTTCTGCCAATTGGACTCAATTTTTTTTATTACTTTTAACAAATGAATTAGTTACACAGCGCATCAGGTAAAAACTCATAACATGTGAACTAAATCAGAGAGAACAACAGGCTACATCATCAATGAACAGTTCATGAAGGAGGGCACATCTTGGAAGTTGGTTCATTTTGCTTATTATGTTTCTGATAATAAATGGGTCAGGGTGGGAAGTTACTGCAGAAAATATATAAATAACTTCAGAGAAGGTAATTGTAATCAGAGACTTCATGATTTCAAGCAAGAATCAGGCCCATGCCTAGACCAAGCAAACAAACAAACAAACCGAGTGACAAAGTTCAAGGAGATGAAGGATAAATTCTAACAAAGAAGGATCCAACTTCATGAAGCAAATGAACCATAGGGTAAATGGTAGCACTTTAAAATCCAATATTTATTGAGCAACTGGCGCATTTCACATTTACTACACCTATACTTTGTTCCTAATAATAATGATGATGCTAATAATTCTAACCACAGAGACCATAACTGCCTCTCCCATTCTCCTAGACTGCACTGAGTAATCGAAAAGTTCATGCTTTAAGCATGTGTTTACACTGCTAGAAAAGCTTGCATACTGGCGACTCTCTGCAGGCTTTGCTGTTACCTACACCTCTTTAACATGCTTGGATAAGGAGGGAAATCATGTTTGTTCTCATTTTTATTATTCTTTGAGAATTTCATATAATATGTTTTGATCATACTCTCCACTCCCCAACTACTCCTAGCTCAACACCCCTTTCCATACTCACCCAATTTTGTGTCTTTAAAAAGAACTATTAAGCACAATTTTTCCTGTCCATTTATGCTCGGATGTGTGGTCTTCCAGAGGAACCTGACTGACCTGAGGGCCATACCCTTAGAGCACACTAACTCTTCTTCCTCTCAGACTCTACCAACTGGTCAAAGCCCCCTCGTGAGAGGCAGAACTTTGTGCTCACCTCCCCACTCCATGCTGGGCCTCTGTTTGGCCTGAGCCTGTATGGGTCCAGTACATACTGCCTCTTCTGCTGTGAGTGCATGTACTCACCTGCACTGCTGTGTCCAGTAAACAGTTTCCTTGTAGTCATCTACCACCTCTGGTTCCCACTATCACAATGATCCTTGGAAGAATCCTCCCTTGGAAGGAGGTTTCATATGGATGCCCCATTTAGAGCTGAGCATTCCACAACCTCTTATTCCCTACACCTTCATAAGTTGTGGGTCTCTGTGCTGACCACCATCTACTAAAACATGAAGCCCAGAGACAACTTTTTATTTTCTGATACCACCTAGAAGTAGGAAACCTGCTTCCTACCCTTTGGTTACCTCTTGAACTCATTTGAACCAGTTCATCAGAACCAAACCCTCTAGGGCAGGAAGTTTCCACTATGGCAATTGCAACAGCATTGGCCCACACAACCTCACATGTGGTTGCCTTGTAGTGACTGCACATAGAAACTAGCAGCAGCAGATGGCTCCATCCAAGGAATGGGGGAAAACACCTTCAGTAGAACAAAACATGGGCCTGATAATTACCCGAAGCGGCAGCTAAAAATATTACTAACATGGGAGGAGAAAGGAAATCTAATCTTTAAATGAGACACAAATGGAGCTTCTTATGCTGCATTAAAGTCATGGTTAAGAATGCTGCTCCTCCAGTGAACACTGCTCCTCAATTCCAAGAGTCAAGTCA
Organism: Pachyuromys duprasi; assembly: GCA_028658305.1. Lineage (NCBI taxonomy): Eukaryota > Metazoa > Chordata > Mammalia > Rodentia > Muridae > Pachyuromys > Pachyuromys duprasi. The sequence goes on along the minus strand of CM053762.1, from coordinate 58,936,850 downwards.
GTGTAAACACATATTCCCCCAAAGCAGTTTTCAAGACTAATAACACAGCACATGCTACTTCAGGAAATCGCTTTTAACAACTTTTTTCCTTAAAGCTCAAAATACCACGTATTTTGTGAGTTTTGAGCAGGTCAGCTATAGACCCCAGAGATGCCATGAATATGAAGAGAAAGCAAACTTTTCGAGGGATGGCAAGAGTTTGGGGTGGCACACTGAAGTATTGCTCTCTGTGGTAAGGGCCCACCTTTCGGCCCGCAGGACTGACCCCTCAATATTCTTCATCTATTATACGAATTGCTGGTGTAAAAAGAAAACAGCAGCCAGCCACTGATAGCTGAAAAAGCAGTTGTGATGACAGCACTGCATTTTGTCCAACTATTAAAGACGGTAGCTGGGCCCTTTAAGCTGTACAGTTATCTCAGTGCTATAGTTCAGCATTTTGGAAAAAAAAATACCTGAATATATGTTGACAAAATATGTACAGAAAAGCCATTTTATCCAGTAGATTAAATAACCAAGTTAGAAAACACACAAGAAAAAACAGAAAGTAAACACCACTGTAATCCTGGTCAAAAGTTTATGGCACGTAAGATCATAGGTTCTAGGGTAGAGTTGTCATTGTATACTTGCTAAATGCACATGCTGTCAAGTTGCCTTCTAAATATTTATGCTTAGATATGCAGAGCTGGGCTGTTCTCATAGATCAAAGAAGCTTCATCCCTAAATGGTATCTAAATTAACACCCCACTACTTCCTCCAAGGCTCATCATGAAGAAGAGGAACAAAGCATGTAAGGCCAGGAAGGTGGGGAGGGCTGCTCGGAAATGCTGACTTGTGACACGGCATGGCTATCTCACTCATGAACTCATAACACCTTTGGTCACCTGAGGAGACCTACACAAAAACTGGCATAGGCAGAAGAGATGATCTTCAGGTTCCCTTTTTTACTGAGGAGTTATTGGCAACAGATTGTTGATAAAAGAAGAAGAACCATTGTCTTCTTGAGGATGTAGACATATTAAGTTTCTCATGAGTCAGTGAATGGCCCCATATCAATGAAACAAAAATAAAACAAATCAAGAAATACAAGTGGTCCCATTATCTAATATGAAAACTACACAGCCTGGAAGAACTCTTATCTAAACCTTAACTTCCTATCCTATGGGCCAGCCCTTCTCATATCTGAGAGTCTTCTAGAATAGTTCAAATCCACTAGATTCAAAATGGTTGCTTTAAGAACTTCTAACAAGCCTCAAACAAACTTTAATCCTGTCCTCATGCTAACTGACATCTACCCTTCTATCCCCCATGCTCCCACTGCCTTGTGGTGTGACAACAATCAACAAGTGCCATGATGACTGCCAATAAGAACCACAAGGGCCCAAAGTTTGGCTCTGAGTCTCAGCATCTGCTTTGATACTCTGCTGGATAGAGTCTTTCAGAGGCCCTCTGTAGTCGGCTCCTGTCCTGTTCCCTGTTTTCTCCCTCTTCTGATGTCCATCCCTTTTGCCTTTCTAAATGGTGATTGAGCATCCTAGCCAGGGTCCTCCTTCTTGCTTAGCTTCTTTAGGTGTACAGATTTTAGTATGTTTATCCTATACTATATGTTGAATATACACTTATAAGTGAGTATATACCATGTGTGTCTTTCTGCTTCTGGGATACCTCATTCAGGATGATCTTTTCTAGTTCCCACTATTTGCCTGTAAATTTCATGAATTCCTTGTTTTTAATTCCTGAGTAGTATTCCATTGTATAAATGTACCACATTTTCTGTATCCATTTCTCTGTTGACATCTGGGTTGTTTCCAGATTCTGGCTATTATGAATAAAGTTGCTACAAACATGGTTGAGCAAATGTCCTTGTGTACCTGAGCATATTTTGAATATATGCCTAGGAGTGGTATAAAAGAAGGGTAAGAGGAAAGGCCTGGAGAGGACAGGAGCTCCACGAGAAGAGCAACAGAACCAAAAATTTTGAGCACAGGGGTCTTTCCTGAGACTGCTACTCTGACCAAGGACCATGCATGGAGATAACCTAGAACGCCTGCACAGATGTAGCCAATGACACCTCAGTCTCCAAGTAGGTTCCCTAGTAATGGGAACAGTTACTGCCTCTGACATGAACTCAGTGGCTGCCTCTTTGATCACCTCCCCATTAGGGGAAGCAGCCTTACCAGACCACAGGGGAAGACTACACAGTCAGTCTTAATGAGACCTAATAAGCTAGGGTCAGAGGGAAGGGGAGGAAGACCTCCCCTATCAGTGGACTTGGGGAGGGGCATGGGAGGAGATGAGGGAGTGAGGGTAGGATTGGGAGGAGATGAGGGAGGGGGGCTACAGCTGAGAAACAAAGTAAATAAACTGTAATTAATAAAAACTAAATTAATTTTAAAAAAGAATCACAGGGGCCATGAACAGAGGTAATGCCCAAATTCCCAGAAAAATCTCTGCATATCAATACGTGGTTGATATATTCTCCTTCTTTATCATTTTATCATCTCATTTCTTTTATAGCCCCTCATCATACACATGTGGTTAAAGAGTTGACTTACAAGTCTAAACTTCTACATTCACAGCTGCTAAATGAACTTAAGCTGCAGGCATTCAGTTTAGTCTGCCCCTTGGCTTCCTCACATTGAAGGAAAAATACACCTCTTTTGGGGTCTCTCTCTTAAGAGAGGGGCACACATTGTGGGTAACAATTTGATTGTTCAGTAGACCTTTGCTTTCTCCATTCTATCTATTTCTGGTTCCCTTCAGACCCAAAAGCTTTAACATCTCAACCACATATGCTTGCATCTCTAAACACAATGTTGTCTGATACTGTTTCTCTGTCTCTTTAAATGTTTTTTTTTAAATTTATTAAAATGGCATTATATTACATACACCTATTTTAATATGATTTTCCCCACAAAGGATTATTTTTCGAAGCTCTATCTATGTTTTCAGTGCTGTTTTAGTTTATTAATTTTCACGGCTGAACAGCATTCTGTTATGTCAATATGATATAACTCATTCATTCTCCTATCAGTGGATATTTGAATCATCTCCAGCTTTCAGCTCTAACGAATAATTATGACTGAGCATCCTTGTATATGGTTTCTGGCAAGTGTTTATCCGGAGTCTATATCCAAGACTCTTACTTGGCATCAAAGGCCCTATCAGCTTGTTTCTAAAGCGGCTGCTCAATTTTTATTTTGCTTCCCAGGTGTTAGAGGGCTCCCACAGAACTCCAACCTTACCTACACTACAAAGTCCTCAATTCTGCCAGCCAGGCAAGGAGAAAAAAAGAATCCTATTATCATCTTAATTTGCACTGCATTGATTGGTAGTGAGTTTGACCATTTCTTCAAGTCTAATTTCTTAGTTTATTTGAGTTGTTGCAATAAAATATCAGAAGCCATAGCTTATAGGCAATATAAACAAAATGGATTTATTTTTCATAATTCTAGAGACTAAAACATACAAGATCAAATTGTCAACAGATTTGATGCACAGTATGGATCACAGAAGGAACCTTCTGCCTGTATGTGTATGTCAGGAGGGGTGACTTTTGGCTTTCTCAGCATCTTATGAGGATATAAAACATACTCATGAGAGTCCCATCTTCACGAAGTAATTGCCTCCCACCTCCCAAACACCACCACAATGGGCATTATGTTTTAAAATGGGAATTTTGTGAAACATAAGGACAAAGACCAAAGATTTTCCATTAGCATTTCCTCTGAAATTGAATGCATTTTCATTCATTTTCTTACTATCTTCTGCCTGTAAAAATTCTTCCAATATTTTACCTACACCCTCTCCTTCTACTTGAGGAATAAAGACTAGCATTGCAAGTATTTCCCACAAGTGGGTGGCTTTTCCTTTCACATAGCATATGTGTTATCTTTTAATGAGCAAATATTCTTAGTTATTATGAATATTAACATAGATATATATTCACTCATGGTTAGTAATTTTTGCATCTTAATAAAGAAACTCCTTCCTCTTATAAGACATGAAAGGTAGCTTCTAAAATTTACTTCTTAAAGGTTAATGTTTGTTATACGAAGTTAAGTCTGAAAGGCCCCAGAATTTTATTTTTGTAAATGTTAGAAAAGCTCACGTCCAGTTTTATTTCTTCGGCATGTGTAACTAACTGCCCCAGAACAATAAGCACCGCCCATAGTCAGGCTTTGCTAACACGACTCTATCACATTCTCATGCACACCTTAACATGTCCGTTCTAGACTTTCTATTCTGCACCGTTGCCTGTTTATCCCCATCTTCGCTGATGGCTTTCATCAACTGAGTAAAACATACAACAAAACTAATTTTTGATGTAAGTTATCCATTCTAGGCCCCAAATACATACTCTACTCTCCTTTAGGTGAACCAGTCTTTTCATCCATTAGAAAATCACATTGAGAAATCTCCAGGTGCCAATGTAAAAGAAAAACAGCCACCTGTAGAGAACTGATGTTTTTATGCTATTGAGGATCTCAACGTGTACAAAAGATTCATAAATACATATGGTGAACTTTCTCCATTCAATTTGGTATTCTTAAGTGTCTTTAATAAAAATTAAAGCTTGTCTCCATATGAATAACTTTTGTTTTATCTGTTCATGTTATGTATTGAAATAAGATGTACCACAAATTATATTTTAATTGTGGTTTTTGATTCATTATTGCTGGGAAATAAAAATCCACTTGATTTTGCCTTAAAGAAACTTAAAAATAAGTGCCCATTTTCCAGTTTGCTAATTGTTGTTTGTTTTGTTTTTGTTTTGCTTATTCATGATTATTTTCTTTGTTTTTGTTTTGTAAACCATCAATGAGTGTTGAATCTCATTCAGTAGTCTTTATGAGCCAGTAGAATCTTACTATATTATTTCCCCCTTCTACTTTACTGTAGAAAATTCCACTCTCAGATGATTATAATATCAAATTGTCTCAGGTGGATTCTGGAGATAAAATCAGCTTCCACCATTACGTGTTCTCCTTTGTATGCACCCTGGCTTTGGTTTCTCTTATCAGGTCTTCATTATGAAGTAGGTGTTTCACTGTCTCTGTGAACATAGTCTTTTAGTTCTGGTATGGCAGAATTTGATTTTAGGCAGTTGAGCCTAAAACTCAGTGATGCAGTCATTACATATGCTCCTCTGTCTGGATGCTCAGAAGTTAACAATTCTTGAGGATGCCTCAATTGAAAGAATTTTATAGAATCCAATAGACATTTTGTTCATGGCTTGATAAGATCAATTTAATTCTGTTTGACTGGTGGACCTTGGAAATTAAACTTGTAGATGTGTGTGTGTGTGCACAGAGAAGAAAGGAGGAGTGGGATTTCAGGCATTAAATGCTTAAGGATGAAGCAAAGGAGTATGAATGAAAACTGAAATACCTGTTGGGAGAATGACTGCAGGGTTACAGTTTAGCAGAAAATGGATTTATAATATCCTTGCCACAGATCCTTACAGCAACTGCAAATCCAATCTGTTTGCCCAGGTGTACTCCTGAAGCTCTCCCCTCTTCTTTGTCGGAGCCTTCATTGTCAACTATTCTTTACTAAATTTCAGGGGAAGAGAAGGTACGCCAGAAAAAACGTTGAAAGTCTTCACCAACCTCTCTGTGGTAGTTTAAATGAGAAAGGGCCCCATAGGGTCTACATTTAAATACAGTTGCTGGACAGTTTAGGAAGGATTAGGGGGTGTGGCTTTTGAAGGCAGTGTGCCACTGACATTGGGCTTTGTGGCTTTACACTATTCCTCATGTATTCTCTCTACTTCCTTCTTCCTGAACGAGATGTTAGCTTTCAGCTGTTGCTGTCACATTATCTTGCTCTGCCACCATGAATTCTAATCCTTTGGAATCATAAGCTCCAAATTAATCACTTTCTTTTATAAGTTGTCTTGGTCATAGCATCTTATCACAGCAATACAAAAGTAACTAAGACACCATCCAGTGTCAAAAGGTTCATTTACATTTCCTTCTCAGCATGATTTTCCTTCACTTTGAACATGAATGTTTCTGTGACCTATTCCAGTTTCTCCACATCCTTCTCTAAGATCAGTCAAACAAACACCATAGAGAACGCAAATGAACCAAGGAAACAGCTACAAGGAACAAGGAAATACTCAACTGACAATGGCTCAGATATCAACTCCATGCTGGAGACTTGGTGAACTTGTTGAGGCCCTGCTTCAGAGTTTTCTTGCTTTTCTTGTGTTTCCCTGCCTTGAAATGAGATCCTCCCTGAGTATCTTATCTAACAAATAGCCCTCTAACCATTTTTGTTTGTTTGTTGTTTTGTTTTGTTTTGACAGGGTTTCTCTCTATAGCCTTGACTTTCCTGGAACTTGCTCTGTAGATCAGGATGGCCCCGAACTCAGAGATCCACCTGCTTCAGCCTTCCAAGCACGGAGATTAAAGGTCTCTATTTGCTTTTCCTGATTTATTCTGCTTTCATCATAGTTAACAATTCATTGTATTAGAGCAACTATAATGATAATTGCCAATTGTGATCTCATATACACACACACACAATTCTTTGCATTGGACTGACATAGCTAGCCTCTCTATTGGAGGAATTTCAACTTTAGATTTTTGATGTACACAGGTGCACATAACAATGGCTTCCTGAGACATGGTCAATTAACAGTGGTGGGAATTGGAAGAAAGAGGACTAGGGAGAAGGCTCAGTGAATAAAATGCTTCCTATACAAGTAAGAAGAGGATGTGAGTCTGAAGCCCCAGCAGCCATGTGAAAAGACAGACAGGACAGCATGTGAAGGTGATTACAGCACTAGGGGTAGCAACAGAGACAGGCTTGCTAACCAGGCAGTCTAGTTGAAATGGTGAGCTTCACATTTAATGAGTGACCATGTTCCATAAATGGGATGGAGAGCAATAGAGGAAAGTACATAACATTAACCTTTGGCTTCCACACAGGCACTGACATGCACACATCACAGGTAAAAGAAAAGCAACGCACCAACAGCACAGGCTCTAAGATGAACAATCAATAAGTGGGACCTCATAAAGCTGAAAAGCTTCTGTAAAGCAAAGGACACTGTCATCCGAACGAAACCACAGCCTACAGATTGGGAAAGGATCATTACCAATCCTACTTCTGACAGA
>CM053762.1:58911916-58929223 GCA_028658305.1 Pachyuromys duprasi | reverse complement strand
ATGAACCTGATGGCTGACTCTTTCACCCTCCCCCATACAAGCCGGGGAGTGACAGACTGGCTAGATCCCAGAGGAGGTCATTGCAGCCAGCCCTGAGGAGACAGGATGAGCTGGGTTTGGATGGAAGGGGAGGAGGTCCTCCCCTGTTGGTGGACTTGGAGGGGGCGGGGAGGAGGGAGATGAGGGAGGGAGTGGGAGGGTAGGAGGGAATGAAGGAGGAGGCTATGCCTGGGATGCAAAGTACCTAACCTGTGATTGATATAAAAATTAATTAATTAATTAATTAATTAATTTAAAAAGAAAAGCAACGGGAGGGTGGAAGGGAAAGAAAGATAGAAGAAAGAAGGAAGGGAGGGAGGGAGGGAGAGAAGAAAGGAAGATCAGCCAGAGCCTCTTACTGCGCAGCGTAGACTGGGAAATTCTGATCATGACTATTGCCACTAGGATAGACTCTGTACCCTAATTTAGCTGCAAATTACTGCAGCTCAGTTATTTATAGGTTTCTCAGGTCCCAAACCAGTCACATCATATAGATAGGAATTGTGTTCATCCAAGATACCCTAGCCTACACAGCCATAAAAAGGATTATACTGCTGATGCACAGAGAATCATGGAGAAGCCTGGATATCACTGTGTTTACTGAAAAAAAAGCCAGACATGCAAAATAAGCACATACCACCTGATCCCAGATGCATAAAATACAGACTACTCCACAGTGGCAAAACCATGCTGGTTTAAGTCTGTGCCAAGGTAATAGAGGAATGGGCACAAAGGAGACCTGAAATATTTGGCAACAGTGATGAAAATGTTCTGTATCTAGGAGTTGGTTTCATAAGTGCATGAGGTGGTTAAGATGTGCTGACTTCTCCATTTTAAATGAATATGGCTATTATGCAGATATTACTTTCAAATAAGGTATAAAACCTATCCTAGCAGGCATAATAGGAGGTTCTGTAGCCTGCTTTCCTTTCCCAAGAACAACTGCAGTCAGGCTTTGCAAACAGTTATCAGGTTGGATGCTATCAAAGTTCACTGTCAATCCAGAAGTATACAGAGTCTCACTGTCTTTCTTCCCTCAGCCACGCCTTCACCCCCTGACTTCTTTGACTAAGAAGCTTGCTGACAGCACCTCATGCACCAGCCTCATTCATCAGCCTCACTTGGTGGTGTCATTAGATGTTCTTTGTCTCACTCCCACCAGGAGCTTTGGCTAGAATGCTCTGTGAGCTGGGGCAGTCAAAACCTCTAGCCTCTCCTTGGAGAGTCTGAGCTGGACTTCAACCTGCCCTTTCTTTCCATCAGCCAGTACCTCAGAAAGAAAAAAGGGAGAAGAAGCTCTACTTCCAGGGGAAAGATTTTTCATTTAAATGCACTTTATTGTGTGATGTATTCTTTTAATTAAAGTGTGTGTCTGGGTGCATTGGTTGCTATTACAGTGCAATTCCTCATGTTTATTGAATGCAAGAGTAGCTGGGGCAATGCAGTGGAAACTCACATAATAGCCAGAGTGCAGCTTAAAGCTGTAGCTTTCTTATCTCTTCAGCTTCTAAGGGGTACATAATCTTCAGGGTGATTTTGGTCAATGACCAAAGGCTTTCTCTCAACTTGAATAAGGCTAGTCTGGAAAAAAAAATCTGATTTTCCAACTAGCTTGCATGAGTCCATGTTGTTGTTGAACTCATGATTCATCCTTCACATCCAGCAGATGTATAGAAGCAGAGAGAGGAAAGCAAGGCAACTAAAAGGATTCAGTGTTTCCAAAGGCTGGGGGATGGGGAAGTAGAATTACAGCCTCTGATACTCATATTCTCTCACAGTTTACAAAGCACTTTGTGTTTCTTCACAGGCTCCTTCGAAGGGGCTTGTAATGTACTGTTCGCTCCCACACGAATTTGGAAACTAGGACTCAGGGGATAAGTGAGGCTGTCGTGGTGATAGGAAGTAGCAGAGATACACAAAAGATGACAGCTCTGAGTCCACAGCCTATGCTGTTTCCCCACCTCCCACACCTGGTGGATCAGCTAACTTACTTGGGACAAACCTTGGAACCACATTTGGATTTTTGTCTCATCAGTCAAAACAAAAACTGATATTTCAACATCTCTTCAATTACTGTACGCATTTGTTACTATATGCCTTTAGTGGATTTTTTTCCCTTTTCCTATAAAGATGGAAAAGAAATAATCTTCTTGATCATCAGGGAGGGCAGTCAGTTTCATTCCTAGCCAGAGCTTTGATACATTGCAAAGAAATATTAGCTCTCTTTGGGTTATAAGCGCCCCCCCTTTTCCTACAATTACTGAAATAAAAAAGTTATGAAAAAATCAGATAGAAAACACAGCCAATCACTAATCAGTAAATGAATAAGCGGCTTTATTTCCCCATGATCTCTGCTGGGCCTTCTCAACATAGAGCCCTGCATGCAGTTTGCATGCAATGGTTCATCTCACTATGGCATCTCATAAGGAAAAAACGATATGTGCTTCTGCTCTCTTCAAATAAACACCCTCACATTTCTGGAATCTGCTTTCACTCCGACTAACCTTCTGGAGGGTTGGAGCACAGAGCAAGCCTCTGCTTAGACAGAGCTGGACAGATATCATGTATGCTTCCGTGCAGTAACACTGAAGGTATGTCCATTGCAGTAGCATTAAAATTATACTTCTCTGATTCTTGAATTCTTTCCTCTTTAAGTTTTTCCCATTGTCTCTGGAACTTAGTAATTTCTGATAATGGCTAAAGGGATTGATTTCTAGATAGCACATTGTTAGTTGTTTAGTTTGAAAACAAAACAAAACCAAATTCACTAGGTTGTAGTGATAACAAAGAAAATGGTGCATTTGAAAGTCCTTAGCACAATTTCTGGCACATAGTAACTGTTCAGTAAACATGTAAAGCCATAAAAGAGAAGCAGAAAACATGTCAAAACAACTCAATACTACATTCTCAGAAATACTGTCACTGTTCTTTGGCAGCAGTTAGCACATGGAAAGCACAAATAGCATGCTAATGATATACCTCCAAATGGACATTTTCTCATGCTAGCCCCAACACTGAGTGAGAACAAATGCATAAAGGAGCTAGCCCCTGAGTTCATGTCAGAGAGAGTCCTTGTTCCCCTTTCTAGAGAACCTACTTGGAGACTGAGTTGCCATGGGCTACATCTGTGCAGGAGTTCTAGGTTATCTCTATGCATGGTCCTTGTTTGGAGTATAAGTCTCAGAAAAGACCCCTGTGCCCAGATTTTTTGGTTCTGTTGGTCTCCTTGTGGAGCTTCTGTCCCCTCCAGGTCTTTCTAGCTCCCGATTCGTTGGGGGTGGGGGAGGTGAAGCCTTACCACAGAGAAAGACAATGCAGCCAGTCCTGATGAGACCTGATAGGCTAGGGTCAGATGGAAGGGGAGGAGGACCTCCCCTATCAGTGGACTGGGGGAAGGGCATGGGAGGAGAGGCAGGAGAGAGGGCAGGATTTGGGAGTGGATGAGGAAGGGGCTACAGCTGGGATACAAAGTGAATAAACTGTAACAAATAGATAGATGGATAGATAGATAGATAGATAGATAGATAGATAGATAGATAGATAGATAGATAGATAACTTGGCAACTCAAAAAAAAGACAGAAAGAAAGAAAGAAAGAAAGAAAGAAAGAAAGAAAGAAAGAAAGAAAGAAAGAAAGAAAGAAAGAAAGAAAGAAAGAAAGAAAAGAAAAAAAGGAAAAGAAAGAAAGAAAAAGAAAGCAAATGTATCCAGAATGTTGTGACCGTCTTTATATGGAGCCAAGTGTAAATGGTCTTCTTAGACACTGCTGAACATAAAGGAGGAGATTCCACTGCAGGCAGTGTCTAGAAACATCAATGAAGTGCAGACCTTCTCCAAGAACTGACTTGTAGATATGTATTGTATTATATTATGTGCTGAGACCGACAGATTCACAGAGGTGGCTAAAACATCTTTCCACTGTTGATCAGTCTTAAATAAAATGAACTTCTGGAAGATGTCAGAAGATCCCCTCAAAGACACTACTGACTAAAATTTTAGTAAGTAGAAAAAAAGTGCAGTCGGAATTCTATTTTGCCATGGGATCCCTTTGCCCTTTCCCTTTAGATCCTCTCCATCTACAAAAAGAATTTTCCAATCTTTGAGGTCAACAATAAATCCTTCCTTCTTTGTGATAAATTGTTCCAGCCCCATGGGATTTCTTTCTAGGGAAGCCCTTATGCTTCTGGGTCTCCAGACCACGTCTTGGGTTCCTATTTCTATTCTCTCTTCTGAGATCTATCCAGCCAGGCTGCACCTACAGCCCTGCACCATGTTGTGCACAGCACAAAGCACCCTATGTGACACCTGGTAGCAACGGTTCTGTAAATAAATATACCACCAATGCAATAGGCCGTGCAGCCTGAGTTATTTTTAAAGCGTGAAAGCATGGTCTGTGGTTATAGCTCTGAGAGTTAGGTGGGAGCTTCTACCTCACATTGCCTCATCTTCACACTCACCTTGGAAAAGTTCCTTCCGCCCTCTATACTTCCCTTTACCAACTGTCACTTGTTTCTCTAGGGAGAGGGGAGGAGGCAGAGGCAACGAAATACGTTTCTCAGAGTGTAATTTATTTTTTTATTGAAAATAGATTCTTCTCTCATATAATATATCCCAACCACAGTTTCCCCTCCCTCTACCCCCCGTTCCCACCACTACCTGATCCCCACTTCTGCAGATCAACCTCCCCTTCCTTTAATTTCCCTTCAGAAAAGAACAGTCCCCCAAGAGATGACAACCAAATAGAACAAAACAAGATACAATAAGACAAGGCAAAGGCCCTCAGATTGAGGATGAGCAAGGCATCCCAATAGGAGTAAAAGTCTCAAGAGCAAGCAAAAGAGTCAGAGATACGCCTGCTCCCACTGTTAGGAGTCCCAGAAAACCACCAAGCTAACAGCCATAACATATTCACAGAGGACCTGATACAGACACTTGCAGGCCTTGTGCTTCAGTCTCTGTGAGCCCATGTGATCACTGCTTAGTTGATCTGATGAACCATATTTTCCTGGTGTTCTCCATCCCCGCTGACTCCTATAATCTTTACTCCCTCTTCTGTAGCGAAGGACTCAATGGAAATCTCCAATTTAGACCCTCTCCTCATAATTTCTGGCTGTGAGTCTCTGTATCTGCTCCCATCTGCCTCTCTGATGGTGACTGGACAAGGCACCAACCTAAGAGTAGAGAAGAATATCTTTGGTAATCTTTTTGTTGATTTGGGGGAGGGCAGTATCAAAGTACAAAAGACTCCATGAGACTCCGAAGCAAGAACCTACTGACATTATTAAAATTCCAACCTTTGCATTGCAATTATTGTTGCTATAGCATGTGTATGTGTGAGTGTGTGTGTATGCGCGCATGCACACACCCGCATGTGTGTGTTTAACTTGTCCATATACATCCCCAAGAGGATAGACTATAATAAACATTTCTCTTTCATAACTCAACACAAGGCTATGGAGAAAGCAGACTGTTCATTGACCACTGGCTCAAAATGTTCAACCATTAGTAAAGATATCCATTGGAAAGAAAACCATGAGCTTTTCATATTAAGTATCCACCCTGGGAAAGACCTTGTGCTGTGGCTTTCTCTCATTACCTCAATCTGTCAACAAACAAGTCAGAAGCATCTGTCTTGTGCATCCTGGGAAAACAGAGACCATGTCTCTGCCTCTGTGTACCTTTAATTCTACTGAAAAAATAAAGATAGTAAACCTAAGGATTAACATTCCAGATAGTGGCAAATCTGTGAATAAAAATTCAATAAAACAAGATTATAGGTCCCGGGGGTGGAGGTGGAGACAATAACTTTTACATAGTGTGGCTGGGGAAGGCATTCCAAAAAGCTTAGATTTAGGCAACATCTGAAGTTAGTGAGAACTCTAACCAAGTGGATAATTTGCCCTCTTAAACTGTAAGAGAAGGGAGCTGAGTTAGGAAAATATTTGAAAACTAATAGCAAGACAGTATGAGTGGGTACCAAGGGTATTGGAAGTGGAAATTTCTGTAAATGATATCAAGTTCTAAGTTTCAACAGGGGTATAAGCCTCAACTGCTACTAAATATTCAGAAGGGCAAAGTTGTTTCCAGAACAGAGAAAGGAAAGCTTACATAGAGATTGTAAAGGTGGTGTGAAACCTAGGTATTGTCCATTGGTGATGGGTTTGGGCTTAAGATGTTTTCTTTCTTATGCACACATTCTGCCCCTGATGAACTTGGAGCAGTCAGGTTATCCCAACTGGGATATTTCTTCTCTCAGTGCCATCCCTGCATAAACATCCATGCTTTCAACATGTTCCACAGAAATGCCTCCAGAGCTGGCCTGCAGTCTGTCCTCCTGGGGTGTTTACTCAACATCCTTTTATCGAACTTATTGTTCATATGTCACACCAAACACAATTGGCTTTCATGGTATATCTTGTTCCTTCAGCCAATAAGCCTGAGAGTGAAGGAGTAGTAAAGATCACCTATCATAGTTTTCCATAGGAAACAAGTCCTAAGTTAAGATCCAGGGAGACAGCAGATCTATCCTTTGTTCCCATGATGGAATGCGTCTGCTTCACTCTAACTGAATGGGAGAGTGATAGAAAATGAGGTCAAGAGAGTAGGAAAGGAAGAATTTGGAAGAAAACATGCATGTCCTTGTGAGTCACAGAAGACTTATGAGTTTAGAAGGTTATTGACTATACATACAGCTTACATTTTAGTAGACTCAACTGGCTGTTTCATGGACAGATTATGGTAAATGGAATATCAAGAAAGAATAGAGATAACAGTGTGTGACCAAACATGAAAAGTTAGATGATGGAATAGAGAGAATGAGATTTTAAGATGTAAAGAGTACAACCAAGACAGTCTGCTTGGAAGAAAGCCAAGACCCTATTTTCCATCAAAAGTTAGAATTCATTGTGGGAGGAGCATATCATAAATAATAATAAATTAAAAACCGAGTTCTGAATTTGAAATAGAGAATTTGGCACATGTATAGGATATTCACACTGAGGTAAGTAGCAGTTCAGTGATCAAGTCTGGTATAGTGTTGCAGGATATTTGATCCCATTGTAAATCCCAAAACTGTGAACTGTAAAACCCTGTTTCTTGTTTGGTATGGTTAAATTCTATCACACACCTTTAATCCAAGAACGTTCTGTTTATTGTAAATAGGTGATTATGGCATGCTTCAGACAGCCCTAGCACACACCTTTAATCCAAGAGCTTTCTGTACACTAGATTAAATAAAGTTAACCCTAGGTCAAGAGGCAGGGCAAGAAACCCCTTGACAGGGTTTAAGAGCAGGAGGGACTTTGAGTTGTGGGGTATTTAAGACAGTGTGGAGAAGTAGAAAAAGCTTTTTAGCTTAAGCTCTGGCTTTGACTTGGGCTTCAGCTCCTCAGCTTCCTAGTGTTTGGGGCTTTGAGCTAGCAAGCCTTGGGCTTTTTGGTGTTTTCCTCCTGGTCTGTCAGTTGAGCTAGTGAGTTTTTTTTGTTTTGTTTTGTTTTTTCTTTTTCCATCCAGACCTGAGCAGAGAAGGAAGATCAGCTGGGTGCTTTTTTTCTCTGCCTCTCTGAGCTAGCAGGTTTTCACCCAAGCATCTGGCTCCTGAGTCTTTATTGGTAAAACAGAAGGATTTTCATTGTTGTTTATAGCAACAATAGGACAAATAAAAGCCATTGACAACCACGAGTGTTGCTGAGATCATGAGGGTGATGGGAGAAGACAGGAAGATGTCTGAGAACTACGTCCAAGATATCTTCCCTATCTGCAGGGGTCAGAAGTGTGAGGCAGAGCCTAGAATGGCTCCTGAGAAGGCCAGGATTGGCTCATAGAGCTCAAAGATATCGCCCCGCGTTCTTCCTGGCTTCCAGTACATTCGATTCCACAGAAAGACAGCTGCAGTGTGCCTGCTTGGATTTTTATAGCCATCCACAGTCCCATAAAAATCAGTGGAACAAAAACGGAGAGAATCTTTATCACACCTGAGAAATTCCCTATAACTTCCCTGAAATTGTCCTAAATCTCCTGTGGCAAAACTTCAAGAAAAAGAGGCCACATTGTCATCCACATGTAAAGACGTGGTAACTCCATCTTCCCCTCCTGACTGGATGAAAAATGGAGTACCCACAAGAAGTTCAGCCTGCCCATGAACAAAAGCAGTGCTTCGTTTGCCTCTGAGTGTGAGACATTGTTTGAGTAAACATTTTCTAAATCCCAGTTCCCAAGTGTGTGGAGGGAGCCCACACATAAATCAAGTCTCAGTCAAAGTGCGGTTGAACAGATCAGTGTCTACATTAAGTCCTCTACCTCAACACACTCATACCAGGGTGCTGGATAAGCACAATTAATGACAACATGGTTTGTACACTTTATATAGACATATTAAATACCTCTCTCTGCACAGTTGTCTGACAGTAACTGATTAGCCAGTTACATAAGCTAATATTTGGACATGACTTATAAGTGTGCAATACAAATCCTGTCCCATTTATCACAGAATCAGAGACTGTGGGAAAGGAAACAGAGCCCAGGGACTTTCTAGATCAACCCTCCACCCTATAGATAAGAACATGAAGGCAGACAAAGTGAACACCATGTCCAAGATAGGGAAGAACAAGAGTTAAAAGGCACATCTGACTCTACAATTTTTTATTTCTGACATATTTTGTTATTTTCCACCAACAAAGTGATCCATCTGTCTTATATTCATGCTGATAATAAAAACTGGGATTTCTCTAGTTTTCTTAAAACCTAAAATAATACACATGGACATTTGGTGAATTCTGTGAACATTAAGGACTTTAATCATAATTTAGCAAATGATTTCAGTCTCTTTGGACATCAATGTCATTATTAGACATCATGATAAAGATGGAGCGTGCTGACACAAGGTTCCAGATGCCTACGTTTGGCACCCCATGCCATCATTAACCAGCTGCAGGAGTTTTTCTGTGCCTTTATACTTCTATAAAATGAGGATGAAAATCACATTTACCTTGGAAGGTGGTTGTAAATATTACATTAACTAATGGAAGTAAAGCGATTTTAATGGTGGTTTGGAGACCTTGAGTGCACTGTAAGATGTTCCCTGTTTTGTGGATCAACTTATGCTCCCTACATTTTAGGAAAGGAGAAACTGCAGAAAGGTATTAGGTATTAAAAGACCTGCTTGAGTATGCACAAATATACAGCTGGCCATGGACACAACAAAAGTCTAGTCCAGGCCTTCTGGCTTGAGAGATAACACTAACTCTTACTGTCTGGTGGAACGTCTGTCAAAGATTAGAATGCTTTACATCTCTACTACCTAGGAGTGAAGGCACCAGACACCCGACTATGGACGGAGCATATGAAATGCAGGTGAGGCTGCTGACGAAGGCAAGTTCTAAATTTACTCATTTGTAATGAACTGAATTCAATTTACAGACATATGTGGCCAATGGTCACTGTACGGTCACATATCTGCAATTTTACATTTTGCTGATCCTTTCACCCTGGGCTCAGCCTTCATTAGTCTGAGCTCAACAAAGACTTGTTTTGCTTGAACGAACCCATATACGTTTACAGGAAGAATGATCACATAAAGGAGTGAGCTTATCCAATCCAGCTAGACTGAGAAATGGCTTCATGCGGAGTATGGGGGATCTACAGGCCGGTCCTTTCCCAACCTGCTGTCCCTTATATAAATATAAGGAATGGCCAGCAGGCCACAGCCAAAGGTCAGTCACATTGTCTGGGTGGTCTCCATCACACATCTTAGTATTAAGAGAAACATTCAGAGCACACAGACATCTCATTTTGATTTTGGAAGCCACATACTTCCACGTGTCCAGGGAAATTTCAAGACCCTCTTAAAACACTGGGATGCTCAGCTTTGAAGAATTAAGGTGCTGTAATAGAGTCAGACAACTTGAGAATCTTAACTCAGTCACTGTTAGCTCTGTTAACTTGGGCCACTCAGATACTTTAAAAGCTTGGTTTCATTGACCTGACAATCAGGATGATGGTGTAACATCCCAAAGGACTGCTACATCAATGGCTCATGCAACATGATGCCTAAGAAGATCTACGTGATCACAAAAGAGTTCCACAGCAGCCTTCAAGTTTATCCTGACAGCAATAGCCTCCCAACTGGCCTGTCATTAGCAGCATCTATCTTCCAGTGTTCTTTTTAAAGGCCCTCATCTTTTTTAGGGTTTCTATTGCCGTGTTAAAACACAATGACCAGAAGAAAATTGGGGACAAAAGGGTTTCTTCCATCTTACACCCCATCACTGAAGAAAATCAAAGCAGGAACATAGTCAGGGGCTGAAGTAGAGGCCACAGATGAATACTACTCACTGGCCTTCTCAGTTTGCTCTCTCTTATAGCCCAGGACCACCTGCTCAAGGCAAGCAACATCACAGTGGGAGGAGGGGTACTTTCCCATCAACTGTCAGTCAGAAAATACCCCACAGGCTTGGCTATAGACCATTCTGAGGGGGAAATTTTCTCACTTTAGCTTCTCTCTTCTAAGATGACTCAATTTTGTGTCAAGTTGACAAAACCGCTAAGCAACACAAGGTTCTATAGACACTCTATTGGAGAGATGGGAAAGTCAAAGGGTAAGGACAGAGTTAAATATGACCCCCGTTTTTCCTACACATTTTGCAACTAGACAGTCTATTTGAAAGGACCTTTTACAATCACCATTGCCATCAAAAAAGAGCAAATGAGTATTTGCAATCAG
This sequence comes from Pachyuromys duprasi, assembly GCA_028658305.1. Lineage (NCBI taxonomy): Eukaryota > Metazoa > Chordata > Mammalia > Rodentia > Muridae > Pachyuromys > Pachyuromys duprasi. The sequence continues at coordinate 58,918,465 of CM053762.1, read as the reverse complement.
AAAGAAAGAAAATGCTAGGGTGGGACCTCAAACATGCACTAAAGATCCTGTATTCCTATATCACTGTCTCTATATTCAGAATAATGATAATGTGCCTCATGTGGTTAGTTTCATGTTAACAGAAGACAAACATAAAAGAAAAATTGCCATCTGGATGGGATTTAATTCTCAACAAACATTTTAAAATGAGAGATAAGATATAATAATAATAATAATGAAAACTTTAAGTAGTTTCAGACCTTAGAATTAAATTTCTGTGTGTCGAGTCAAAATGAAAGCTCAAAAACTAGGTGGTTTACATGAGCTGAGTCAAGGACCCCTGGTATTTTGAAAACCAAATAAGGGCTTTGGAATTTGAGGAAGGATGACTTCTAAAGGTTTTTATAATAATAATGTCCTTTTCTTTGTGCAAAAGATAGCAACAAATAAATTTTATACATAGAGCTTAGAATGTTACCAGAACTATGAAATGGTGTCTTGAAATATGTTGACCACTGTGTGGGCAAAGTATATTCAACTGTCTTCTGATTAAGGCTTTGGATTACATTTGGAGTTAGGTCGGGCATACTGACCCAAAGGAACATTGCAGGCTAGTTACCAGGGGTGTAGATATGCCATTCATATGACCCTCATAATGAATGGAGGAATCCCTAGTAGATAAATATAAAAAGTGTTCATTTCCTCAGTACTACTCACTATTCACAAAGAAGCAAACAAAACCACCTATGAGGAAAAATGTATAATCCACACTACTTTGAGAGAAAGCAGACAAGGCAGGTATGTGTGAGATGAGCTAATACTTAATAATAAACAAAAAATCATTCTCTTTTGATCACACACACACATACACACATACATGTACACACACATAAACACACATATACACATAAATACATACACATACACCAATAGATTTAGAGTCAGCAAACAAAGATGAAGACATCAGCAGTTAGCAAAGCATTTAAAACTGTCCTTCTATATCTTAGGCATTTGGTAGCCTTTATACTTTCTTTTCTTATGTATCTTAAATATTGTTCAAAAATTCTACCTTTGTCTCTCTGTTGGTTTTGTGCAATTGCTTTTTACTTTGTTGTGCTTCATTTGTTCATGTCTCCATTCAGCAGGGAGTATGTGAACAAACCTGAGTCCAGGAGGACTACTGGAAACTACCCCCATCCTGAGTTGCTCAATACTGGAACAACCACAAAGTCTTAAATAAGAGGTAAGCTGGGAACACAGATAAATAGTTATTTTCCTACCAGATAGTACCACATGGAAACCTTGTATGGGATGGCCACTTTGCAGTCTAGCTGCAAATGGGTGAAGTTTGAGTTGAACTCAGAGTTTAAGAACATACAGCATATTTCTAAAGTGTGTGCCTGAGTAGACAGTGGTGTGGCACTGTGTGGTGGGCATCTTCTGCACAGGGCTGCAGAGCAGGGTTTTGTACGGGATTCTGTCTAGCAATAGCTGGTCATCATGAAAAGAACACATGCCATTTGGAAGCACTTTCACTAAAAGGATTTAGGAGAAGAAAACAATATTTTCTTTCTCTTCTTTTTAAATTTTAAGCCATGGTTTCTTGTGATCAGTCTGCTCCAAAACTCCATGCATAAGCAAAAATGACCTTGAACCCACACCATCCTAACTCCAACGTGCTGCAGTCACATATATATGTACCATCAAATCCTGTTTATATGACGCTGGTGATTATACTCAAGATTCCATGCATGTACACTATAATCCAAACCACTTGCCAAGCCCAGAACAATATTTGAATGAAGTACTAAATTAAAAGAAACTATTTCCAATATGCAGAAGATTAAAGTAGACAGATTGTATTTGAATGTGATAAGAACTTTAGCTAACAACTAGGATTCTCTAAAACCACAAAGGCCTGCTTCCTGAAAATAGCAGCTGCCTTTAAAGTGGAAGCACAGAAATCAAAGCTAGGGGGCAGCTGACCAGAGCTGATATACAAAGACTTTGGAGTTGCATTACAGATATGCCCTATTCATTGTGTAAGAGTTAATTAAGAAAAAAAAATGTAGAGAGCAAATTAAACCCAGGAGCAACAACACTACAGAAAACATCCTTCAACAAGAATATGCAAAATCAGCTTCACACCTAGAGACATTAATAAAAGCAGGAGTTTCTTAAATAAATAATAATTTACATTTTTCTCTTTTCCTTGCTAGTCTTATCATAGCTCAAATGTAGATATAACAAGAAGCAATCCAAAAAAATTCCACAAAGGGTCACTAGAAGCATTGATTTGTTAGCAATGTCATAGCTCATGAGTTGTTACGCCGCCCCCTCACCCAATCTGTTTATCTTCCCACAGTATGGAGAAGGAATTTGATAATCTGAGTGCTGCTGTCTTCAGCTCTGTAATTAGAGAACAGGGGCCCTGATGAATTGCAAATGGACTCAGAACTCTAGCTTGTGACTTAATGAGCAAGATGGACCAGTCACAGATGTCCACACTCTGTATTAATCAAAGCTCAAGGATGTTCAACTGGGAAGTTGTCCTCTGTGATGTACATTCCTATTAACCAACTATTACCTGGTGGACTTCCACCTGAGACCCCTAGTCTCGCTAGTTCCAAGTCTCAACAGCCAGGCATTAAGAATAGCAAGAGTTCACAACTCTGCAGATGACCTTGGTCAAGAGAAAGCACACACTCTCTAACAAAGTCTTAGAAAGGTTAAGAGTCAAATCAGCAGAAGATGCAAGACAAAATAAGTGTCCGTTAGGGGAAGGCATTCTGAGTTATCACAGCCAGTAAGGATGCCAATGACAGAAATTGTTGCCTGACCATCTGTGAGGTCTTCAAAATTCTGCAGAACTGGATTACTCTAAGAGAAATCACAAAGCACAATGATACTTATACGTCTACATACCTCCTCCCATCTGGTTGCACAGCATACCTTATAAGATTCCTGTAGCTTATTTTGTTGTGTGCAGGTTCAAAACAGACATGGTGGTACACATCTATGACAGTTGTGCAATAAAGGTGTGTTGGAGGCAGGAGGTTCAGAAGTTCAACATTGTCCTTGGCTATTTAGTGAGTTTGAGGCCAGCCTGTTGCACATGAGAGCTTGTCTCATAAAACAGAGGGACAGGAAGGAATGAAGCAGTTTCAGAGCTAAGCCACCTACTCCCGTGTAACAGATCTGAGAAAAACAGAATTAAAGAATTGGTCCTTTCTTTTTAGAAAGGTTCTCATTACACACACCAGGCTGACCTTGAACTTGTGATCCTCCTACCTAAGCCCCCTGAGTGCTGAGATTATCATCCAGCACTATTTCATCTGGGTAATCTGGACCTTCTGAATTTAAGCCCAGTTCTATTTCCAGAGCCTAACACTGCCTCTTTGTGATAGACTTTCCCCTCAGCACTTCCTATGAGTGTCCTCCAAATTACTATTATTATTAACTAAGGTCCATGAGTTCTAAAGCTGTTTTGCTATTCCTCCTGCATGGCCCTCGACAGCCTGACATGTCACCTAGATATGTATTGGGCATCTAAAGAGTACAGGTTCCTTTCCCTGGTGAAATCATCTTGGCCTTTTACAGTGACCCAGGCCTTCTCCCCATTATGGATAATCTGCAAAGACCATTCCCTGCTGGTGACCTCAGAAAATGACTAAGTCCCTACTATTCCTAAGACAGTGTGTGTGGTTGGCAGGTTATTATCATCTTCTCATGATTAGGACACTTCACTAATTCATCTTTATAGCCACACAACCACGTGTACAATTGTCTATACTCATCAAGTTCTCAGTAGACTTGCTAAGTGAGAGAAAATACTGACTCCGCAAAGAGAAAATTAACCATGTTACAGAGCCAAGACATACACAGAAAACAGACACTGAAGAACAGGAGATTAATACGTGTGAAACCATGTGTCTCGGATTTTAAACAAATAGAGATAATCCCAAGGAACATGTCTCAAGAAAGCAAAGGCACACATCCTCTTGCCCTGAGGAAGATTTTTTTTTCTTTTCCAAAGGACTGGAAACATCTCTATGCCTATCACAACAGAATTTTAGAACTAGGCTAGTGCCTGAACTAGGCTTGATTTCCCAGCTGGGATAAGATTATTGATGGAAAGGTCCAGTTTCAGGCCAAGAACAAGGAGAAGTATTCACATCAGATGCTGAAAAAAAAATCAGGGGTTCACATGAAACTGATGAAAGGCAAAAGGACCTATTAATGATCAAGAATTAGTTCATGGGAAATTAATTACGAACTCAAATAGCATTTGTTGCTTTAGCACAGACTATTCCTCACCTTCATTAGGACCATGACAACTGAAATATTCATGGGGATGTAATATAAACTATCCTGTTTTATCAATATGCATTCAACTGTATCGAATTATTACATAGTACCACTCTAAATGTGTGTAGCTAAAATAGAAGTTCGTTTTAAAAGTAAAATAAATAAATAACCTCGGTACATAAAAGAAAGCGCAATTTTCTTAGAGTAGTGCCCAAACATTCTATTGTAGAGTACCAGAACAAGGTTCTGTTATTCCAAAGTGTTCTTTGTATCAAACTAGGGTACTTGCTCAGCTTAGCTATATTACCTTCTTACTACCTTCTCAAGCTTATTTGGGTAATTTGAAGTGCTAAGAACATCTTTACTGCTTGATAACTGACTTTTCCTGAAGTTCATCTCAGAAGGAGTGGGGACGGTGCTGGCGAGGTGGCTCAGTGGGTAAGGATGCTTACCGTAAAGGCATGGAGAGCTGAATTTCAACAACCCCCATCAACATCTCAGCATGGCTCTGAAATCACAGTACTAGGGCAGGGGTAGAGACAGGGAGAGCACAGGAGCTCCCTGGTAGGCCAGTCTAGCCTAAAATGGTAAGTTCCTGGTTTACCAGAGACCTTGTATTAATGTACTAAGGCAGGAAATAACAAAGGAAGAGACCCAATGTTCTCTTGTCACCTGTGCATGTGTGCAGGTGAGTGCAAACAACTGAGAACTCACAAGTGTGCAACATAAACACAGACACAGACAGATAGATAAACACACTCACACACACACACACACACACACACAAAGCCAGTCTTCTCAATTTCCATATACCCTACCTGGATCTCTCTCCATGAATTTCTTGAAGCATTTACTTTTATCCCTTCTGTTAGGTGTTAGGATGGAAGTTTATACTTTCTTAATAGCTGAAGTCATATTTTGATAATAAAAGTTTTTGTCTCTGATTAATTCTTGTCTTTCAAAATAACTTTAATAACTTTAAAATCACTTCTCCTGGATGAGATAATTTTCAAACTTTTATGAAAGAAAGTAAAAAGAGTGTGGTTTCAGAGGTTCAGAGTTAGAATAATGTATTCAGTTGTAAACGATCACAGTGTAGTCTACCTCGATAAATGGAATCTTTACAATTGACAAATGGATACTGTACATTGTTTGGTGAAGTGTTCTGGAGATAAGAGCTAGGTCAAAGTACTTGATTATGCTTTCTAAAACTTCTATATCACTATTGCATTTTCCATCTACTTGTTCTATGGACTAACAACAAAACAACCAAAACTTTTCATATTGTGAAAAGGACCATTCTACCAAAACCACAAAAAGATGTATGTATATATTATATACACTCCATACAATAAAAACTCCAGTGTCATTCTGCACAAACATCGATAAAACAATTCACAGATTTGCATGAAAGCACAAAGTATCAAGAAGATTAGCAAAAGAAACACTGTTGAATGTATCACAATAACTGATTTCGAATTGTACTGCAGAGCCACAGTAACAAGAATAGCATGGTACTCACACACACACACAGGTGTGCTGGGAGAGGGTAAAGTTGAAGACTCAGCTACACGATTTATTTGACTTTTCCAAAGATGCCAAAAATATACTTTGGAAATAAAAGACATAGAAAACAGAAGTTAGATTTTTATCTTTCACCGTGTAGAACACTCTACAAACCAAATAGATGAAGGACCTTAACATAAGGCCTAATACCCTGAAGCTGCTAGATTAACAAGTAAGGTGCATACATCAACTCATAGGAAACGCTTAGGACTTCCCAAATAATATCACAGAATACATAAGACTAACAGTCAGCAAATAGGGTCTGATGAAATTAAACAGCTTCTGAACAGAAAAGCTTACTGTGACATAAATGATAGCCTAACGAGTGTAAGAAAATCTTTTCCAGCTATATACTTACAAAAGATTGGGTTCTAGAAATTGCAAAGCATTCAAAAAACTAAATATTAAGAAAATAAACAGCCCAGTTGAGAAGTGGGTGGTAGAACCAAAGAGAAAATTTTCAAAGCAGAAATGCAAACAAGTAGGAAACACTTTAAAATGCGTTCAACATCCTTAGCCATCAAGGAAATGTAAACTAAAGCTACCTTAAGATTCTATGTCACTCCAGTCAGACTGGCCATCACCAGCACTACAAATGGCAATACAGTCTGGCATGGTTACGGTGAGAAGGGAAATGCTTATATGCAGTTGATGGGAGTGTAAAATAATGTAGTCACTAAAAATAAGTCTTCAGCG
>CM053762.1:58894796-58911816 GCA_028658305.1 Pachyuromys duprasi | reverse complement strand
AAAAAAAAAGAAAAGAAAAAAAATAAGTCTTCAGGTTTCTCAAAGGGCTAGAACTACCATATGACCCAACTATACCAATCCTAGTAAACAAAAAACAAAATGAAACAAAACAAAAATACTTTACATCCTATTATAGATATACTTGCATACCCATGTTCATTGCTGCTCTATTCAGGATAGATAGGAAATGGAATAGGCCTAAATGTTTATTACCAGATGAATGGATAAGAAAAATGTGCTATATATACACAACGAAACATAACTAAGATGCAAAGAAAATGAAATCATGGAATTTGAAGGTAAACAGAAGGAACTGGAAAAATTATGCTGAATGAGGTAAACCCACGTCCAGTAAGAAAACTATCATAGATTGTCTCTCGTACGTGGTTCCTAGTTTCAAATCTATTGTTTTGTGTATTTCACTTGGAGTACAAGTGGAAACAAGGAAAGCAGAAAGGGGCCTTTTGGGGGAATTGCTATGTCATTTGAGAGAATGAATTATAGGTAAAACAAAAACAGTGAGATGTCCTCCTGAGGATGAAAAGGGGTTTGGGGTGTGGATGAAATTGGTGGCAGTAGGTGAGGCATGGCCGAACCCCAAAAAAGATGGTGACACAATGAGCCCTACAGAAGTGCACTATTTCACAAATCAACTTTAACAACAAGGGGAAGGGTGGTAAAACATTTGTAAATGAAGGAAGGGCAAGGAATATGAAATGTTAAAGAATAAAATGGGGATGGGGTAGGGAAGAGAAAGAAAAGGCTAGTAGACAGGTTAGCTAAAGGTAAGGCTCTATTCAAAAGCCTTTAAAAACCTGCTAGCTAGTAAGCTAATACAACTCTCAAAATAAAATACAAAATACAACTTTAAAAAGAAAACTGGATACAGAAATTGTGGTACTTTTGCACAATGGAATACTACTCAGCAGTTAAAAACGAGGAAATCGTGAAATTTGTAGGCAAATGGTGGGACCTGGAAACAATCATCATGAGCAAGGTATCCCAAAAGCAGAAAGACACGCACGGTATATACTCACTTATATAGACCTATAAGATAGGATAAACATGCTGAAATCTAGACACCTAAAGAAGATAAACAAGAAAGAGGACCTGGGATAAGACGATCAATCCTCACTTAGAAAGACAAATGGGATGGACATTGGATGTAGAAGAAAACAAGTAGCAGGACAAGACCTACCACAGAGGGCCTAGGAAAGACTCTACCTAGCAGTGTATCAAAGCAGATATTAAGAAACATAACCAAACCTTTGGCAGAGGGCAGGGAATCATATGAAAGAAGGGGGAGTTAGTAAGACCTGGAGAGGATAGGAGTTCCACAAGGACCAAATATATCAAGGTACAGGGGTCTTTTATGAGACGGTTTCTCCAACCAAGAACCATGTATGGATATAACCTAGAACCCCTGCTTGGATGTAGCAAATGGTAGCTCACTATCCAAGTGGGTACCCTAGTAAGGGGAACAGGGACTATTTTGGACATGAACTCAATGGCTGGTTCTTCAACCCTCCCCCTACCCTGAGGGAACAGCAGCCTTACTAGGCCACAGAAGAGGACATCGCAGCCAGCCCTGAAGAGACCTGTTAAGCTAGGGTCAGATGGAAGGGCAGGAGGTCCTCCCCTACCAGTGGTCTTGGAAAGGGGCAGGGAGGAGATGAGGGAGGGATGGAGGGATAGGGAGGGAGTGTGGGAGGGGGTTATGGCTGGGATACAAAGTACATAACCTGTGATTAATATAAAATAGAAAATAAATTAAAAAAAGAAGCTTCTATTTGGATACCAACTCAATTTCTCCATATTAGGTGACATAAGTACATACATAAGAGCCTTCTACAGTGGAGTCTTACTGCCAGGTAGCGGAGGGCAAGCCAAAGCAGTGGCAATAGCCTGTGAAGTCTCAGGGCATCTGTCTTTGGCCAATGAGTCAACAAGATCAACACATTTCTGATACTGGGATATTTTTTTTTTTTACTTGTGGGCATATGATGTCTAGCTAGGGCACGGTCTCTCTCATTACATGATATCAAACACCTCTCCTCAAGGATGACAGAGCTAGATGACAGAAGAGATAGAAATATTATAAAAGGCAGGGGTGGTAGATGGCTTCAAGGAGGCAGCTTCTTCCAGGCACAAGGCTGACACACACAGGAAATTCCGGAGAGTGTGCCAGCACCCCAAGATCTACAAAAATTCCAAGGACAGAAACGGAGAACTGGGCATAGACTCACCCCTGCCAAGATGTTATATTCGATACCTGCTGGGAGAGGATGAAATTGGTTTTCTCCAGTGGTGTGACACTGACTACAAACTACACTTCAGGGCAAACCTCATGCTTAGGAACAGTTTCCCAGAACAAAGTATGCTATGTGTATGTGTGCTTTATGTTGCTGCTGGTGGTGGTGTGGTTGTTGTTGTTATGTTTGGTGGTTTTTGTCTTTTGTGGCTTTGGTTTCTTAGAGGTTTGGGGGGGATTTTTTTGTTTCTTTGTTTTTTTAAATTTGAGAGTTGAGAGAACGAACATGAAGTTGAATAACTGGGGAGGTGGGAAGGATCCGGGAGGATTTGTAGGAGGGGAAAGAATATGATTAAATAAATTGTATATAATTTTAAATAATAAAAAAATGAAAAGGAAATTTTTTAAAAAGTGAAGTGTTTAAACAGAAGTACACTGAATGCCTAACAATGTAACTCCCAGAAGATAAGAGAAATTATGTGAAAATTGCAGTATTGGGCATAGAAAACTCCTCTATGAGTTTCTGGCCAGGAAGGCCACAGAAGTTCCCAAAACAATGCAGCCTATTGCCATTGTCCCTAGTAGGATCCCATTTCTTTGGATATCACACACATACACTACAGGATATAAAGAAACCAATCTCAAACCAACAAAGAAACTTCATTCCTTCTAATTGGCATTTAAGGTGCCAAAAGTGCGAAACAGGCTGATGGCGAATAAAGACATAAATGGTCTTACTCATTCCTGGACCTTGAATGTTATAATGCTAATATGCCACCTAATGCAATAATAGCACATGGATGTGAGGTAACTGCTTTCTGATTAGATTCAAGACCTACTCCCCAGAAGGGACTGTCATGTCATATACTGTAAGAGTAAAACATGGTACTGTTATTTTGCTGAATGGCCATACTGACAAATTGTCTCCTACATATATATTCTTAGACCTATAGACCTGGGATATTCTCAGTATTGGCCAGAAAACTTTGTTTTGCAGTGAACAGCAGTCAATGGGGAGATGCATAATTAGAGGAAGAAGAGGAGGAGGAGGAGGAGAAGAAGAAGTCGTCAGTGTTCAACTCTAAATGGAACCTCTATATTAACACCACCACCACCAAGGCTCAGAATATTACAGAATGTAAGAGCTGGAGGCAAAGTCCTGTGAAATGCTATCTCTCAGCATGGCATGACTAATGGAATTGAGAGCCCACATCAGCTATGTTTACCTACACAAGGTCGAGCCTGCCAAAATCCTGCCACAGAGGGATTAAGTGATCTCAGGCCCCACCTTACTCTTTTTTTCTTTTTTCGTCACAATTTATTCATTATATATCCTGATTGATGCCTCCTCCCTCAACCCCCCCCCAGTTCCACCCTCCCTCACTCTTCTCCCCATCCCCTTCCCCTAGTCCACTGAAAGGGGGAGTTCTCTCCTATTGCCATCTGCCCAGAGCTTGGTTAGTCTTATCAGGACTGCCTGGATCCTCTTCCTCCATGGCCTGGCAAGGCCACATCATCAGGGGTGAGTGACCAAAGAGCAGTCAACTGAGTTCATGATAGAGGCAGCCCCTGACCCCGTCATTTCGAGATCCACATGGAGATTGAGCTGCCAATCAGCCACACCTGAGCAGGAGCATAGGTCCTCTCTATGCATGGTCCTCCGTTGATGCATCAGTCTCTGCATGTCCCCCTGGGCTCTGATCTGTTTTTTCGGTCTTCTTGTGAGGCTTCTGTCCCTTCCATGTCCCTCTATTCCCACCCTTTTCTCCCACCTTACAATTGTATGAAGATATGTCCCTACAGGTTTCCAGTGTGCAGTGGCTGAACCAAGTATACATTCACAAGCAGCACTACCTGGACTTAGCAGGTTATAAAGACAAAAGGACATGAAGTTTGAAGGAAGTTGTATTAAGAAAGGACATGAAGCAACTTAGAGGGAGGAATAGGTGGTAGGTGTGATCACACACATGAAATTCTCAAAATTAAAGAAAGATGAAAAGAATATAATTTATCATATTTATTAAGTATCTAGGAATAAGATTTTTAGGAGCTATAAGCTGAAAAGTGTAAAATATTACTGAGTTAAAACGAAAGACGCCAAAACAAATAGGAAGATAAACTGTGTTCATGGATCAGAAAACTCAATATGTTTTAAACAGCAATTCTTCTCAAATGGGTCTATATATTCAATCCTCAATAAAAATTACAGAAGGAATCTGGGCAGGAAAATAAAATGACAAATTGATTCTCAAATTTAAATGAAAATGCAAAGTGCGGCAATTGCCAGGAAATCAGATAATGTGGCACTGGCACCAGGACACAGGCAGATTGACGGAGGAGAACGGAGCCCAGAAATAGGTCTGCAAATATACGGTCAATTGATTTTTGACCAAAGTGTAGAATCAATTTGATGGAGAAAGAATAGTCTCTCCAACAAATGGTACTGGGAACAATTTAAATCTATATGCAGTAATAATAGCTACAATAATAATAAGCAACTTTGATCCAGAATTCAGGCAGAATTTGACCCAAATAGTTCATGCATCTAAACATAAAAGCTACAATAGTATCTAATAAAAAGCATAAAATCATGTTATACTCAACTAGATAAATATATTTAGATATAACATCAAAATATGAATGAAATATGAAATAATTGACAAATCTGATTTCATCAAAATCATTAATTTCTCTTCGCTGACAGGTAATCTTAACAGAATACCTGTCAAGCTATCATATGAGAGAAAATACTTCAAATTATATATTTTGTAAAGGATTTTTACCCAGATACAGGAAGACTTGCAATATTCACTGAGAAAACAAACAACCCAATTTTTAAAAGAGAAAGCTTCCAACAAAAAAGTATATAAATAGAAAAAAAAGCATAAAAGCACTTACTACCTGGAATAACAGGAAATGAAAACTGTAGTGTGACAGCTGGGTTCATCTATTAGGAGACAAAGATGATAAGGACTCATTCCAAAACTGGAATCTCCCAAGTGTGTGTCCTGCTAGTGGAGGAGAAACATGGTACAACTTTCCGATGTGTCACTATGTTTAAGTTTTAAATTACATCTCTCATAAATATACACTCCAGTAATTCTGCCCTAGATCTATGCCTAAGAAAAATAAAATATGCATATTGATAGAGCAGTCAATTTGTTCTTATCAACCAAACTTGGATTCATCTCATGTGTACATGAACAGATAAAGGAGCTAGCTATACTACAGCCATAAATTGTAATACTATAAAAAAATAAGCTATCAGTATTCACAAACGTTACCTCAAAAATAATTATAAAGAAGAAAAGCATTACAGAAAGACTCCACTTGAGCAAAATCTAGGTGTGGAATAAATCAATCTTTACTAACAGGAAGCAAATCCCTTACTATGGATGTGGCTGGAGATAAGAATAGGAGAAAGTTATCAAGAAGTATTTGAAGATTTACAATGATGAAAGTTTTGTTCACAGCCTTGACTACTGTGAGACTGCAGGGGGTACTCATGTTGACTAACAAACTTACACAGATTTGTATGGCCATCCAATGCCAATGATGCCTCATTAAAGTTATTTTTACAAATCTGAAGGTGACCAATGAAATAATCCTAGTAGTAAATGATATCTATGAGCATCAATTATTGTTTAACTCCTAGAGAGGCATTAACTTTTCAATACAATAATCAGATCAAACCTTCTTTCTTTTAATTGATTTATTTACTTTGAGAGATAGCAAAAGGGCACCCCCTTTGAGGAGCTGCTTCTTGCCTCTCACCTTGTTGACACAGGGTCTTTCTTATTGTTTTGCTGTGCTTCTCCACACTGTGGACTTCCAGCTGATTCCCCTGCCTCGACCTCCCATCTCACCTCAGTGAAGAGATTACAGATGAACAGTACTACACCTCAATATTACACCAGGTTCACACAACTTTACCTACTGAGTCAACTTCCTGCCTTTTATTAAATGGTCTGGAAGATAAACCAACCCCTTGACCTCAATATATACTTTCATAACAACACAGTTTTTTCTTATAGCATTTCTTACAATTGACACCAGCCATTTACTTGAACAATGTTTGTCCATGACAACAGAGATGGTATCAGTACCCATTAATGGATCACTAGGCCCTGGGATATGGTAAATACCCAGTAAGCACTTGTTCTGTGTCATATGCCTGACTTGCTTGATGGATGACTTAGAGTGCTACTTTTCTTTCTTGTTTTAGTTTTTGTTTCTATTGCTGTTGTTCCTGCTAAAGACAGAACTCAGGGCCTTACATGGGCTAAGCATGTATTTGGTCACTGAGCCACACCCCAAGCAAGAAGTTTTTGATATTCTCAGTGATGTACAACAACAGACAAGACACAGATTCTGGTCTCTATGCTTCTTTCCTTCCTTTTTCTATTTAATTTACCAATATTATTCCTGAGGAAGAAGCCTTTTTTAAGACTTTAAAAAATATATTTCTTAGACTCTGACATCAAGAAATAAGTGATCTGGAGAGAGAGACCAGCGTAGTAGCATGGAAGTAATTTTCAGTTATTTTTTTAATGATTCAGCTGTGATATTTATAATGGAGATAAATAATCTCACCCTTTTTTTCACCTGAGTATTAAATTGTCATTTTCAATATCCAAAAGGAAATGGAATTGTATAGATCCAAGGGCAAGCTGAAACCATCAAGAGCAATGCCCAGCTGCTGATTCTGAGTACTCCCTTAAGGGACTGAATCCTCTGGCCAGATTTCCAGAGTCCACCCACGCAGAGGCAGAGTCTCGAGAGTGGACTCTCAGCATCTTAATTATGAGAACGTTCAAATTCAATATTAGTCCAGCAGTGTTTGAAGATAGAAAAGTTAATATATCTCCTTTCCCTCACTCATTCCCTAGCTGCCTATTACAGAGCCTCTGGATTACAACCCTGGTGTCTTCACCAGGCACTTCAAATTAAAAAGTCTCCATTTTAAAAAGCCTGCTTCAATAACTTACTCAGACAGCTACTGCTGGCTGCAGCCCCAGGCACTCAGAGCAGCCAAAGGAGGCACAGGGCAAAATGTCAGAGAAGTACCTAAAAGAGAGCTAGAAACAAAAGCAGGATTATCCCCTGCATGGTACCCCTGGGCAACAGCACCCCTCCAGGGGACCCCTCTCCAGTACTCAGCGTTTGGGGGAAACATGATTCTCCTTTGTCAGGAAGAGAATGTACCAGGGGAGCAGCCCTTAGCCTTAGGCAGTCAGAATAGATGATCAATGGCATCCTTTTTGGTCTTGTGTTGATCAGGGGTAGCCTTCACGCCCTCTCCTGTGACTTACAGGCAATCACTAAGTCAGATCCCATTTTGAAATCACTCTGAAATGTGTCTGCTTGCTTTTCAATTATTACCTTTATCTCTTGCCCAGAAGCAATTTAAGATCTTTAGGTACCCTAAATATTAAAAAAATATTTCTCTAACAGTTTTTTTCTCAATGTGTAGTATGAAAGTATGCTAGTAAGATTTTGTACTGATGTAACAAATGCCTGAAAGAAAAACCATATGAGGATGATTTCCTTTGAACCACCTTCTCAGGTGAGGGTCACTGGCTCCATTAGCTCTGGACCTGTGGTTAGAAGAACAAACACTGCAAAAGGCTATGGTAGGACAGTGCTGCTGGCCTTGTGGCAGGCAGCAAGCAGGAACGAGGACAGGTTGGCGAAGATGTCTGTCTCTCCCTCCTCTGGGGAATAGAAGGAAGAGTCTTCTCAAAGCTCAAATTCCACAGGTAAAGTTTACCTAGGAAAACTTCTTCCAGAAATTTGTCTGTGGGTTGAGTTGTTTGTTTGTTTTGCTTGCTCCTTTAGTGTGTGTGTAGGGAGGGGGTTGTACATGTTTACGTGGGCCTGTGCATGTGCCTGCATCCATAAGCATGTAGTTACTAGAGGTGGTTGTCACAAATCCTCTTAAGTTACTCTCCACTTTTTCTTTTCTTTTCTTTTTAAGATGAAGTCTCCCACTGAACCTGGAATCACTGCCTTTGACTAGTCAGGTTGGCAATGAGCTGCAGGGAGCCACCTGTCTCTCCTCACCATTGCCAAGCCTCAGTTACAGATAAGTGATTCTGTGCCTAGCTTTCACATGGGTGGCAGGGATCTGAATCCAGGTCTTCGTGCTCATACCATAAGCACTTTACCAACTGAGGCATCTCTGCCATCCTGCTTTGAATTTTGAAATTTTAAGCAGAGCTGTTTATATGAAGAAAGAGAAAAGACTCTTAGAAACACACATCTACTGTTTTGGTATAAAGCTGGAAGAGATATTCCCCAGTGCCTGAGTCGTTGGGTAAAGGAGACAGATACTTAAAAGTTCAACCACAACAGTCAGTTTGGTGATCTGTATCCTGCAAGCTAAGGGAAAGCTAATGGTGCATTTTAAGATGACTTGGAACACACTCAGGTCAATCAAACATTTTTCAGTAACTCCTGACACATCCGAGGAGCTGACATCATGTTCAAATGCAAAGGAAGAACAAAAACAAAACGCCAAGAGCCAAACAAGTATAGTTTTTATTAAAAAATACCCATAATACATAAGTAAACTTCCATCTCAGTCATCTTTATTTTCTTTTTTTCTCTGATGGCCTTGGAGGCCTGGCATAACCTTCTTTTTTTTTTTCTTGTGCTCTTTATGACTTCAGCATTATCACACACAAAAGCATGGGAGCCTGGTTATTATGCACAAAGATCTGTTGGTCACTCTCTACGAGCTGTTCCCTGGAATTAATGCCCTAGCCCTGCTATAGTAGGCTGTACATAGGGTTGCCTTGGCAGCCAAAAGTTTTGGGGAAAGCTCTCAGGAAAAAGAAACACAAACGTTGGCTGTTAAAATTGGTGGGAGCATAGAGGATGGGAATACTAAAAGATAAGCAGCATACGGATAGTGTTGGATTTCTCATGGAAATCAGTGACATGGATAAGTGTTTCATTCTTGTTGATGAGAGGCTTAAATAATCCATAAATATGCCTCAGCTGCTGACATGTAGATCACATGGAGAATTAAAATCAAAGGAAGACCATTTTGTACTTTATGTCCACCGAGCTGTCACTACTGGGATACACTCTGCAGTGTCCTGTGTTGAACCTCTAGCATGGCTGTCTTCCTCTACCATCCTGGTTCAGCACTTCTGTGCAGTCCCTGGCCTGGAGCCAATTCCTCCTCTTGTCCCTCTCCCACTGTGTTTGCTCAGAAGGAATATCAATCTGCTCCACCTACATCTATTGCTCTTTTGAGTAGATGAAAAACATACTGGATGGAATCTCTCTCCTCCTCCTACTTCCTGCCCTGATTATAGAAGAAATACAGAATGAGAAATATTCAATTGTTATTCTTCTCCTTTCATTCCATGCCTACTCCTCCACTAAGCGTGTGTCCCTGATTCCTGCCATGAATGAAACACTTCTAGACTTTTCTCATCAATCCTCATGAGGACAATATGCATGCTTGTACTCTGAAGTAAAAAGTCAATGCTCTATAATTTAATTTTCTTCTCTCACATTAAGCCTGCCATTCTTCACATAATCAGTGTGATAAATGCAGAGTCAGACTTCATCTTCCTGACATTAATACATGTCAGTACTTCAAATGCAAACAATTGTGACATTCGACTTTATAAAAATTACCAAGAGCACAAACTCCTCTTAATTACGACATTTAAAAGTTGCTTTTGTTATATTTAATGAATGATACATTATATTGCAGTGAGACATGCGGCAATACAAACACTTGACAATGCTTCCAATTAAGACTCACTTCACTTACGCCAATTGACGATACTAGTGCTCCACACTTCATTCAGTTTGTGAACTTTAAATGCACTGGATAGTGAGAAGGGTGCTTCTTTTCTAATGAGTTTGGTAATCAAGGCATCTATTTTAATTTCAAATTGGATAGATTGGGGGAAATTGCTAGACTAAATGACTGGTACTAATTAGAATTATAAAAATATTCATCATGCCGGAGAATTAACGTGGGGGTCTGATTTTCCTACATTTGCATATTGCTTGAGTTTTGGGGGGAAAATCCTGACAAATTGTCTTCTCTTTAGCAAATTGAACAAACACTATATCTGTTTTAGTCCTTCTTTTCATTTACAGCATAATACATATTCATGATTTGTAAATGAAGTTAAATGATTTCAACTTCTATCCTCATTACCATATTAAAGATGTTGTCTCCATAAGCTTCCTTAAAAAACTTCAGATCACAGCATTATCTCTTTAAATGGCAAATAATTTACCTTAATCAATATATTAACCTCAAGATTTGAACAAATCAATGAACCTGAATCTGAGTGGACACCCCCCCCCCCAACACACACACACTTCATCAACTACACAACTGCCTTGATGACTTTTCCATCCTAGGAACAACTCAACCCTATATGTTATATTGGAGAAGTGTTTTAACAGATTCTTTTTTTACAAGTTTTGTTCAGGCACGTGCCATCAACTGAGAAATGAGGCAGAAGAACCTATGATTTCATTGAAGACTTAGCTGTAACTGATTTTGGTGTGCCATAATTGCAGTGTCCATTATACCAGGGTCTTGTGTAATCTAGCCCATGCTGGAGATCCGTGCCCAACACCACTGGAAGGCTGTCAGCCTCCTAGGGAGAAGGAAGCAATCATGGACACACCACAGCCAGACCTAGAAGGAGCACAGACAGCAGGTCATGCCCTTAAGCAAGGTGACCTTCAAGAACCTCACATCCATCTGTAATCTAAAAATCATCCCTTCCACTTTGCAGATACAAAAATCGAGTGTTCAGTGAACAGAAGACAATGTGGGATATGGATACAGATCCATTTCCAGGAAGTGCCTGGATGTCTGACTCATGGTACCACAACATGGGGAGTATAGGAGTTACGAGCAACGAAGCTCCGTCCACTGGATATGTCCTCACCCCTTTGCTGCAACACTATTTGTTTCCATTATAGCTGCCAAATCAAATAAGCAAATACGAATTAAATTTTGGGATACAGCTGGAATATTCTTCTAAAACACTATCAGAATAAACCACTTCCTTAGCAACTGTCTATAGTGGGTGCCTTCTAAATAATAAAGCCTATATTTGTGGCTGAGTTGTAAATAATATAGATTGAGCTTATATCCAACAAGAGCATAGTTTTTCTTGGGAGTGGGGAAAAACATTTCTACAGCTTCACAGTTCTAAAGAGACCATAGTGAAAAACAAAGCTATAGGGAAGGCCAACAGGCTTAGTACATTCTGACATGAGGGAACTTTTCTTCTACAACATAGTGCCCCTGGTGAATGGATTTAAATAATTATTTCAACTGATTTCACCTAAATCAACCCTATTCACACCTGAAGCCTTTTCTAAGTGTTTTGCTTTGAAATTGGCATAAATAAACTATACCTGGAAGATTACCTGTAAGATAATTTTAATTATAAAAGCAAGCTAATGAAATCACAGAAAATTTAGAAAACAAATTCAATTTGAATATCCTACAAATAACATTTCATCACTAACAAGTCCCATTAATACTTGGAAATATTTCCTGCCATCCTATTTAATTTCCATGTTATTTAATTTTATTGCAGGGATTTTTTGAGAGCCTCAGACATGTTTACAATAAAATATCACCATATCCAACCCCCACACACCCCTCCAACTCCCTCTCATGTTCACCTCAAAGCTTTAGAACAGTCCACTCGGGCCAATTAGGGTGTCCAGATGTGCATGAGTAGGGGACAGCAACTGAATCATGGTAAACTTGCCAGTACACACACCCTAAAATCAGAGAAGAATTATTCTTTCTTCTTCAGGAGCTATCAACTGCCTATAGCTCTTCTGTATGGAGTGGGGTATGGAAAGTATCCCACCGACCTATACTGAAATTTTGGCTTACAAATGGGTAAAGTCATCTGCCCTTAAGCCAGACTACTAGGTTTATTCCCAAGGCCCTAACATCATAGAAAGAGGCAGGAACCTTACAGCTTGGAAACCTAAAGTCTGCTGCCTTTCCTCTTCCTTTCTCCATTCCTCTCCTACCCCTTTCTTTTATGTTCCTCCTTCCTTCCTCCCTCTATCTCCTTCATCTTCCTTCTGTCTTATTTTTTCCGTTCCTATATTCAAAAAATACTTTTAACCATGTATTATTATACACTTGTATATTTGATGTAATATAACACACATACATATAGTATATTGCATATCATAAAATATACCCACAATACCAAATGGTAATTACCATTGAATTAATGGTCGTATATTAGGCCAAGTACATTTACTATAATTTAAAGTTACTTTTTTTCATATGGAGCATTCACTATGCTTCTGACCATTTTGTCCAT
Source organism: Pachyuromys duprasi (assembly GCA_028658305.1). NCBI lineage: Eukaryota > Metazoa > Chordata > Mammalia > Rodentia > Muridae > Pachyuromys > Pachyuromys duprasi. The sequence continues at coordinate 58,899,216 of CM053762.1, read as the reverse complement.
TATAAATGGTTTTGAGAAGTATAATCAAGCCTAAAACTTTATGGCGTTGTTTCATTGAATCAAAGTATAAATATATGCATGACACATGGTAAGTTTACCAAGATATTTTCCAGGAAACAAAGTCATTGCATGCCCATAAGTACTATTTCAGAACATAGTCTCATGGCAACTGTGCTAGTAATGGTATAGAAAGCAATGTATCTTTGGAAATCAATCTGGCACTTTCTCAGAAAAGCTCTTCCTCAAGATCCAGGTATACCACTCCTGGGCATATAACCAAATGTTTTACAATACAACAAGGACATTTGCTCAACTATGTTCATAGCAGCTCTATTCATAATAGCCAGACTCTGGAAACAACTTAGGTATCCCTCAACTGAAGGATGGATACAGAAACTGTGGTACATTTACACAATAGAATACTACTCATCTACTAAAAACAAGGAAATCTTGAAATTTTCAGGCAAATGGATGGAATTAGAAAAGATCATCCTGAATGAGGTAACCCAGATCCAGAGGGCCATGTGTGGTATGAATTCACTTATAAGGGAACTTTATCCATATAGTACAAAACAGGCATGCTACAATTCACAGACCCAAACAAGACAAGTAACAAGGAGAGCCGAAGGGAGGATGTTTAACTCTCACTTAGAAAGGGGAGATAGAATAAACAGCAGAAGTGGCTGAAGAGAAGGAATAAGACAAGAGCATAGCATAGCTGTCCTCTGAGAGGCCCCACCCAGCAGTGGATCAAAACAGATCCTGAGACCCACAGCTAAACACTGGCTACAGCATAAGGAGTCTTATGAAAAAGTAGGAAGAAGGACTTTATGATCTGGAGGTGCCAGGAGCTCCACAGGAAGACCAACAGAACCAACTAACCAGGGCCCCGAGGGCCTTGTAGAGACTGAAGCACCATCCAAGGTCTATGCATAGACTGGACCAATGCTGCCTATACAGATGTAGCAGATGGGCATTCTCAGGCTTCATGTGCGTTCTCTAGTAAAAGGAGCAGGGTGGGTGGGGGAACTGATTCTCCCATGGATTCTGTTGCCTGCTTTCTGATTACTGGCCCCTGGTGGGCTGCCTCACCAGGCCATAGGGGAAGATGGAGGAAGAGCTCAGTCCTGATGTAACTTGATGAGCTGGGGTGGAGACTGCTCCCTTTATCTGATGGGTAGGGAAGAGGGGATGGGGAAAAATGGAGGGAGGGAGCATGGGACTGTGAAGAGAGGAGGTAGGGGGCTACCGTCTGGATGTAAAGTGAATAAATAAAAAGTTAATAAAAGCAACGAAACTTGTTCATTCAAATGAGCATTGTTGAAAGGTTCCTCAAGAAGTCAGTAATCTGCTGGGCCATCTCAACATCAATAAATGTTGCTTTTGGTGTAGTCTAATTCTCTGTATTTGTTGTCAGATGTTTCTCATTATCTTCTTTATAACCTTCTAAACTTTCTTTTGAGGACTGTGAGTTTTGTTAATTCTATCATAACTGTTTCCAGCTGAAAGTCAACTGCATGTCATTAGAAACTGAACTGATAGTGTCTCCCACTGAGAGCATAAGATAGTGAAAGAAAAGGCATGCACACACACACACACACACACATTTTTCTGTATATAAATTATTATTCACTTAAAAACCTTCCATGAATGATATTGGTCTTTATTTTAAAAACCAGGTACTATAATACCAGAGTGAGTAGTAAAAACTGTCGGTATAAAGTAGAGAGTGAAGAAGAGATATAACTTGGACAGGAGGACAGAAGTTTAAGGACCGAGAAGAACTAGCAGAATCCCTGAGTCCAAATAAAAAACTAGATATCTAGGGTGTAGTTGTAAGTAACAGGGCTGCATTACAATAACAACATGAACACACAGGATCAACACACACACACACACATATACACATACACAGTCAGTCTATGAAGAAGCAGGCAGAAGAATATGTAGAAAGCTAAAAAGTAACACTGATAGACTTCTGGTGCTCCTGCAGCTGTATTATCCCTCAAGATTACAAATTGGCTATGATTAAATTTCTACCATGGGTGGAAAAGCATTCTTATCTACTTGAATTCTGTGTAGCAATCTCCTCTAGTTGAAACATTACTTTCTGGAGTAAAGCTTCAGAATACTCAGGAAGTAGACAACTCGTAATCTCAGGAAGCCCATGAAACAGACTAGATACATAGGGCCCATTGATCCCAAAATTACACAAGCAGTAAAGACTACTGAGGGGACTCAGCCCATGCCAGCTACCTGAATAGACTCTGACCTATTGAAGTGTATGCAAGTCATGCAGAGAATCAAAGGTTGATGCTTTTGTGGGTCATTATCTATGCTGGAGTGGGCTTTTCAGTAATGCAGCTGCCACTGGGTTATCCATGCTTCTGTAACAAATCCTTCACCTGTACTTCTGCCAGTAACCACAGTGATCTCACTTGTTTACTAAGTTTGACTGTGGGAGTATTGTGTCATTGGTTCCCTATCTGGAGTAAATAGATGTTTGTCCACATCTCCCCAGAAATAGTGTGACACAATGCTGGGTTATTATTATGTTGGTTTTCATTATTTTACCAAATATTTTTTTTCCTTAAGAAAACAGTTCAGGTTCCTTAAGTGGTATGCTGGTTAGGTTTTATCATCAACTTGACAAAGCCTAGACACACCTGGAAAGGGGGAACCTCATTTTTCTCTCTGTCAGGTTGGTCTATGTAATAACAGTGAGATGTGGTATCAATTACTAATTGATGGGAGAGGGACAAGCCCACTGTGGGGACAAAAGTACCATCTCCAGGCAGGTAAACGTGGGCTGTATAAGAAAGGTAACTGAGTAAGCTAGAGGGAACAAGCCAGAAAAGCAATGTTCTTCTGTTATTTATGTCTCAAGTTCCTGCCTTGAGTCCCTGGCTTTGCTTCCCTACATGGTGCATCCTAGCTAGTAAAATGGAATTTGCCCTCGCTTCAATTTCTTTTGGGTGCAGGGTTTCTCACAGCAACAGAAAAGCAAGTGAGAACAAATGCATACCTAAAGGCAGAGGAGTAGACTAACTTGATATAAAAATGACAGACTGGGAAAGACCCAGGCCACCGGATCTGTAATTATGCTTACGGCTGTTCTGAGCTAATTACATTCATATGAGCATTAACAACTGGAAGTTGTTATTAATGAGAGTCCTTATTGCACCACCATGACAAAATTACACATTAATAGATTACACTAAACCAGTTTTGCCATTCAGAATTCAGCTCAGCTGTATTGATGAAAACCTTTGTATTCCACAGGGTACTTGGACTGTGTCTCTCCCTCACTAGGTGACAGTTCCCCTAAGATGATGCAGCTAGCAATTTCTCCTGCACTGATGAGAAGGCTATAAAAACAGTGGTACCTGTTACAGGTGAATAGGGTAATAGGTTTTTCTTTCTCTTAAATAATACACAAAAACCTTTATGAGAATCTTAGGAGAAGAGCTAATGAAAATGGTGAGTTTTTCTTTAAATAAAAAGTTTCTTTCAGTCTATTTCTATTCCATGGATGACAAGCTTCAAAACCACAGCCATCCCCAGTTAATCCTCAACAGCTTTATCCCCACCAGATGCAAAGACACAAAGCCTGTTTCTGCCAGTGGCTACTGAGGAAGTTATCATCACCTACTAATCCTGAAGGATCTGAATACAATTACATTTTAATCTGAGGGTTTGGACTGAGAATATAAATGAGAGGCACAGCTTCATTTGTATCCAGCATTCCAGAGGCACAAGTTTAAATTTCATTTTGAATTTTGAGGCCCAGCATAACACAACTATCATTTATTGGTCAGGACCTGCTCCCAGCCTGGCATGGCCACCACAGGTGTGGTCCAATCAGCAAAGCCTGCATAGGATGAGCACTGGAACTGACATTGTATAGCATCATTGTACTTAAGCCATATTGGCCTCTCAGCCCATCAGCTGCTATTCAACTGATAAGAAGTGATCCAAAAAACAAACAAATGAACAACCTATCATTCATGACAAAGAAATAATAGATCTGAAAGTGGTAGATATGCTAATTGACCTGATTTAATCAATAGAGTAGGTGTATACACACTCTACACTGTACTGTAATGGATTAATGGGTTGATCAATTAAAAGTAAAATCGGCTTCCCCTGATGGGACGTCCTGTCCCTACCTGGCCACTGGGGAGGAACTCAGTCCTCATGTGACTAGATGAGGGGTGTCTGCGCAGGAGGTTCCCTCTGAAGAATAGCAGAGAGGGGATAAGGGGAAGGAAGGTGGGACTGGGAGAAGAGGGAGGGGTCTATGACAGAGATTTAAATTGAATTAAAGAATAAAAAATTTAAAATCAGGGTGTTTGGATATAACTCAGTTGGTAGATGCTTGTTTTGCCTACAAGAAACCCCTGGATTGACTGCCAGTAAC
>CM053762.1:58758060-58888808 GCA_028658305.1 Pachyuromys duprasi | reverse complement strand
ATGGCTTTTTGCATTTTACAGATAAGGAAACTAAAACTCAGAAAAAGCAACTTCTTCACTGTTCCCAGGAACTATTGTAATCCTGACAGCTACACAGAACATACTCATAGCGCCAACACTTCCTTAAAATGTGTCTAAGAAATTCACCGGAGAGATGAAAGTAGCTTCAAGAAACCCCTTACTCCTAAAGCTCACTTTCTCCTTCTGACCTGGAGTACAAGAACTCAATAAGAATCAAAGAAGAAAGTGCAAGGCTATGTGTTGGTGCTAAAAAAAAAAAATGAGAACACAATTTTAACATAAGTAAGACAAGAAATGCTGTGTCCCAAATTAAACCTCAGGGTAAAATATGTCTTATACATGATTATGCCAAATATGTATATATATATAGAGAGAGAGAGAGAGAGAAAGAGAGAGAGAAAGAAAATAATCTCATGCCACATAAATTTTGTTGTTAAGGGAGGATATATACCCAAAGTTCTATGGGATCAAAGCAAGTAGTGAAGTAGCTAAAGAGGTACAAGAAGTGGGAAGGGTCCTGTCAAATGGGAAAGTATGCACCACTCCTCAAAGGAATTTTTAACAGAATCTCAACTAAATAGACCTGCAGACTATGCATTTATGGACCAGTCATGAGGTAAAGGTAAGAGAGGTTGCAGAAGATCTGCAGAAGCAAAGGAGGTTTGTCCATTGCCTTTCGGCTGTAATTATTGTTGTAGATGCACAAGCTGCAGTGAGGGCTGTTGTCACGTTTGTGCATTCTGTGCTTGCATGATTTTGACAGTGGGAAAGGGGTAGGGATCTCAGTGGAGGGTTGTTTTGTTTTGCTTTTTGCTTCCTTCTGCTTTGATTCGTTATCGTGCTTGTCCTTACATGAATCTGCAGTTGGGAGCTGAGCATGTTGGTTCATTCCTACAATCGACTGCTTAGAAAGTAAAGGCTGAAGGATCAGGAGTTCAAGGTCATTCTCAATTATAGAATGATCGAGGCCAGCCTGGGCCACATGAGACTCTGTCTAAAAACAGAAACAAAAACAGATGTGCAGTGGATGTTGGAGAAGGGGAGGAGGTATTTCAAATCTAGGTTAGCAAATTATTAATGGGATAGATTCTAGGTGCAGATGTCTCGAATGCAAATGTTCAGTTTGCTACCTCACATGCAAACATGACGATGTTACTCAATTTTTCCACTTTTCTCAAGGAGAACATAGAAATATAGCTTACTCAGAATGTTAATTGCATGATTAAATGAGATAAGCACAAAGGAACTTAGCACAGTGCAAGGTACACATAAATATATGGCACTAAATATATGTCATCCTTATGTTTAAATAACCCATAACTGTACAACCAAGGGCACAAGGGAGGAAGAGGAGACTGGATGTGATGGAAGTGATTTGAGGCAACAGTTCTGTGAAGGTACAAACAAAAGGGAAAGAGGGAGAGGAACCAAGGTGTTGCTGTCAATGTGCAGAAAATTCTAGTGCTATAAGATGGAAAAGTCTAGAAATGTGCAGAGCAGTAGTGTGTATGTATTAAAAATGCTTGGACCTTTGTAAATAGGGTAACTCTTTCTCTCTAGTGTGTGTGTGTGTGTGTGTGTGTGTGTGTGAGTGAGTGCATGCATTCACATGTGCACATGCCTATGTTCATCATAACTAAAAAATATAGGAGGATCAGGGAAAAAACCGTGCCTATTAGATTTGACATTAATTTATGTGCATTCCGAATGTCTGGCAATAACTGAAGGCACACTACTAGCAAATAGTAACAATCCTTTTGTTTTGAATTAAAACCAGCCAGCAGGTAATTGTTGATTTTCTCAATAAAACTGTGGCTTTGTCTGAGCACTCTTATATCACCCATGGAGGCAGGTCCAGACAACAGGGCACTAAATACACCAGCGGCTTTTGGATGACAGTCCGAAGCGTCAGTCTCTATGGATTGACGGGACCATCCACTGTAATGAATTGTCTGGGCTTCAGATTAGTGACAGTCAGGAATGCTATAATGTCTTTCATGTCTTGTTTATAATGCTTATTACAGGAATACTCTGGTAAAGGTGAATAACAATGGCCCTAAGTTTAGTGATGCATTCCAGATTGTAAAAGATACAGGTGGAAGTCAGAAATGGAGCTCCTGGCTGAATCTAACAATATCATTGACAGATGTTACTTTAATCAATTACCTGGTCTCTGTTTCTCTTTTATGTGATCTATGGGAAGTAGTGAAAGCTAAACATTTCTCTGTCTCTCATTCTGCCCTGACAGCCCCCAAATTGAGGAAACGAAGTGTGTTCGATGTTCTGAGAAGACTCGCATAAGCAGACTACTCTCTGAAAAGAAATCGAGGGAAGTTCTAATTTACTACGTAACTGAGTCCTAATGGTAGATCCTTAGCGCACTTAGAGATCAATAAGAAAAAGCAATAATATCAATAGTCTTGCAAAGAGTGTAAGAGAGATGGTAGCAGAACTGACCCAAACACACTGATAAAACTGATACATTACTACGGATAAGCTTCCACACAGGCAGAACCCATGCAGACAATACCATTCTCTGCCTCTTCTCTTGTCCAGCCTCCAAGGTGTTTCTTACTACAGAGCTAAGGAGAACAGCAGATATTTCAGTCACCACGGCTGGGATCACAGAAGTTTCTGATCAGATCAGAACATGTAACAATGCATAGTACTATACATATAATAAATATTGAACAACACAAATTATCAATGAGAATGTCAGTAGTGTTGATGAATTGTGTTGCGAGTTGTATATGTGTGTGTGTAGGTTCTATTGTGACTAAAATATGCAAACTACAAATAGATTTTAAGGACAGACCATCAATATATACTTCTGCTTACACATATGCTCTTCTACCTGGACCACAGGCATGCCATTTTATTTGCCATGATTACAACTCCCCACTTTCTAGCCCAACTTACTGCAAGTATATTACGCCTAATTTCTACTCTCCACATGTCCTAAAGGATTTAACACAATCATCACTTAACAAAGCACCAACCACTAAAGCAAGCCAAGAAAAACATAAAGAGACAGGTCAGCAGCTCAAAGCACTTGCTACATGATGCTGAAGCCTCGAGTTCAGTCCTCAGAACCCAGAGTAAAATGAGAGAATGACAGCTAAGAGTTGCCCCCTGACCTTTACCTGCACACCACAACATGTGTTCCCTGGGCAAACAAACACACATGAACTAAAGAAACATAATACATATTTTTAAAAAGCACTGCTATTTTAATCCCTTCACTCTGGGTGCCATGCTGAACAGAGAACTGTTGATGATAGAGACTACCAGGGAGAGGGCTGAAAAGACAAAGTGGACAGAGGACTCTGTACCATGATGGAGTGTGCAAAGGTACCAAGATGCGGTCAAGTTCTGGGTATATGTTGAATGAAAATCCCAACCAGTCTGCTTACAGCCAGAGTGTGTGATGTCAATGAAGAGAACCTGACACACCAAAAGGTTCTACACCTGTACACTCATCTCTGTTTTACTCATAATAATTAAATATTGGAAATAGTCCACACTGATAGATTTTTGAACCTGAAAAAAAGAAGAAGAAAACAGAAAAAGATGGGATTAGCACTTCCGAGAAAGAAAAGCCATGAGAGGGCTAGGTTGGGGACTTTGACAAGATGAATTTAGTTTAATATGTCTACTTCACATTGAAATAAGGTTTTGGAGGATGGGTGCACAAGCTCATCTTCAGGAGCCCAGGCTGCCGTGAAGACTTAAGGGCATCTGAATACGAACAGAACTGAGCAGTGTGTGCCTGCAGTACCATCACAGCAAGCAGAGATGGAAAACGGAAAATGCAGGTATAGACCACTGCTTATGGAGTGAAGAGATTGTGAGTCACAAAAGGGAGTTGGGGAAGGGGCTTCTAAAAAGAAAACCCAGAACGAGACATTCTTGCAACTAAAGAAAAATAAAGCACCTGGCAAGACAGTGCTCAATTATGTCAACTGCAGCTAAACTTTTTTTTAAAATGTGAGTCTATCAGTTCTCACCCTGCCTTTTTCCTCGGCTGCTTTCCATAGTTTCAGGTGCCTATGTTCAATGGCAACCCAGAAATATTTGATGGAAATTTCCAGAAATAAACAGCACACCATTCTGAACAGTATGGTGAAATCTCACATCCTTCTACTCCATCCTTTTGTCCAGTGTATCCACACTGAATATGCTACAAATACATATACTGTATATGTATATGTCATGTAGTAATCACAGCTATATGGTCAAACTGCCTTGGCCTTTCGGGGTTTCTGTTCAGCTCACCACCATTTTACTTACTCATGGCTCTAAAGCAGACACTCTATTGTTGCAAATGTTCTGCTGTATCATTGGTTCTTAACAATTTCTTACTGTGCTTAATTTATAAACTGAACTTTATTGTGAAAATAAATGTATATGTGTATGTGTATGTATAGGGGTAAAAAATAATAAGATGTATATGAATGCCATAATGTCCCACTCGTTTGTATGTTAACATTAAAATTAATATAAAATACACTCACAGAAATAAAGCAAACATAATATGTAGAATTTGTTTGTTATGGGCAGTCTGACAACACCATCCCCTCTAATAAGAGAGAGTAACTACGGAGAACTGATCATTAAAAGTAGCATTATAGAGCATATTAGTGGCAACAGCAAAGGCTGGGAGTGAACTGGGCACAGTCAGTGTTGATTCAAGTATAATTTGGTCTGATCACCCAATTTGGAACAAGTCTCATAAATATTCATGTCTGTGAGGCTGAAAATTCTGTTGTAGGCTTCTGTCCAAGGAAAGCATCAGAGACCCAATAAAAAGTTTATGCACCTGTATGTCCATCTCATGTTATTATAATAATATAGAATCGGAAAAGACGCTAATATTTTATAGGAGTATGATTTAAAAGAAAACTATACCAAATCTATTTAATATAATTTTACATGATTATTAAACATGAACTCAAATAGTTTCTTGTACATGGAAGATAACCATGTTTAAATAGCACATGAAAAGCAGGCTGGTTATACATGAAGCATAATCTGAGTTTTATTAAACTTGTTTATACTTTATGTAAGTTTATTTGTATAAATCACTGAATGAGTAACATTCGCATGTTAAACACGGTTAGCCCGAAGGGACAAAATCATTAATATTTTATTTTATTTTCTAAAATTATTTACTCTTTGTCTCTCTCTCCTGTCTCTGTCTCTCTCTTTCTCAAGCACACACATACACATGTGCAGGCACATAAATTTCCTAACTCTACCTCTCTCAGTACCCAATGCTGTAAATAATATTGTGCTATGCTTTCTTGCTCTTGGAAACCTTGAAGCTCTAGCTTAATATCTGCCAATGTCATGAACACACACTGCTCAGAGACCAGGGCAGTTGTGACAGGAGGAGGATATGGCAAAGGGGTCCCAAGAGTACAGCACCAGATAGCTCACTACTCAGAGGGTGTTTCTGGTCTCTCCTTTGGACCCAAATGTCTTCCATTTTGACCTCCACAACCCCACACTAAATGGCTCTTCTAAAATTCAGCTCTGACTCTGCCATTTCCCCTCTCCAAGAAGTTCCAATACCATCCAGCTGTTATGAAAATCCCAACGACATGCCAGACCAGACTAAATTCAGTCTTGGCTATTTTCCAGCTTGTACTTGTTGGAGCAATCACTAGTTCAAGACAAGTGGACTCCTGTGAGGTTTTATAAACCACTGAGCTTATTCCAGCATTACTTGCTGATACCTCTTCCCTACTGGAAAGCCCAAAGTTAGGTTTTTCTGGCTTATCACGCTGTGGGCATGGAAACCAGTTCCATCTACTTAACTACTCAGAAAACTTTGACCAGAGATGCTGTCTCTCTGCTTATCCAGGTAGTATCAAAACCACTTGCATTAAATGCCACACAATGGCACACCCATTCCTCTCCTGTAAAACATTAACAAGAAAAACTGGATAAATTCCTAGTCATATTATTTCTTAGCATGATGTTTATTTCTAATATTTAATAAAAACAAGTCTTTAAAAAGTCTAAAAAACAAAAAAGATGTTCTAAAATTTGAAGAAAAAAGAACCAAAATATTGGTTTAAGGGCTGGAGAGATGGCTCAGAGGTTAAGAATGCTGGTTGTTCTTCCAGAGGTCCTGAGTTCAATTCCCAGCAACGCACATAGTGCCTCACTCACAACTATCTATAGTGAGACCTGGTGCCCTCTTCTGACCTAAAGGCACACATGCAGGCAGAACACTGTATACATAATAAATAAATAAATCTTTAAAAAATATATTGGTTTAGAACTAATTTTACTTATTTTTGATACTTTAGCTTGATTTAGAGTTTTGATATTGGTGTTGGTGGTGTCTAGTTGTATGAAAGGAAACTACAGTCCCAGTTGTGTGTTCCTGGATTTAGGCTGAGAATCTGGGGAATGAGTTAGGCTAGACAAAGGTATGCACTTGGCACAACTTGGCATGCAGTCAGGTATACTTGGTTTTGATAAATAGCTGGTCTGTTGAATCAAACTCATCCAAGGTGTTTGCTATTTCAAGCATCCAAGTTGCTATGCCTACTTCTGGGGTCTCAGTAGGAGCTCAGAATTATAAGCACCATTTCAAAACCTCAAATCAGAAAGGCAATGAAGATACAAACACGATAAAGAGAAAATACCAACCAGCGTTTCTATTATACACCACAAAACAAATCTAATTCATGAGTATCCTGTTGAAGCCATGTGGGAGGAAGATGCCGAAAAGATAAGGGCACGCAGGGGATGGTAAACGGAAATTAATTGCACAGTGCCCATTTTGACTAATTTAAGAACTGCAGATTGCCACTGATACAGTATTTATTTCATGTACTGTCTTTAGTAGCTCATCTAATAAACAGCTGGCAAAAAATAAGAAAGAAAAGAAAAGAAAGAAAGAAAGAAAGAAAGAAAGAAAGAAAGAAAGAAAGAAAGAAAGAAAGAAAGAAAGAAAGGGCGAGCTAACACATCCCCAACCTCCGGGGGGGGGGGCTTTCATATCGGTACCTGCCACCCTGTTTTCCCAGTGGCTCTTTAACTCTTTATAGGAGAATCCTACCAACTTGGGCCATTTGGGGGCTTGACTAGATATTTTGAAAGGTTATTGGACTTAAGAGAGGTAGAACGAGTTCTTGGTTATCACAGAGATAGCAATCAGGGAGGGGAGTACGAATGCTTAAAATATCATCTGTCCTGGTATTGCTCAAAGAGGCTATGTTGCTGAAAGCTTTATCAGAGATGCTCACGAGGTCACAGAAGTTCAGGAGCACTGTCTCTCCCAGGAGGTGTGATGATCACACTAGAGGTCAGCTATGCATTTGGTGTCTGCTTATGAGCCTCAGGCGCAAGGGCAGGCCCTCACACCGCTGAATGCAATAAGCCCAAAGCTAGGGTCATCTTACACTGTGTCAGACTTCTATTCCCACATTCCCCAGCAGAGGCCAGGCTGTAAGGATTCGGAGTTTCCAGGTGTCCTTTTACCAGGGTGGGAATCATCTTGAGAAAAAGACACCCCAGGAGATGTGGATCACACAGGAGAGGCATTTCACTCCCAAAATAGGTGAAAGAAAAGAGGACAGACTATGTGACAAGCTAACCGGTTTTTACAGCTCTTAGTAGGTCTGTGCTTTCTCCTCACAGCTCAGGACCCCTGGTGCACACACCCTTATGCCCCCATCTGGCTATATAGAACAGAGCCTTTGAAGTTCCTTCCAAGTCTGTCTATGCTCTTCTCTCTCTCTTTTAATCCTCCACTACCCTGCAAGTGTGGGTAGACGTCATCACCCTGCTCCGTCTGTTTGGAATCCTATAACAGAAGTCCATAGACTAGGTGAGTTCTGTACAGGAGACCTTTACTGAGTAACTGAAACCAGAAAATCCAAGATCAAATCCTCTGTGGTCTTCTTTAGGATGGTGCTGAGCCCTTTTGTGAGAGAGACGCCTTCATGACTTGATCATTCCCCCAAAGTCCTCACCAGCTAATGTTATCACACTGGTGGAGTTTCAAACAGGAGTTATGCTAAAACCTGTTCATTATAGAGCAGCCCAGTATTGGCTTCCTAATATTGTTACAACTAGTAACCATAATCATGTCATTTAAATATCTTACACATCTTTTGATTATTTGATAATCCAAATGACTGTCTGGTGAAAGCAAGCTGATTAAGTTCCACCCACAACTTGAATTTCTTCCTTGCCTCATAAGCCAACATACTTACAGGTCTTAGAGATTCGACTATCTCTGGGAAATCTTAGCTTTGCCTACCACACCCCCTTCTGCAAAGGAAACGCTGGGACTTGGTGACTTACTAGAAGTTACAACTTGCTACCAAGGTCAAAAGGCAAGCTCAGACTCCACTTTACCTCCTGAGTTAAGCATTTCAGCCTTCTTGCTGAGCTCGGTATCAGTGACTTGGTGAAGGAGAAAAAGGACACAGCCAGGCAAAGAGAGGAAGTTGAGCAGGAAGGAAGGCCAGCAGGGGGGAGCAGGAAGCCCTGCCCCCATAGCTCATTCTCCATAGGCACCCCTATCTTGTGCTACACTTGCATCCTACTTCTGTGGGAGCAACACATGCAGCTGTCTGCGCCAAGGTGTGCATGTGCCTTCTTCATGTTGGGTTTTAGGATGATTTCGTTGTTTGGTTTTACTTCCTCTCTTTCTCAGTGTGAAACAGAAGGGTGGGGGGGATGAGGAGGTAGCAATTTCGCCAGGCAGGTACTCCTGTAATGATCCATCATCCCATGCCAGGTGGTCCCCAGACTAGCAGGGAAGAGAAAGACACAATAACAGTAATAAACGGGAAAAGAGCCCTCCAGGTAAAGACATAACAAGGAGCTGCAGCTGCTTCTGCCAGGGAGGTGGAAAGAGGCAGGAGAGAAAGTGCGGACAGGATAAGAGAGACAAACATTCAGGGGCCACAGATCTCTATTTCCCCCCAGCGACTGCTCTCAGTCTGTGTGTGCAAGTGTGCATGTGCTTGTGAGTGTACGTGTGTCTCCTTTCCTCCTAACATCAGGAGAGGAAGCACACCACACATGCTTGCTAACATTTTGTTGTTGTTAGGGACACAGCAGCCCATTTGTCAAAAGGTCCAACTGCCACTTGTGATTCCAGAGCTCCGCAAAGGATCCACCCCTACAGTGATTTAGATTAATCACTTCTCATTAAGAGCCAATAAACAGCCTGCATTCAGAGTGCTCCTAGCTGCCACAGCCCACTGTCGCCATGTATAATTGCCAAAAGGGAAGGCAGAGGCACACCAGAGAGTTGTCAAATGTAATTTATAGGGTTTTAAGATCTAATCATTTTATATAATATTAGATTAAATGACAGTCTATATTAAAGAGGAAATTACATTTCACCTTGCTTTCTCCCTCCCCTCCCCCTCCCTAACGTGGGGTTTTGAAAGAGTTTAATCCCACAGCAAAGGGCCAGAAAATGTCCTTGACAATGTACTTGAGAAGAATTACACACAGGACTTTCCTGCGCCCACCAGGCTGTCGAGAGAAGCAGAAGAGATAAATGGAAAGTTCTCTCAGCTGATCCAATCGCACGCAGGAGCCTCTCCTAGCCTGCACTCCCCTGCCTCCACCTGAGTTGGGTCATCTCACTCTGATAATGTTCCCCACAGCTCCTGGGTATTTTATCTGGGTGTTTACAGTGCTAAGCATCATCCTGGAATAAGCCCAAACCATACAGGATCTCATCACTGTGGAACTGGAATCAAACAGACCTTACTTTTGCAGCTGGCCATTCAGGCCTGCAGTCAACCAAATGACTTGGCTCAGCCTATGATGGACACAACCAAGAATACAAAGATGTGTGAAAACATTTTAAAGCCTCCTCCACCACTCACTTAGTTCCTTGACGGCAGAGTGTCAGCTTTTCTCCAAAACCACAACAGTATCTACTGCCACCGCCACCACTACTGTGGCTTGAGGAAAAGGAGAAAATAACAATATTTAGAAACATCCTATTACATTCACAAATTAGCATAGAGGTTCTACTGTCCATCCTGAGCCTTGTTGTGTTTCTACATAGTTATAGTGAATCAAGACATAGATCAAACAGAATCAGCGTGGGTAAGGAGATATGTCACAGAAGTCTACGCCAAGATGGAAGATATAAACACAAGTGATTGAAGACTGGGAGTCGCTGGAGCAGAAGGACATGTAGGATACTCACAGCACACGGTAGGACCAGTGGGAGAATAACCTATTACTCTGCTGTGCTTGACATTTGCAATGGCAGGCCAGAGAGAGCAAATTCTACAACATGGTACTGATTTCCTCTTTCACTGATTCCCACAGAGCTTTCTCTCCCCTTGTCTCAGGATTGTTGGCTGAAAAAAAATCACCTAAGTTTACTTCCAAACCATGCTACTTTTCCTCCTCGACAAGTCACTGCTGAGGTCATTCCTTTCCCCAGCAAGCTCCTCTTTCTACTGTGAAGCCCCATCAGGGCCATACCCACTAAGAAAAGCGAGTCTGTGCTGGTTGCAAAATAGGGCGCAGGGTAAAGGGAAGAATTTTGAAAGTAGAAAGAGGTGGTATCCGAATACCATTTGCTTTGAAAGGGCTTCAGTGTTTGTCTTGGGTTTGAAAAGTAAATAAATCTAGGATGATAACATTAAGTCAAAGATGCTGGTAAATATGCAATTTCCTTGTGACTAGTCTGATCGGTTTAAGAAAAAAAAAAAACAACACTTTTAATATCATTACTAGAGAGTTGATATAGTTTAATATAGAGTTGATATAGTTTAATATAGTTGATCAGACCACCATCGCAGGAAAGCCTGCAACACTGTAGGAACCCCACAGTCCCTTGACAGTGAACCATGTTGCATGGCTGCATTCTCCTCACTGTTCCCAAATCCCAGGGCAGGCTGATACAAACCATCATTCCATTTGCCCCTAGTACCACCAAGAGGTTTAATTAACAGGCAGAGGCCCCTCTTGCCTCCTCCGTACTGCACTCAAACGCTCTCATTTTAAAGAATGGTGTAGTCATACTTGCTTTATACAGCTTTATGAAGCATGTGTTATAAAAGTATCTCACCCATACGGCTCTTTAATACCATAGCAGTCCGCTCCATTCAATCCCATAAAATCCCAGCAATATTTAAGTGTTAAAGGTGACTTTCACTGTGATATTTATTATTGGATAATGAAAAATGGCATAGATAGCCTTCAAAACCCAAGGCAATGGCATAAGCCGCAGCGCCTAAGCTTTTAATAACAGGACTACCATATTTCCTGGAAATGGTACAGATATCCAAGAGTGCCTTCTGAGATTCCCTCATGGAAGCTGTGAGGGGTCTTTAAAAGTTTTCTTATTTTTGGCCCCATCACACAATAGGCAAAGGCAGGCGATTGGTGAAATGTGCGGAGCTTCCCTCTCCACCAAACTGAAGAATTAGATTACTTTGCCTTCCAGATCTGGCCAAGAGTTCCATAAGACCCTTGGTCTGCCATTGCTCTGCTAGAGATTCCCCAAAGGATCCAGAGAGAACCCGGTGCAAATGCTCCCTGTGCCGCTGTGCCCAGCGCCAGAGCTATTGGTTCCTGGTGCTATTGCTCTGCTACCAGCTGCTTTGTCCTGTCATTTTGTCCCTCAAAATCTGCATCCTCCAGAAGGGGGCTATCTCTGGAATCAGTACCAATGTATGATTCAGTCTTCTCACCCCAGTGTCTACTACAATGTCTAGTATACTACAGATGCTAATACATATATCTGAGTTAAAAATAGTTAACTAACTCTAAGAAAACTACTACAGAGCAGAAATGAAAAAGCGAAGATGGTGTGTTTTAAGTATTTGAACATACAGTGTGTAACTTCTCACTGAAACCTGGAACTGCCTACAGGGCTAGTTAGACACCATGTATTCCTGGATTCTTCAGTATCCTAAATCAGCATGCAGACCTTAGAACCACCTTTAACAACCACTCTGAACATTCCCACACAAGGCTCCCAGCTCCTTGAAGAATGGAAGGGCCAGTCTCTCGGAGCTCCGTATCAGTGATGACATTCAATCTCCCTCAGGATGGGTCAGCTTCCTGAGGGCGTTAAAGGGAAAATAACTACAGCAGATGAAGATATGACAATGGGGCTAATTACAAAGAAACCAAGACACCGTTTGCTCGACCATTCTTCTCAGAAGAACTTTGGACTCCCTGCTGCTGTGTCAGATATAATGTCCCCAGTTATTTCTTTTTGTAAGATCACTATAGAATAGGCTTGCCTATCCCAAGATGTGTGTCTTAACGACCCCTGCCATCAAATAAAATAAAATAAAATAAATAAAAAATAAAACCTTACATTGTAGGCTTTCTGAACATGACCAAACTATTCACAACATGGCCCTGAAGTAATCAGCTTCAGCTGTGGAACACTGTGCAGCTTTCTTCCAGGCTCTACATTCAGTTTGAAGAATAGAAATGAACCCAAATTAGCCATGTTCTTATTTTATTCATATGCAACAGTTACCATCCATACTAGCTTACATGTTTTTTGTTCTGTTTCGTTTTTGTTTTTGATAAACCTGCTGTTTGGTTCTTTTTTTTTTTTCCAAATTTTTATTTTTTTCTACTAATTAAAGTTTATTCACTTTGTATCCCAGTTGTAGCCCCCTCCCTCCCTTCCTCCCAGCCCCACCTATCCCTGTCCCTCTCTAAATCCACTGATAAGGAAGGTCCTCCTCCCCCTCCACCTGACCCTAGTTTATCAGGTCTTATTAGGGCTGGCTGCATTGTCTTCCTCTGTGACCTAACAAGGCTGCTCCTTCTTTGCGCAGAGGCAGGGAGAAAGGTGATCAAAGAGCCAGCCACTGAGTTCATGTCAGAGACAGTCCCTGTTCCCTTTACTAGGGAACCCACTTAGATACTGAGCTGCCATGGGCTACATCTGAACAGGGGTTCTAGGTTATATCCATGCATGGTCCTTGGTTGGAGAATCAGTCTGAGAAAAGACCCCTGTGCCCAGAGATATTTGATCCTTGCGGAGCTCCTGGCAGACATCGGGTCCCTCCCACCCAGTAGCTTACATGTTAACACAAATTTATCTACTTCTCTTGATGTCCTGCCTAGCTTAAGATAGCATAGAAGGGAAACAAGAAAATATTTGGTGCTGGTGTTTGCTTATACTCAGGAGCAGACATGTCAGTAGGAGAAACTTGAATTCAATTAGAATATACACATACATGTATTACCAGTTTAAAAAGAGGCATGAATTCACAAAGAGGGATAGAGGGAAGGGTTGGAGCTACAATATAGAAGATGGTGATAACATCTATTATATTACGATCCCCAAAACTAAAAGAAATAGGTTTTTTAAGGGTGAGCACAATTCTCAACCTGGGCACACACACACAAAAATGGTAAGAACAACAAAATTATTTCTTGCATCACAACTGATTGAAAACTTCAAGGATCACAGACATAAAAACTAAAGAAATTTAAAAGCCCAACTCAAGCTTAAGGAGAGAAAAGACACAATACAGAGCAAAACTTTTCAAGTATTTCTGAAAGTCACTGAAGACCTTGTAAGAACACAGTCTGTGCTGCACTCGTTGGTTCCTCTATTGCTGAAACACAACACCTGACCAAAGCAATTTAAGTAACAGAGGGTTTGTTCTGGTAGCTTGCGGAGGGAGGGAGGGGAGACAGTCTATCATAGTGAAAAAGACACAGTGACAGGAGCTCAAATCTGCTGATCATATTGCATCCAGACAGTAGCAAGGGAAGGTGAATACCAGCCCCCTCTCCTTCTTAGTTAGTCCAGGGCCCCAACCTACACAACGGCTCCACGCAAGTTCAAGGAAGGTTTCCTTCAGTTAACCCTTCCTGGGAAGACAGGAACACACCCAGGGATTTGTTTCTATCAAAAAAAGCAAATAAAACCAATCAAGTTGATGATAAAGATTAACTATCACAGTGCCAATGCTCCCTTCTGGAAGCCATATTGAGAGGGACTGTGTAGCCAAACACTAAAGCCAGAGTCAGGTGACTGAATATCTAGAAATCACCTTAGGGCTAACTCGCTTAATTAACTTGGGTAGGTTCTGCCTCTCTGAACCCAAGTAGGAGTGATAATTATTATGGTTATTTAGTCATTAGTTAATTATTTAATTGTTATACAAGAATAATTACGTATTTAATATACTGTTATTGATGATTGCTAATTAATAGTTAAATAATTATTTAATTATTAATTACTAATGTGTAGCTTTACTTGTTTAGTAAATGATGAAGGAGATAACATACGTAAGGTTACACATGCACATCTTTAACTACTGAACCTTATCAAGGGATATGGCTTCATGATAAATCAGAGGACTAAATCAGGACTATATCAGAGGCCAGTTTTGCTCACAGTTCAGGATAATCACAGATCTATATCATGGCTCTTCTTTGAGTTGTTTTTCTCTGACCTTTCACTTTGGATGCATAATCATTGTACAAATGTGATTATTCCAAATGCATTTTGTTGAAGCATGTACCAAATAAGACATCAGTGTCAAAGTGTACTTAGGACTGGGGACTGAGCAAGATAGTAAGACAGGAATTATCTTCAAGAAACTGTACATCTATGGGGCAGTTAAGACAGCCCACTGTTCCTGTGACAGACTTGAGTTTTTTCAGTTCCAAGCGGCCACAAGAAGGATCCACACAGCCACCTGTCACCCCAACTCCAGGATCCAATGCCCTCTTCTGACCTCTGCAAGCATCTACATTCTTATGCACAAACCTGTGGATACTCATACACACACACACATACACACAAACAAACAAATATAAAATTAAGTATTTAAAAATAAAATTTCCACCTAGTAAGGAAGGAGAAATTCAATCTAAAATAGCATGCACTTAATGTTCCATTACAGAAACTGCAAAGATAATGTGTACAGTAGACTATAAACATAACATATTAGTGAAAAGTAAGATGGCATTGTCTGTATGTACACAGTTAAGAAAAACTAAAAGTGAAGCATACTGTCTGAGTCCAGTTGAAATGTCTGGAGGGACGTAGGCAGGGACACTTGCTCCTCTACAGGAGGAAATCAGCCTGCAGGATGACTAGCACCACATGCATGCTCCTGACAGCAAATTACCTTTCTGAAATCATTAATATTTGAGACTGATACTTTTAGAGTCCACTAAGGAAACAGTCAGTTACCTATCAAATCCTTAATGTGCACAGGAGTCACCTGAAAAGCTGGGAAGGCTATTCAAAACCACTGCTACACACTCCAAAGATGGTGAAAGCTCTCAGGTTGCCATCCCCCCAACCTTACCCTGTAGGAATTTCCCACTCTGAGTCAGGAATAGAAGAGTGTGCTTTGAGCCTTCAGACAGAAATCTCTAGAAGGTTTTCCTTCAATACCAGAGAATAAAACTAGATTCATTATCTGTAATCAAAGAATATCCACTTTGATACCCTTTAATGTAATCAAAATCCCGTTGTTCCTGTGCTCACTCTCCCAGCTATATGCTAAAGATTTCTTTCTTTCGCATGCACGCTTCATTTCACCCTCACATAGACCCTGCACTTTAAAACTCTGTCCACTACAGCTATAGAGTAATGTTCAGAGAGATGTTGAGGAACACAGACAGAACCACACAGCTAGTGAAAATGCCACAGGAAATAATCAGATGTTTCTAACCCAAGACCTGATTATATCTACCCTAAAATTATATTTTGTCAAAAGAATCCAAGGCAGTATGGCACTAGCTGTGTGTAGAAGCCATTTCAACGAGTGGCACTTTGAAGAGGACCTTGAATGGGACAGAACCTTAACAGCCAATTAAGGTGCTAAGACAAGGAGCGGTGACAAACGAGGAAATTACGAAAGTTTTTGTCTCTGCTTTCTGCTGTCTGCTTAATTTCTGCACATTTTCCTGGACTCTAATCACATTTGTTTCAATCTCTGAATTTTAAATTAATAGCACCTGTGAGAACTTTACCTTCTGAACTGGGCTTACCCAGCCTAAGGTGGGGGGGAACCCACATAAATGGAACTTTTGTACATTGAAATCCATTCTTCAATTACCTCATTACAGCTTCACTATAAAATGATATACAATGTGCAAATAAAAGTTTCCCTGTCCTCAGTTCTCTGTCAAATGGGTACTGATCTGCAACTGATGATGAAATACTCCAAGGAACAGAGACATTCAGTTTTCTTTAATCCTTCTACCCGCACAGACATCCAAACCCTACAACATCTAAAGAGAAAAATGTTCATGGACAGAATGCTACCATAATCTTTCTCTTCCATCCAACAAGCTACAGTGAGCAAAGATTCAAAACCCAGTCCTCACCAGATTCTTGTCCTGCTCTCTAGCTCGCTATTATCTTCCCTGGCTGAAGGAACATAAAATATTGGGTACAAGAGTTCCAGAAGATGGTGTCAAGCTCCTTTAAACAGAGGAAGTAGAAGTTACATTTTATTCCCTTTCTTACTATTACAGCCTTGGTGCCCTTCTCTGCTAATGTGTTGCACTTATACAAGGAAATGTAATTCAGTTCCTCTGTCATCCTCTTGGACTGCCAAGTCAACCCAAAAGCCCAACTTCCCAAGCTCACACCATTTGTAAACCAAATTTTCTTTCCTTTTGGTATAACAGTAATGACCTCTTCGCCAGCCATGCCTCTCCACTGATGTTCAGATGGAAGCATGTTATCTGTGGGAAATGCTACAATTTAAAAGCAAAACAAACATAACAATTTTTCCTTTTATTGAAAATAGACTTTTCTTTCACATAATATATCCTGATTATGTTTCCCCTCACTCATTCCTCCCAGGTCCTCTCCCCCTCCCATCCCTTTCTGGATCCACTCCTTTTCTGTCTCTCATTGAAGAAAAGCAGGCTGCTAAGGGATAGCAATAAGATAAAATATAATGTAATAAGATAAAACAAAACCAATATATCATAATTGTACACAACAAACAAACAGAAGGAAAAGATCCAAGGGAGGGCACAAAAATAGGGACTCACTTGTTCACACACCCATAAAGACCTGAAACTGGAAGTCATAATAAATGCACAGAGGACCTGGTGCAGACCTGTGCAGGCCCTGTGCATGCTGGCTCAGTCTGTGACTTCATGTGGGATTTTTTTTTTTTATATTGATTCAGAGAGCCTTGATTTCTTAGTGTCTTCCATCACCTCTGACTCTTACACTTTCTCTGCTTCCTTTTCTGAGGGGTTCACTGAACTCTGAGGAGAGGACTTTGATACAGACATGCCATTTAGGGTTGAGTCTTCCAAGGTCTATCACTCTCCTCTCTGCTTGTCTAGCTGTTGGTCTCTGTATTTGCTTCCATCCACTGAAAGAGGAAGCTTCTCTGATGATGGCCGCAAAAGGCACTGATCTTGAGTATATATGAGCAAAATATACTTTTTCTTTTTTTTTAGACTAATACTATTTGGTTTTACCCTAGGTCTCTGGGCTACCTAAACCCCGATTCTTGGTCACCCAAGCAGTGTCTAGTATGGTTGCATCGCATGGAGTGGGCCTTAAGTCAAGTCAGCTATTGATTGGTTACTCCCACAAGCTTTGTGCCACCATTGCCCTAGCCTATTTAGCAAGTAGTACACCATTATAGATAAAAACGGTGTGCCTGGATTCGTGTTTATATGTCTCTTTTGGTAGCATTCCAAGTAACTCCTTATACCAAAGATGCTGGAAAATAAGAGTGAAGACTCTATGTAGGCACCAGCTTGACATCTCCATGTACAACAAATTGTTTAGGTATTGTTTTCAGCAATGGGACCTTGCTGTCAGTTTGTGGAGGGTAACCATAGAGGTTGTTTCCAAAACACAGACATTCTAAATAACATAACGATAGCTTTCGATTTTCTGCATCTGGAGCAGGGTGGGAGTTGTGTACACAGAGGGGGCCTCTTGCTATTTAAACATTAAAAAAAAGAAAAAACACCTTAGCTGCTACTGTCATCATACGGGCATTTGAGGAGTATGACTAAGCGAAGCACTTGGTTCTCTTTATATTCTAGAAGGCAGCCTATAATTTTTGTTTTTTGGCTTGCTAACAATTAGCCTGATTTAGGGTGCGTTACTGTTAGCATGACTTGTATTCTTTAACAATGTAATATTTAGTGGAAAGTTTGAAGGAGAAGAGGGCGGCAACAGGGACTGTGAGGTCAGCAGTCTGTGACTAAATACCTCCCCTACTCATTCCACTGCGTTTAATCAATACCACGGCAATGAAGAACATGCTGGGCTTGAAATATGCTGAGCTGCTTGATAACCTCTAAGAAAAGGCAAATCTAATGTTAATTCATTCACTTTCTCAATGATCTTCCTCTTGGGGATGTTCCCTCCCTTAAACCCTCTTCTCATAGAAAAGAATTTGGCATGCATGGGCCAAAGAAAAGGAATCGGCTATGTACATTTAACCTCATGCCAACCCTGTGGGGTAGGCCTCCATTTCAGTGCCTGGCTTCCTGAAGATGATGGGAAGCAAATCAATCTATTTGACAGCTTAGTTCTCAACAGAACCAATTCTCCTGATATATACTCCCACACCAATAGCCCTGACCATTTTCTAAAATTACCTACATGGCCACTCTGTCTTTATCCTTTTCATACCCAATTGAGTGGACCTGCAATGTCTAAGACTTACTCCCCAGGGCTCTGAGTTGGCCTCCTCCATCTTACTTCACACATGCACATCTAAATTTTCTAGTAGTGAACCATTAACACAGTGAAACTCAGTTTCTTACTTTGATTTTTACCCTTTGCAAATGCCTTTAGGCACTATAGACAAACACAAAGTTTAAAGTGGGTCATAGCTAACATTCTTGGAATGGAGCAGGACCTAAGGTAGTCACCAAGTCAGAGAGACCTCAGTGTCTGGGTAGCCTGGTAGACAGATAGGTGGACAATGTGTAGCTACGAAAAAAATTGAAGGCATTATTTGCCTCTCAGTCTCAGGCCTCTAAACATCTTACATTTTTACCTTAACAAAGGTTCTTCTGATGTCTAGACAGGGGCAGCCTTGTACTCTGAACCCACATTCTCAAGGACTTTGTCTTATTTAATTTTCTACTGTCATGACAAATCACCATGACCAAGGCAACTTACAAAAGAATGCATTTCATTGGGGGCTCATTATTCCAGAGGGTTTGTGTCCATGACCATCATGGTGGGAACAGGCAGCGTGGCACTGGAGTAGTAGCTGAGAACTTACCTCTGATCTGAAAGCAGGAATCAAGACGACAGCAACAACTGGAAATGCTGTGGGCTTTTCACCTCTAACCTGACTCCCAGTGATACACCTCCTCTAACAAGGCCACACCCCTAATCCTTCTCAACCAGGCCCACCAACTTCGGAAAAAGAATTAAAATAGATGAGGCTACAGAGCCATTCCCACCTAAACCACCACAGTTTTCAAAACCTCAACCCCACTCTTAAGTCATGAGGGAGTTTCTTGCAATCACAGCTGAGTTAATGGCATAGTCTAAAAACTGGTCAGACTACCCATCTATGAAGGAACCACACTTCTGAATTCAGCCCCATTGCTCTTAGATTCATTGTGCCTCCCTTGAAAGGGAAAAGATGACGTTTTTCTCTCTTAACCCTTGCATTCTTGGAATCTTCCTTTACTCTAGAAGGAAAATGTATTCTTTCTGATTCCCAGACAACAGGGAACTGTCCCATCCAATATAAAAACTATAGCAAGTATAGACCCTTGTATTTTACCCTGACAGAGAACCTTATTTGTTCAGTGTGAACCTGAATCAAACACAGCCCTCTTTCAGCTAACGACAGCCCCCACTCTTCTCTCATATCAGAGTGAGAGTAGGGTCTAGCTTAGATCAGGCATCACTGCTAAATTTCATAGACTATATCTCTTTTCTTCTAGAATAAGAGCTCAAGTTCTTATGCCCTGAAAGGCAACACCCAAATAACCATTCTACTCAACACTAAGTCATCTTCCTATTTATTTTCATTCCTACTGTTTTTGTTCTTCCATATTCACAAAAGAATGAACAGTCTGCAAGCTCAGACAGTAAAGTTCACCTGTTTCTCCAGAACTTAGCAATCCTACCAAGGAAACGTGGTGACCCTATTCACTCCACATAAAGAGAAGTATTCTCTAATTCCCCAGCTCCCTTGGTCCAAGAGAAGGAAGACAGTGTCAATTAACTTCATAACCAAATAGAGGTTGTAAGTCAAGGCAGAAAAAAAAAGCACTGGAATATGTGAATACTCTTAGAGTTTCTGGGTTTACTTGAAATCATGCACTCGGCAAGGCACTCAATACGCAGGCAAGTTCATGTCCCAGCAAGAACAGACTCTAAGTGTTGGTGAAGGGGTTTGCATGCCCTGTTGTCAAGCCAAAGCTCTGACAGGCTAGCTATGGCAATGCTGTGGCAAACAGTGATAGAAATTGTCATTCTCCCAGTATAGTCCTACACTGTATGTTGTGGACATAGAGAATATGAACCAGACAGGGCACAATCAGCTCTTAACAGTAGCTGAAGATGAACGTGACTGTCTCAACAAGACTAAGCACCAAACAGACTGGCTATCTCTGGTGTCTTTGAGCTCAACCCTCCTAAGACCAATAGTAGTTACTGTCACCACTGTCACCTGACCTTTTCTGTTCTTGTGGGGCAGAAACTGTGCCAAGCACTTTTGGGAACTATCTTATTTAAAACCAACAACACTGCAATTAAAACTACTCCACTTTACAGACAAGGAACTAATGAGTGAACCCAATGTACACGTCCAAAATAACTGTCAATATGTGGCAAATTCGGGATTGGAATCCAGGTCGACATGCAGCTATAGTAGGAGTTCTTAACATCATGCCAGATGGCTGCAAAATGAAACCCTCTTGAATTACAACTTATTCATTCATACAACGTTTTGGGGTGTTCAGTAACCACTTCACCTGTCACCAACGTGCATAGTATGTATAGAGCAAACATTGAAAAACAATTTTTCTATGTATCTGCATGCATAATTTTATAAAAAAGTATGTGTTTAACAGAAAATTATGTTTCCACTTTTAAGTAGATATGACTCAACATTAGCGAATAAAACAAAAACTGCTATGTAAGTCAGCATACATAAAGTACACAAATTACATACATAAAGCACAGAAATTAGTGTACACAGCTTGGCAACCTTTCATAGGTAGATTTGCCTGTGTGTTCGTATCTGCATGAAGACAAAACAGAGCAACATCTCTGAAATGCCCTGTGTCTCCCCTATCCCTAAAGAAGCCACTCTGTCTCCTCCCATTAACATCAATTCCTTTCAACTATTTTAAATTGTTGTCAAGCAGGGTCATAGAGTACACTTTCTTTACTGTTTTAATTTGACTCTGACATTTCACAGCTCAATATTCTATGAAAATAACACACTGTCACTTCCTTAACATAGGTCATTCATCCACTCTCATTAATGGGTGGAATTCCATATAAAAATTCCGTGACTCACTAGTATATTACTGCTGGTTGACATTTAGGCTGGTTCTTGATTGCGAATTGTATTCCCACCAATATTTTTCTGTATGTCTTTCAGCGTACTCAGGCAAACATTTCTGTATGATGTTTATATCAGAGCAGATTTGTTGAGTATTAAGATGTTTGTATATTTAGATTTGGTAAAACTATTGCTTTTCTAAGGAGTTCCAAACAATTAACCTCGTCAATGCTTGACACAACACAAAATCTGACCGTTAAGTATTATGTAACTATAGATTTTAAATAGCATACTTATCCTATTGTTTGTCTTTCATTTAATCTCTTTATTTTGGCTAATGTATGTCAGAATAGTTCTTTTGCAGTTCAAATATACATATATATATATATCCATCTTTTGGGGAAAAGAATTGTTAAGATTCCTTTCCTGTCCTAGTTGGCTTCCTATTGTTGTGTTAAACACGATGAGCAAAAACACCTTGAGGGAACAAAGGGTTTATTTGCCCCACGTGTCCTGATATCATTGAGAGAAGCCAATATAGAAAGTCAAGCAATGGAGGAGTCCGCAAGTAGGAGCTGGAGCAGAGACCCTTGAGGGGAGCTGCTTCCGGGCTTGCTCAGCATGCTTTCTTATACAACCCAGGCCCACCTGTCCAAGAGTGGCTCTGCCCACAATTCGCTAGACTTCCCACATAAATCATTAATCAAGAAGATGCCCCGCAGATTTGCCTAAATGCCATCTGATGGAGGCAATTCCTCAACTCATGTGCTCTATTCCCAGACAACTCAAGTTTGCATCAAGTTGACAAAAAAAATAAATAAATAACCATCACTACCCTCCTTTTTTTTTTTTGTTTGTTTCAACTTCACAGTCTTTTTCTTAGTTAAGTCTTTATGGAGTCTGGATATGAGTGTTGGCAAGATATACAACCGTCAAACCTTTTCCCTTCCCACAAAGCTTTGGCTGAACAGCTCCTCCTGTCACTGGAACCCAGTGTATCATTCTTTTTCTCCACAGTAGAACTCTGTGGCGCATGCAGAAAATCTGCCCATGCAGGAGTCAAAATGATAATATCTTATGCTTTTGCTGAAAAGCTTTATGGACTTGACTCACATATTTATATCTGCAATCTATCAGAAATGGGTTTTTCTGAGAGTAAGGAAAGTCAAGATTCTCTTTTTTAATACTAGTATATTCAATAGGCAAAACTGTGTGCTTAACAGAGCAGACTTATATTTGCATTTCAGTGTTTCCCTTTGCTATAAATCCTCTTCTGAGTATTATTTTTCCTGGTCTATTTTTCTGCCTTTGTATTAATACTATGCTTTCTTAATTAATGAAGCTATATATAAGATATTATACCCAGTGTGTAATTCTTCTAAGTTTCCTTTAAACACGGTCTTATCTCTAGCTGGAATTGTAGTTCATCGGCAGAGTGTGTGCTTAATGTTCTACACTGCCTGTGGTTAATCTCCAGCTTCAAATCCGACAAAAATGTCATCGGTTGGGTTTTTGCCTTTTCTGTGTTCTTGTCCTTTGTCTTCTTCTCTTTCTTTTCTGGAGAGAGGTGCTATGTTTGCTTTGTTTCTAGACTCTACAGCTCAAGCTAGTCTCCATGCCGTGATTCCTCTATTTCAGCCATCAAACTTCTGGGATTACAAGTACCTGCCACAATACCCAGCTATACTTTTATTTTTCATAAATTATATCTACATTTTTTTATAAATTTTAGAATTAACTTCCAAATTTTATAGTCAAACCTAACATGCTAGCACATCGCTATAATTTTGGGACATAGGAGGCAGAAGCATGTGAGTCTCTGACTGTAAGGCCAAATATCAAGTTCTGGGCATGCCAGACCTATACAGTAAGACCTGTCTCAAAATAAGCAAGCAAACTTTCAAAGGCAAGTACACTGAACTTAAGTTGGGTTTGTGTGTAATCAACAGTTGTGAGCTGGGAAAATTAGTCCCCAATTTTAAGCCCCTAAACACGGTTTTGTCTCTCCCTCATTAGTCTTTCTTTAATCTCTCTTAAAAACATTATATATCTTTTTAGAGGTACCGCACTCATCATTTACTGTTTATTACACTATCGTGAGTGTGTGTGAGTGTATGTGTGTGCGTCCAGCATAGAAATGTTTTTGTCCTTTGGGATCATAGTTTGTAACCTGGTCGTGTTCACACATTAACTCCAAGGGGCTCCTAGAAGCTCTTTTGACTTCACACATGCAAGCACACACACACATGCACACACAGAGTTAGTTTCCTTGTCCATCCTTACACCTTTTTATTTTTCTTGCTCTTGTACTGACCTTAATTTCCACAACGATGCCAAATGAAGAGGTGACAATGGTTATCTATACCCAGTCCTTACACTAAAAAGAAGAAAATTTTCAACTTTAGCTATTAAATGGGATGTGTGTTGTGGATCCTTTGTAGGGGGAAACATTCCATTAGGAAAGTTCTTTTCCAATTGGCTCGAAGTTTGCTTGTTTGTTTGTTTGTTTGTTCATTTGTTTGTTTTAATCATGACTGTGTATTATTATCTAATAAAACTCCATATATTGAGATTATTGTAATTTTCTTTTTCATTTACATTAATAGAACAATTTATATCTTATAGTATTAATGAAAAAAACCCTTGCATTCTTGAAATAAAGGCAACCTTGGTAAACATGTATTTTTAATCTCTTGCTGGATTTACCAAGGCATGGGGCACATCCAGGTAGCCCTAACACTTGAGAAGCAGAGGAAGGAAATCAAGAAGCTCAAGGGCAGTCTCAGCTCCATAGTGAACTTCAGGCTAGCCTGGTTTAAATGAGACGTATTCTACATAAATTAAGAATATTAAATTTATGAATGTAAAGTTATCATAAAAATAAACATTTGTTGTATTTAACATGCTATGACGTTGTTAAAGAGTGTTGGTATGTACCAATAAGGACTAATCTAATTTTCCTACCTTGCATTGTCATTCTCAGGTTTGGTGTCGAGGTTGTTCAGTCTTCACAATGCCATTACAACTTTTCTCCTTCTCTGTCCACTGGAAGAATTTCTTCAGTGCCTATGTTACATCTTCATATTTAGAAGATGAAACCATCTGGGTTTTGTGATTTCTTGGTGGGAAGATGGCCAATCACAACTTTATTTAATAAATACTGAACCCCAGATTTTAATATTTCAAAATATCTCAGCAGCTCCTCTAGGAAGCTATGGTGTCTGACTTAAAGTTTATGGAAAATACTGAGGAGAGATTCCTTGGTCAACTCTCATTAACTTGTCACCTGCCATAGCTTTGGCTATTCACAGCTGGATTTTCTACCTATTGGGCTGTCTTTACAATGAAAATGAAATGCTTACTATGAAGCACAGGAGGGGAAAGGTAATGGAAGGGAAGAACAATATCTATTCTTGTAGGTGGAAAATATGTTGCGAGTGATTTATTAATTAAGAGCTAAATTCAGATTCACCATAGCATTGCATCTAAACAGGCAACCAAGACTTTTCTTACCCAGTGAAGACTTAAAAACAAGGCAAGAAGAGAAAAGCTTGGAATTAGAATTCCATGTTACAACCACCTTTGCTTCTCCATAGTCTAGACCCACCCAGAGACTGCAGGAACTAAAGCCAGATTGTCTGATTTTGGGTTCTTCAGAGTGCAGAGAATCTTAGGAAATAAGGGGGGAGATAGTAAGATCTGGAGGGGACAGGAGCTCCATAAGGAGAGCAACAAAAGCAAAAAATCTGGGCACAGGGGTCTTTCCTGTGACTGATACTCCAACCAAGGACCATGCATGGAGATAACCTAGAACCCCTGCACAGATGTAGCCCATGGCAGCTCAGTGTCCAAGTGGGTTCCATAGTAATGGGAACAGGGACTGTCTCTGAAATGAATTCTGTGGCTGGCTCTTTGATTACCTTCCCCTGAGGGGAGAGCAGCCTTGCCAGGCCACAGAGAAACACAATGCAGCCAGTCCTGATCAGACCTGATAAGCTAGGGTCAGATGGAAGGGAAAGAGGACCTCCCCTATCAGTGGACTCGGAGAGGGGTGTGGGAGGAGATGAGAGAGGAAGGGTGGGTTTGGGAGGGAATGAGGGACAGGGCTACAGCTGGAATACAAAGTGAATAAACTGTAATTAATATAAAAAATAAATAAACCCTAAAAAAAAAGAAAAGTAGAGTCAAAAGCATTAAGCATGCATCTGATAGTAGCCAGAAAAGTTGCAGATCTGAACATGAGAAGCAACACCCAAAGGATAGAGCCACAAATGGATACCTGTGCACGCCTCTGCAGATGGTGAGTGCAGTGGGTGGCTGTGAGAGCCGCTGGTAACATATAAACAGACATCTCATGCAGGAATAAAGTCACTGCAGAGAGAGTCAGCAACCTCTGAGTGGACCAGACACTCAGCAATGGCCAAACATGGAAGAAAAAAAAAAGGTCAAACTCTCCCAGTTTTGCCTCACTAGCAGGACTATTGAGTGTCACAAAGACTAACTGACATGAAAAATAAATCAATAATTCTAATGATTAATGGCTCAAGCTCACAACATCTTCTTTTAATTTTCAATATATTTATAAGTAATGTGTTCAAATGTATACATACTTAAATGCTTACTGAATATATTAAGTATGACTTGTCATTCATTCCCTAAGTATTATGGAGCAAGATAACTTCTTGTCCAAATATCTTATTGTCTTCTGCTTTGGAACAGGAAGGGTAGAAAAACACTGAGAAATTAACTTTCTGAACTAGGTTTTGGTGGGAGCTTTTCCTTGACAAAGCATCAGAGAGAGCTTTTCTTGCCTTGACACCCCCCTTTCTTGTTGGTAATTTTAACCAAAGGACAAGAGGGGCTCCAGACCCAATCAGATGCTCTTGGGGCTTTTTAAGAATCACCATACAATATAAAGGAACACAACATGGAGTTCAGATGGCTCTCCTGTATCAGCTATGCATGGGCTCTCACTTTGTAATTACTTATTGATTTCTGCTTAGCTGAAATGAGTATCTACCCAGTGCCAAGCACTGTGTTAGGTACCAGGGAGCCTGGACGGATAATACACAGCTCTTGCCCTGGGGCACTGACTGTTTAGCAGGGCAGACAGGGAAACAAATGGCCAAACTGCAGGGAGATGCATACTAGGAGAGAAGATGAATGGGCCTCTGTGTAAGCACCAAGGAGGGAACAATCAATCCCAACATAAATGTCTCCTTACTCCCAAACCCTAGCAGAAGGAACGTGGCTGTAGATGCCAGCACAGTGTGCTCAAGGTTGACTATATGCTAGCACAGCTGGAAGCCATTACTCCTGCCGCAGTGACAGGAGAAGCCAGGAGAATGCTGAAAGCAGAAGCTGAGGCCCGGATGGGACATGCAAGCCCAGGTGCCATTTGGACCAAGGAATCTGGGAAACTGGGATAAAGCCTGAAGCAATGGCCCTCTGAAGCAGTTAGCCCTTCACAGGCCTTGTCCAGGGAAATCTTGAGAACCACTGGCAGGTGGCCGAGATCCAGCTCTCTTGGAACTGCATTGGACACCTGCAGCACAGCTGACCCTCTAGGCAGAAGAAAGAATGCTGGACTGTATAGCACACAAGACCTTCTGCCAGGCACAATGCCAGGTAGGAGAATGGGGAGCTCAGTGCCAGCTGCAACAGAGCTAGCCACACTTACACAGATAGAGATATTCCAAGATAATGTGTGAGTGAAAGTGAGTGGGAGGCAGGCTGAATCCAGATGATCTGAAGAGGCTACTGCAGGGCCTTGAAGAGGAATGGAATATATGCTAGTGAAGAAAAAACAGAGAGGCACATCAAGAAGACACCAGGGGCATAAGCTCTGGAGCTGCCAGGGGAGCCAAACCAAAATAGTGTGTCTCGGTTCAAAGAAGGTGGAAGGCCATGAAAAAACCACAAGGCAGCAGAAAAGAGCTGATGCAGGCTACGTGGGAAATCACATACTGAATCCTTCAGGCAGTAGGGACTCACTGGGAGAATTCTGAGCAGGTTAAGGACTGAATAAAAGCAAATAGTCTCCTGTAGCATCCCCTCACCCACCCCAGAAAAGCATCCCTCCCTGGCCAGTGAAGCCTGTTCAATTGGAAGATGTCAAAGCAGCCCAGTTCCAGGTTATAAATTCACCTGCCAGCTACTGAGAGCCATATCAGCTGGAGAAGCCCTGGTCTCTCCACTCTATTTATTTCCCAGTCAAAAAATCTAAGGCACTAACAACAGTAGAGAAAGAGGCAAGCTGAGGTTCAATGGGCTCCTGATGCACAGGGAACCCTGAAAGTACAGAAAATACATTAAACTACAGCAAAATCTAAAGGTAACACCAGATTCTAAATGCTGCCAATCAGTTATCCCATTCCACCAGGTCAAGTGTCTACTGCTTGGCTGGCTTCCAACCTCACTGGCACCTGAAGGCAAACCACCACAAACTGCTGTGCCCTGTAATTAATGGCAGACACACACTCAGACCCTGCCAAAAGAGAGGGGCCAAACATGAGGAGAAGCATAATTTGGAAGAGGCCATTATGTGGCAAGGTGAAGGAAGTAATATAATTGGCCACTTTGTGAATGACCTTCAGTAAACTCTCTTATGGTAAGCAAGAACTGATCACCTATTCCTGCTGCCTAATCAGCCATGAGGGTAGGTGATCTGCCTGGGATTTGGAAGAACTGTTCTTCCAAGGGCCAGGCATAAGTTGGTCATTCTAGACTTGGAAGGGGGGGGACCATATCTTTCTTGACTCTAACTCTAATATCTAATGATGCTTTACCTTACAGTAGATGTAGGTGTCCTAAGCTTTCAGCCACACTGAAAAAGATCTTATAAAATGCTCAATGTCAGTTATCCCTGTAAATAAGACATCTTGGATTTGGTAGTCCACTCTTCGAATGAATTACATGTTAAGTTTCCTGGCATACAAATTAATACCTGTATTTTTTTGTGCTTAATTTAGAAAGAGAGGCCCAACTATAAGAGCAACATATTAAAAAAATACACTGGAAAAACATAGCCCATTAGTTTTGTTTCACACAGTATTTTTGTAGGTCAGTGGACAACTTGCAGAAATAACTCTCTCCTTCTACCATGTAGATGCCAAGGATCAAAATCTGGGTCATTTGAATGGATGACAGGCCCCTCTTGCCCTAAGCCATTTCTCCTGACCATTGTCTTTTGAGGTTTACTACAGAGTGAGCTGTGCTGGCTTCCCCTAACCATTCATGGTAGACTTAATCTCTCTCTCCTCGGTGTCAGCAAAAACACTAGGTTCATTTCCATCTGTGTCCTTAGGCATAGGCAACATCTTGTTAATCATTATGATCTGCGTGTCTAGTGCCAACTGACCACAGAGCGAATTTTCAATAAACATTTGAAGACTTGACAGTAAGCTGGACTTGTTTGCACTTGATCCTATGTTCAACAAAAAGAACCCCAAAGAGATTTTATTGTTAAAGTTGTCTGTTTGCCAAGGAGACTCATGTGTGCTTTTTAGTTCAATCCCATCCCATTCTAAGATCCAGAAACATTAATCCAAGTGGCTAACAGTTTTCTCACCAAATATTCTATGGTATCAAAATGTCCCAACCAAATCAACTATTTTCCCCACAAATCTCCTTTTTTTCTACTGTACCCCAACTAAGTCTTATTTCTATGCCTTATATAAGGTAATAGGGCAGCTTCCCAGCTCTCCAGTTCCCCAGCTCCCACCTATTTGATCTAACAGCCAAGTTGAAAGACTAGGGACAACAGTCTTAACAGATTCTTTTCATATCCCAACATCTAATCAGGCCTCTACTCTTTTCCCACAGGGATCTTTGTAGGACACAAACCTGATCCAAATCTTCCTATTCTACCAGAAAAACCCAGCCCAGGAGACGTAACGTCACGTGGCCTCTTATCACTTGCCTTCCTCCTCTGGGACCACCTCATAGCAGCTTTCCCTCCACCTCCACTCAACTTGTTGGGTGTTTCTGAGTGTAATTTGCTGTCACAACTCTTTATAGTGGCAGATACAGTTTTCTCTCCCTAGAAAGCCCTCTCTTACCTACCCCACCCTTAGTCCTTGGCAACCTCTGAATGGTACACTGCTGTAACCGAATGGTAGCTTCACAATGAGCTTCTTCAACTTGCCAGGCAGAGCCACTGTGCTACAGTTTGGACTTGAAATGTCCCACATGTTAAGACTTGATCCTCAGAATTGACTAAAAAGTAACAGAATCTTTAGAAGGTAAGGCCCACAGGAAGGAATTTAGGACATATCAAGGTATTCACCCGTGAGCTCTTCCACCTTTCTCTGTCTCTCTGTTTCTCTGTCTCTGTGTCACTGCATCTGTCTGTCTCTCTGTCTCTCTCTGTGTCTCTTTCTCCTCCTCTTCCTCTTCTTCTTCCTCTTCCTGCATGCCATGAAAGAAGCAGTATCATTGCCATCCACTTCCTCCAATATGTACTGTCCAACTAAGAACAGCCTAAATGTTCTAAAATCACAAGAAAAAAAAGAAAGCTTTTCTTCACATAAGTTACTATATCAGACATTTTGTCTCAGTGACAGAAAGCTAGCTTATGTACATTGCCTCATTCCTCCTATGAGCCATAGTTCTTACCATTATCTTGAGCATACCTCCATGATAGTAAAGATCTAGAGTACAAAAAACTCTAATATTCTGCATTAAAGTAATGCTTCTTCATTCCAATTAGTCCAGTGGTTCTTGACACTAGAGATACAACATGATCATCTTGAAAGCTTTATAAAATACAGATGAACCAACAGACATACCAACACAAACAAGGCAATTCACAAAGTGCTATACCTAGATGAAGAGCTACAACTGGTCAATGGCTGATAGGAGAGGGAGAATGAGTTTCCCCCAGGGACTAACTCGCATACAAGAAGTCTAGTTCTTAGTGGTCAGCCCTGGACATATCTAGACATAAGCAATGTAAAATGGACTCAATAGTTTGGATATACATGTGCATGTATTCACATACATATGTGTCTAACAATGATAAATAAGAAGCCATCATGAATTTGGAAGGGAAGGATGCTATCACATGTGTATACATACACATATGTGCATGAGTATACACACACATGTTTATACAACCTATTGAGTCCATTTCAACTCCCTGCAGGGCTGCTGCACTGTAGATACACATTGTCACATCTGGCACACAGTGATGCCGGAGACTAACTCAAGTATTCATCTTTACACCTTAGCTCTTCACTCACTGATCCATTTCCTCAGCACCAAGCAAGGACGTGTTCAAATTTTTCAGTTGTAACTCCTTTACACCTGATGAATTTTTATGACATGTTATATATCAATGTATATAAAATAGATATACAACCACACATTAAATGTAACAAATAATAGAAATTTAACTTAAAACAATTTTAATATTCATACATCTTATCATTTACTGAAGACAAAAAATTGCATACTAGTAATATGTATGTGCTTGTTTATTTTTCATAAGGAATTAGATCTTGGCTGAATATTTGATGCTGCAGTATATATGGTACCCCAAATATTTTTTAGTGTTGATCAAAGTTTGATTTTAAAAACATCAATATTAAAAGAGTAACTTTAAGTAAACAGGTAATACAAATGGCAGAGGTATTTTTGGGGCCATTTCAGGAATTATTTTAAAACTCTTTCCTAATCCAAATCCAAAGTTCATTTAACAATTTTTATGAATTTTGTCAGCAATTCAAAGAGCAATTTTAAAAATCAAACATGCTAGCACAATCTAACACAGAGATATACTAACCTGATAGCTAAATGTGAGGAATGATAGTAGGAAAAGCTTGAGCCCGTGTTTTCATCATTAAACCATTATGTTTCAATAAACATAGACAACACATGCAGAGTAAAAACACACTGAAATTCATGACATTCAATAGTCTTAAATCTGACCAAAGTGCTTCAGATCCTGTCTATTGGTGTTACATGACCAGACAGCACACATAGTGCAAAGTATGCTGCAGGAAGTCATAGAATAGATACACTGCATGTTTAATTTTGAGGTAACTTAGTGTCCTATATGAAGAAATCTCTACTTAAGACAAATTCCCCAACCCTCAGATTTATTATGTGTCCCAGTTTGGAGTAGCAGCCCACAGAAGCTTGGGTCTAACAACAGCTTTCTCTAGACTACAGTCACAATGAAGAGGGAAGAAAAGGAGGCATGAATAGGCAGGATCTTGGTGGTTTTTAACTCCCCTTCAATGATCTAAAATAATCAACCATTTACAGCTCTATGGTTTGGGGTGTAGGGGCTAGAATTCTATCTAAGATTTCAGATGAGATTAGAAACTGGAATGTCAGGAAGATTTCTTGGATAGTTTGTGCTAAATGTTGAAAGATCAGTATGATTTTGCTAGGTGGAATGAGCACTTGTCTATGAGAGCCAAGCCACAAAGACAGGAAAGATGGAAAATCAGAAAGATATTAAACTTACAAGGTTTATCCCATTTGACGTTCAAAAGAGCCCTTACAGCAGTGTGGCAGTCTTTGTTACATATACTTTTCCCATGCCTATCCTTCTTGTTATGGAACACAACATATTTTGGCATTGCCCTCCGTGTGGGATGAGTCTGAGCATCACCCACGTCACCCTAGAGCAGCTGATCTAAATGTGAGCATGCTGACACAGTGAAATGCTGATATTTCTGAATCAGAGAATTCAAACTGGGGTTTTAGACTTGAAATTTTATCACACAAGACAGTCGATATCCCACCTTTCAGGAATAGAGGTAGAGTTTTCGGTATGGCATAGAGCCAAAGCATGGCAACTGACATAGGAAAGCAGGAAGAATACCCATTTTATACAAAATAGCCTGAAGTTTTGAACAACTAAAACTTGCCCCAGATGGTAGATAAGATATGGTTGAACAGGGCAATTTCAAACCTGGACAGCTAGACTCAGGACCTCAGGCTCTACAAGAGAAAACATGGACATCTTCTCCTGCTTGTGATTCTGTAGAAGGCTTCTAAACAAGGACTTTGAGTTATCTAAGTGGTAATTTCTGAAGACAAACAAGTCCCTCCTGTACTATCATTGAAAAGCTCAGGTATGCACATGTCATTACAGTTCATATGCCCTTGTTGTCTAGGGTTGATGGTTCAAGCCTCAAATTCCTGCCTTATTCCTCTAGGGCAGATTCAACATGGATAGGCTCACATGCAACCATCTGGGAGACTAGAGAAACGATCTTCATAGCCACTCAAGAAGAGAGGTGCCATGGAGTGCTCTAACCCAATTGCCACTGGCATAGATTCCAGCTGAAGCAAGACAGGTTTCCAGACAGCCACATCAAGAAGCTATTAATGCCGAGAAAAATCTTCACTGAGACATAACTTTTTACAACCTTCTGTCTGCAAGGCTGTTCTCCCCTGAGGTGTCGAATGCTAATGTCCTGTGACTGGGGATCAAGGTGGGGCAACTGAGAACAGGAAGCCAGAAGCTCATTTTTCCACAACCAGTTTCCAACCAGCCCATGCTAAAGCTCTGCTCTGGCATCAGCTAACTTCTCTGAGAGTTCAGAGTGCAGTCAGAAAAATCTTTCCTGCATGTATTTGCTGCCACCACTCCCAGGATGATTGAAGACCTGAGGTTCAGGCCAAAGACCACTTTGGATAATTGCATCATTGCATCCTATCTCTATGCTACTCTTCTTATGTGGTTGTTCTTGTCTAGCCCAGCCTGGCTGTTTTATTAATCAGTCAAGTTGTTCTCTGATACCATCCCTATAGGCAAAAGGTACTGTTAAAACAAACAAACAAAACAACTTGCTGCCATTAACTTCTCAGGCTCAACACCAAACCCTAGGCTTGGTCTGCTTTATACTTTATGTCCTGATAAGGTTCTACAATTTCTGGTTTCTTCATTGAGGCTAGCCTTTCTGCTTGGTGCCTCCTCTTATGCTTTGCATGTAAGCAAATACTCACAGGCTTGGAGTGTTACTCTCATTTTTAAACCTTGACTCAGGTTCCTTTCTGATTTTGCTACATGTGGGTCCTCTGAGTCCAACTTGGTCTTGTGGATTTGATGTACTAACCACAGGACTAAGGGCAAGTTCTCCACTACAGCTACCCTAGCCCGAAGGCTTTACTGAGACTGTCCTAATCGCACTGCCCTGGACACTCTAGGATTTCTGAGTCAACAGCACCATCAACTCTCGGTTATCACTGTTCCCTTAGTTCCATGCCTGCATAGGTCTGCCTGTGCCATGCAATGTCTTTCTGGGTAATTGCACAGAAAGTACCCTGAAAGTCACTAAAGACAGTTCTTTTTATAAGTAGCTATGAAGACCTGATATGTTTGTGCTCTTTCTGGGACTCGGTTTCTTCATCAGTCACATTAGAGACATGAACAAGAAAAATTCTTATGGTTTTTTGTAAGCACTGGTCATTATTCTCTTTTCTAATGCCCAATCAGGAATTAATCATTGAACCTAATGACTGGACAGTCATAGCTTATTTAACCAAAAATCTCAGATTTGGGGCCACTATCTCTCTCTATGGTCAAATGAACATTGCCATTAAGTGTTTCTGCCAGTGTGAGGTCTAGGCTGTTGGTGCACAGAACTCTCCAGCTTGATAGAAGGAACCATAGACATGTAGTGTCAGAAGAGGGAACCTGCAGTCAAGTTCTCTGATGTGTGTCCATACACTTGGAGGTAGAGTTCAGTGGAGCTGCACAGTGATGGAGGAACAGGTAGAGTTTCATGGGGCAAACAGTGATGAGGAAGTAGGAAGAGTTTGGGGACACAGTGACGGAGGAGCTGTCTGAAGCTCTAAAGCAGGCTGACCAAAATATGGATTCATGCTCTGGGTAGCTCTACTTGTCAACTAGGAATTAGGAAATGACAGGTGGAAATGTCAAAGCTGTGAAAACATTAATTTAAACTTCTACTTCATTAAATGACATATGACCATCCGTTGATTGATGAACAGGGGGAAAGAGTGAGAAAGTGAGAAATAGAAGGAACACAGAGAGCATAACTTCTTGTTATAGAAGTTGAAAGAACCTTGCCTAAAGCTATATGGAGAAAGGCAGAACAGACTATGCAACACAGTTAGAGAGCATCTAGGAACTGAAGATAGCACTGAGCAAAAGAAAAGGCCAAAAAAGACCATTTAGCTGGAGGAAAGAATGGTACACTTTGGCACTCCTGTTTTACACCAGGCCCTCTGCACACATGCATTTTTATTCAATTCTTAAAGCCATTCCCCAAAACAAATACTTCTACTAGAAGCACCACCTATTGATACAAAAACAGAGGCTTCAAGAAATTAAATAAAACATTTCAGGTCATACAGCAAGAGGAACATGGGCTGCGCTTGAAGCCCTTTCCTCAATACCACCCATTGGCCTTACTGGGTCTGCGGAGAAAGCACATAAGAAGTTCTAGGCAAACCACTGCCTTCTCTATCCTTAGCAGCTTAGCCAGGAGACAGTCCTGTGCATTTCCCACACATCTGTCCTCTCTACATCATCTCTTCTCCCTGTTTGGTCACCATAAGGGAGCCCAAGCCATTTCTCTTGGGCTCTTGCTGTGGGATGGCAGGGCTAACTGTCTGTATCTGCTCTTGGGGGACCCTCCTCCTAGGGTTGCTAGGATGAGCAGAGACCACCATTTGTTCAGCACTGCCAGCTCAGACCCCAGCTTAAGCAATACAGACTCACTGACTCCAAAGCTATATCTGAGGAACGTGGCTAAACCCAGGCTCCCAGGAGTCCCACCCTCTTTACCTGGACACATTCACTGGCAGAAAGTGATCTAAGTAACGACTTCTGCTATTACGACCTTGGGCTGGTAACGGGAGTGCAGGCCGGGGCAAAGGGAGCATGCATGCCAGCAGCAACCACTTTGCTTGGAGGAGCTCACCAAGGGAGAAATAAAATGAAAATCATTTCTTTCCCTTGCGGTACCGATGGTTGTTTTCGTTACTATCCGCAGCTCAGGGGCAGTGAGCTGCGTTTTCTGTATGACTGTGAACCAGAAGGTCGGGATAGACACAGCATCCTGCTTCGCAGAACTCCGCTAACACTGTTGGGGGTGGTGACGCTTAAGAAACACACGCTGGAGGTAGGCTGAGCACTGAGCAGCACAGAAGACACCGCAGCATCTTCACTCAGCTAGTCATCCGTCCAGGAGGAACCGCACAGCTCACACAGCTCTCATGGTACGCAGCTTCTTCCAGAAGCTGCTATGATTCTGGCTCTCAGACCTTTCAACACTGAGCACAGACCTCACCCCTGAGCTACTGGGGATCGAGGATATCTACACTTACCCATCTCTCTCTCAACTTGCAGCTTCAAAACCCAATATTTTTTAAGTAATTTATTTATTTTTATATTAATCACAGGTTATATATTTTGTATCCCAGCTGTAGCCCCCTCCCGCATTCCCTCCCACTCTCCCCATCCCTCCCTCATCTCCTCCCTACCCCTCTCCAAGTCCACTGATAGGGGAAGACATCACCCCCTTCCATCTGACCCTAGCTTATAGTGTCTCTTCAGGGCTGGCTGCAATGTCCTCTTCTGGGATCTAGTTAGGCTGCACCTCCCTCAGAGGCGGGAGTGGGGGGAGCAGTCGACAAGCCAGCCATTGAGTTCACGACAGAGATAGTCCCTGTTCCCCTTACTAGGGTACCCAGTTGGATACTGAGCTACCATGGGCCACATCTGAGCAGGGGTTCTAGGTTATATCCACACATGGTCTTTGGTTGGAAAAACAGTCTCATAAACAACCCCTGTGTACTGATCTATTTGGTCTTTGTGGAGCTCTTGTCCTCACCAAGTCTTACTAACTCTCCCTTTTTTCATATGATTCCCTGCACTCTGCCGAAGGCTTGGTTGTGAGTCTTAATATCTGCTTTGATATATTCCTATTTAGAGTCTTTCAGAGGCCCTCTATGGTAGGCTCCTATCCTGTTGCTTTTTTTCTCCTACATTCAATGTCCATCCCGTTTGTCCATCTAAGCGAGGATTGATCATCCCACCCTGGGTCCTCCTTCTTGCTTATCTTCCCTAGGTGTATAGATTTCAGCATGTCCATCCTATCCTATAGGTCTATATAAGTGTTTCTTTCTGCTTTTGGGATACCTCACTCAGGATGATCGTTTCCAGGTCCCACCATTTGCCTGCAAATTTCATGATTTCCTAGTTTTTAATTGCTGAGTAGTATTCCATTGTGTACAAGTACCATAATTTCTGTATCCATTCCTCAACTGAGGGACATCTGGGTTGTTTCCAGGTTCTGGCTATTACAAATAAAGCAGCCACGAACATAGTTGAACAAATGTTCTTCTTGCGTACTTGAGCATCTTTTGGATATATGCCTAAGAGTAGTATAGCTGGGTCTTGAGGAATCACTATTCCTAATTGTCTAAGAAAGCGCCAAATTGATTTCCAGAGTGGTTGTACCAGTTTGCAATGCCAGCAGCAATGGAGGGGAGTTCCCCTTTCTCCACAACCTCTCCAGCATGTGTTGTCACTTGAGTTTTTGATCTTAGCCATTCTGGTGGGTGTAAGGTAAAATCTCAGGGTCGCAAAACCCAATATTCTTGTTGATACTCTCCTGACTTCACTTCCATATTTGATTGTAGTTTCTTTCACTTCCTTAAATTCCAAACTTCCTCCCAAGGCCTGTGCAGCTTTTGTCTCTACCTTCCATAGCCTCTGATTATATCACTGGCTAAACATTGTGTAAACATTGTATTTCAACCTATTTTTAAAAGAATATATATATATATATATATATATATATATAATTTTGGGCTAGGGGAGCGGCAGTTCCATGTCTGTGTGACAAGTGTGCAGGTGCCCACAGAGGCCAGAAGAGGGGGTGCTGGCTCTCCTGGAACAGGAGTTATAGGGGGTATGAGCTGCCAGATGTGGGTACAGAGAGTATACAGTTCATGGTTCTTCAGAAAAACAGTAAATGCTTTAAACACTGAGCCATCTCTCCAGCCCTCCACATTTCATTTGTTCAGACCAAGAGATACTACCTTCTCTCTTAAAGTCTCCAAAGTACACAGTTCTGAATGCCACTTGCCATTCAAGATATCAGACATATGATATTTTCCCTCAAGCTGCAATACAGTGCCATCTCCTCCAAGTGTGTCCTGCATCTTCCTGCTCTTCTTTCCAATTTTGCCCTGTGCCCTTGGCAGACAACCAGCCTGAATGGAATCTCTTCTCATGGTTTGGTTGAGCATTCGTGGTGCTCAGATCTAGGCAGGTAAACAGGACCAGACTCTCATGTACCATCCAGAAACACAAGTTTCTATCCAATCCTTGCTGCAGCCTAAACTAGCATTAGATAGAGGAAAAGATAATCTTCCTTTCCTTAGTTTTGAACCTGGAGATCTTCATGTAACGTGGCTGAAATCCTCAATACACACATGAAAACTTCAAACCAATAAAAATCAAATTTAAAAATATGGTTGACAAACATAAATCCCTCAAAAGTGTAGTAAGTACCTAATTTTATTATTCTTCTTAAATAGCTGAATAAACTCTTTAAGTTATATTTTTTTATTTTTAAAAAAGATAATATACTTGTTAAGAAACACTAAAGGGCACTTTGGAGAAAATCCAGTCTATGGGTTTATATTCTTCCCATTTTCAAATAAAATGCAAAAGAAAAATAGCAATCATTTTAATGAGCCTTTAAATAAATTCTTGGCTGCAGCATACTGCAGTAATTTATATAGAGAACCACATACATGTTTGCTGAGAGAGGGACTTTGTGACTAAATAATGAATTTCCAAGAATTACGCTGGGTTCTTTTTCCTTTAAGTGATTAGTTGAATCAAAGCAGGCTTCAAGGCCTTTGTATGACTGGGTCACACTTGCAAAAGAAAATGCGAACTTAGAAACTAGTATCTCTCCTTACAGCAGTCTCCTACTTTCTGATTTCTTGCCCCTGATGACAGGACAGTGGTGTTATCTAACTCTCCTTCTGGATACACCTTCTGGACTTCCACTCTGTGAGCAAACGTGTATTCTTTTATTTCTTCACTCCTCTCTTCACACATTTCCCTGTAAACACCACTGCTGACACATTGTTCTAGCCCTCTGGTAGCTGTGTTAATTTATGAGGCAAGAACAACAAGGTTGTTGTGAACGAACAGAAGTGGAACCATTTCTCTCCATCAGCCCAGCAATCAATCTCACTCAGGCAGTCGGCAGGCCTGGTTTTAAGAGACAGTGAAGACGGTGGAAAAAAGAGAAGGTGAATGAAGCAAAGCTGGGACTCTATAATCAGCCAGGCTTCTAGGAGTTATGTCAAGTTCAAGAAGACATGGAGGTAGCTGAGAGTGAAAGAATGATGTTAACCTTCATCACTCTGAAAAGCACGGGCAGGTGGTGGGGTTCTATGAAAGCATGGTATCTGATGATTCTAGTAACAGCACCAGCTCTCAGTCAGCCTAAGCGTTATCCTTTACTCCCAAAGGCCTTTGGCCGATAGCAACTTTTCATAGTGACCTTTTTCATCATACTGAATAATGATTCAAACTGGACACAAGGAATCAAAGCAACTTTGCCTTCTCCTGTCACCTCAAGCCTAGAGCTCAAATTTATCTGATATTATCTCCAAAAAGACTTCATGTAAAAATCTATATACAAAATCTCTTAAGAAAATTTGATTTTTAGGCACAGAGGTGTTTTCTGAGACTGATACTCCAACCATGGGCCATTCATGGAGATAACCTAGAACCCCTGCACAGATGTAACCCAAGGCAGCTCAGTGTCCACATCAGTTCCCTAGTAATGTGAGCAGGGACTATCTCTGACATAAACGGATTGGCCTGATCTTTGATCACATCTCCCTCAGGGAGGTGCAGACTTACCAGGCCACAGAGGAAGACAATGCAGCCAGACCTGATGAGACCTGATAGACTAGGATCAGATGGAAGAGGAGAAGGACCTCCCATATCAGTAGAGTGGGGGAGGGGCATGGGTAGAGAAGAGGGTGAGATTGGGAGGGGAGAAGGGAGGGAGCTACAGGTGGAATACAAAAGGAATAAACTTTAATTAATAAAAATTTAAAAACCATCAAA
This sequence comes from Pachyuromys duprasi, assembly GCA_028658305.1. Lineage (NCBI taxonomy): Eukaryota > Metazoa > Chordata > Mammalia > Rodentia > Muridae > Pachyuromys > Pachyuromys duprasi. The sequence continues at coordinate 58,849,220 of CM053762.1, read as the reverse complement.
AAGAAAGAAAATCTGATTTTTAAAAACAGCATGTTAAGCATCTCTGGCTACTCCAGGGCTTCTACTATCCTGTGAGGACAGTTCTCTAGAACACTGTAGACATCAAGCACCACTACCTCACGTGTGTCCTCCTGACCTGGAGGACATGGAATTTGCATGCACTGGAGTTTGCTTGTCCAGGTCTGCATATACATTTGACATGTGTGCATCTTCTTTACCCAGGAAGAATTACTCATTTCTGAAATCATGATCTCTTCCTCCCCAGTCACTTTGCTAAGAGGTAGACACTTCCAGATTGTCTCAGAACAACAAGCTGCCTTGTTTGACACATGTACTATTTCCTGTACTACTCTATCATGAGAGATGTTAACACCTGTGAGCTGCAGGTGTGGTCCTCTATGCATAGTTTCCCCATCCCCCAACACTGTCTGGAGATGTGGGTCAGGAAAAGCAGAAATCTGATAATTCTAAATTTCACTTTCTGTTTTGTATAGGGGTCCCAGGTCTACGTGGTTGTAGCTGGAATATGGCACAGTCCTGTGTAACCTATCGGTTATGCATTCAATGCCTCTTCAGCAACTTGACTGAGAAGGCATGCTCATCAGAAAAATCTGCCTGGTAATTTCCACTGCACTTCTGCAGTGCAGTATGGAGGTAATTATCCTTCTCACTGGTAAATCAATTAAAAATGGAGGCTCTAATACACCTCTCCACCTTCCAGAAACTGCTAATCCTCCAATACTAATGAGCAGAAAACCTCAGGTAACCCCAGGTTACTGCTGATATTATGACAACTGCAATTCTCTTGAGCTCTATACATGTGGCAGTGTTAGCCAAGGTGCAGGGTCAGAGAGAAAAGAATGGAGGCACAGACATCTCTTACTGGGAACTTTACAAAAATATGTTGGCACCGGCTTGAACCTTAGTTTTCTCATGTGTACAGTAGAGATGGAGCTTTCAGACCCAAGGGGAAGTGGCCTTAGATACTATAGAAGTGAACTGTGCCAAGTGCATGGAAATTGTTAGAAGCTCAATAAAATGAAGTCATGTTTCTATTCCGATGTCAGATCCACTATACACACACACACACAGGGTGGGGAGAACACACTCAATCTGAAGGGATTTTTCACTTTCCTTGGCAGTTAGACCTTCATATTATCTTTGCCATTTCTAACATTGTCTCTAAAGCTGCAGGTGGCAGTAGCTTTCGAGCCAGAGTAATTAGACCACAACATGCCTACAATTCCCTGTCCACTCAATGATTACTTCTCAGATAGATGCATGGATGGGAATGAAGCCTCTCTAGCTGGGACATACAGAGCCACCAGCCAGACTGTACAAAACACAGGTTTGGTAAGCAGATCTGACTCTGACAGTTGCCATACTTCATGGGCCTGAAGACAAGACTCAAGTGGCAAAATGAATCCCTGAGGACCCAGGGATGTCCATTTCCTGTAAGAGGAACAGGAAACTACAGCCTGGAACTCAGCAGCCTCCACAATGACAGAGATGCTACTGTAGTGAGGCAAGCCTTCCTGACTCCTGTTTCCAGATCTACTCCACTGTTCATCTTCCAAATGTCAGGCTCAGAAACACCCTAAAATAGTACAGTACCAGACCATAGTCAAACTCAAACCCAGGTGATGAGCTAGTTATACTCAGTGGCCAGAGAGACAGAATTCACATCAAATGTAGTAAAGGTGGGTTAAGGTCATTAAAATAATTCTGATGCCACAAAATCATGGCTGAGGACAATGAGAGAAGTTCTAGGCATCTCATATAAGTTTTCTCCCTTAAACAGAATGATGACACCTGGTAGATGAAACGATGGCCATCCCATTTGCAGCCTGTGAGAAACACTGTTTAATAAGCCTCAAATCCAACTTCATTAAGCTCTATTCCCCAAACACTCCCATTAGGAGGTTTATTGCGGAGCCATCATTCACGGTAGTAAAGCCGTGGAACAAATGACTAGAATCTTCTTTGCTATCTTACCTGTTTCTAAGGGGCTGCAAGTACTGGAGAATACTGTAGATAAAGCTTCCCGCCAGAAGGTTAGCACTGTAGGTGCTCAGTCCTCACTGCCCAAGAGTGTTACCAAGAAGTAAACTATGCACACACAGACACTTCCATCTTTAACATAATGGCTTATCAACTGTGAAGATTTGGAGAATTTTTTTGTTCTCGAAGAAAAATGCACTACTGACAAAATTAAAAACCAATGGTTACTTTTATGAGCAACTATATGAATAAAAGCACAATTTACAGTTTTGCTGGGAGCAACAGATCTCATCTGATGGATTCACAGCATCCAAGGAAAGCAGTGACCATCTGTTAAATAAATAACTCATTAGGTGAAAAGCAACTGCTTCCATGAGACTGACTACATAACCTGCAGGAGCCCGCTGCCAATGAGTGTGGAGAGCGGCAGATAATTTGGAACCTGAGAGAATCAAAAGAATCTTGCTTAATGTGAGGTGTAAAGAAACTGCAGGTAATGACAGCTTTAAATTTCTAGACACATTTTAAAAGGAATCCGAGAAGTTGAAAGCTAAAAAGTTGCATTCCAAGGTCATAATAATGGTACAGAGTTCAATATGCACAGAGAAGCAAATGAGTGTATTTCTTTATATTGACTTGTCCTTTTGCTTCAGTGAACGAAGATGAGAGTTTTCTATTAAAGCGAATATTCTGGTGAAAACAAGTCACTATGTGCAATGTATTTGTGTCACTGACAACCAGGGTCCTCAAAATAATCAAAGTCAAATATTAACAGTGGAATAGAACCCAATCTCATTTTTCCTTGGATGAATGATAAAAGTCTCAAGAATCACAAAAGATTCCCATAAACACTAATTTCTATTACTCATTTCAAAAATAAACTCCTGAAACTGACTTTTTTGTCTCTCTGACCAGTGTGAGAAAAACATATCTGTGCTTTAACTGTTTTCCAGCAATGGCTCCCAGGTGAGAGTTAACAGATTTTAGTGATGTGTATTGGTCAACGAAATATGACTAACTCCTTTTTACTGACCACTGAAGCTGAGACATTTCTCCAGACAGTTCAGAATCTGGATGGCATCTCTGGGAAGGGCAAATGGAGGAAGCACTTCCACATCCATGACCTCCAATCCGCAGCTATGTTCCTTCTAACATGAAGCACCCACCTGGACCTGCCCTTCATGCCCCTACTTACTTCTAAGAACCTCTGAGCTACGTTCCACAGGAGTAGAGAAAACATGGGGAACATACAAAGTGACAAGGGCAGGGCAATTTTCAACAAGTAACACACCGGACAGGAGAGAAGCAAAAGAGATGTGAACAAGGGTGACCTTTCACTAAGGACAGTCCTTGCAAAATGGATGAGCCTCCATCTATGTTGTAGAACTGGAAATGCCAGAGATCTATGCTAGGAAGCATAGCTATCCCTGGCCTTTCTGGCTACCACTGGCTTGATCTCGTCGCAATACTGAGGGAAACGGCTAGTGCCCTTGGCTGCTCAGGCCTTGGAGGACTTCCATTTTGTTATCTGTAAATCATTGCATATGACTTATTCTTATCTGATAAACTTTTAACATCTTGAGTCTTTGGGTTCATGAAATTAGGATGTTCACACACACCCAAAATGTGTGAACATTCTATGGCAGAGGCATGCTTCTAGAGCAGAAGTCTAGAACGTCAGTCTCATCTGCAAAGGGGTTACTCTTTTAAAAGCCATTAATAATTGCCTGAAAAAGAGAAATCAATGATCCCTTCCAGCCCTAACATTCAATAATTCAAATAACAAAACTAAAAAGTTGTGAATATGGCAATATTTTGGAACAAAAAAAAAAACCCAACCTAACAAAAAAAAGAAACTATTAAGCTAAACCTAATCTAAGCATCCTTCCAGTAATGGAGGCTTTGGCATTTGACCATCCTCTGGAGGCCTGAGAACTCTTGTGCTTCCTGAACCTTAGGACTTTGCATCACAAAAGCTGAGGCAGGAGTCTGATATTGAGTTTCCTCCTCTTCCAGAGAAAATGAAATGAGAAGAAATGAGACTGTGTGTTAGGATGTGTTAGGCAGCATAAACAATCATTTAAGTCATGCCCAAGACTACTCTGTTATTGCCAGAGATTGAAAAGTCTGCATTGTACATGGAGAGCAGAGACTGCTATGTTAGAATCAGAGATCCTTATGTCTGCACAGCTATCTGAAACTTAGTCCTGAGCCTACTGCGGGGAAAAATTAGGGCTTTGCAAAGCCACTGGAGAGTGACAACAGAGGTAGGGAGGAAGACTTAAGGGCTTTAGAGGTATTGAAATGACCTTATCATCATTTTGGTACAGATCCAACTGAGTCGCTCAGCAGGAGAGCTTTTCCAGCTGGGGATAGATCAGATCTCTCTAACCCCAATACACTGTACAGTATTTGTTTCCTAGAGCTATCTAGGAATGGAATATCATCTCATGAGATTCAGACCTCAGATTCCCCATCAGTCTCCATGATGAAAGCCTGACCTCCTATGATTTCATCCTGGCTGCAAGTGAAGAGGAAAACAGAGAATCAGGAATCTGGTGGAGCCAAAGCTGCCCTCCACCTCTGAAGTACCTCGAGCTCAAGTAGAAGAATCCAGAAACCACTTTCCTGTGAATAAACTGCTGTCCAAACAATACAAAACAAAGCTAAACAAAACAAAAGCAAAAGAAAACACACAAACAACAAAAAAGCAAGAAGAAAGCTAGAGTAAAAACAAGCTTCAGAGTCTAACTTGAGGCAGGTTCAAGCTAGAGTGTCAGATGATCTGTGTGAGCTTGTGTCTTTGGCTCTAGAGTGGGGCAGTAATGGTTTCTGCCACACAGGTTCGCTGTGAGCATATGTAAGGCATGGGAAGTAAACACAGAGGAAGCCTGTGCAGAGCAACATACTCTCACAGGTGCTGCTGCTCCCATCGTTTACATTATTACGAATACTATCAAGGCCCTTACTAAAATCACACACTGTTTATGGGGCTCCCAAGCACATAAAGTAGGCCCTCCATAAGTGCCATGATAGATGCTCTGTTTGTGCTTAGCTCATGTACCCAAGCCACCCTATTACCCAAAAGGAAGATACAGGAACTCCTGCCCCCTCCTCTTACCTTCCTTTTGTTGGTGGGATTGACATAGAGGTAACTGAGGACTGTCTTCAAACCCACTTTGTCATTTAGTTTTTCATAGGTGGCGCCATAATCTACTGACCTGCAGTAAAAGAGGGAAAACAATAAAGGGAGAGATTATTTTATCTTGCATTTACAAGGAAGCCAGGATTCCTTCATCCAAACCTACATCTTTGTTGGCAAATCACATGAGTGCTTGAAAGTGTTCTTCTGAGATAAAAAAAAAAGCCCCATTAGTTTTAGAAGAGCAATTAGACTAATGCAGCTTCATCCTCCTAAGCTTCCTCTCCTTTGCTACAGGCCTTTCTCATAAACCTACTTTCTCCCCATTCTGAAGTTGTGTTATAAAAGAAGCTACTGGAGACTTCCCATTTCCCATGCAGCTCACTCAGTGGCTCTGAATGTGACACTAGGCAGGGGACAAGTGCTCACCACCAACCCTCAAACTATACCATAAGCATAAACCACAAAGGGAGACACCAGGGTTTTCCAACAGAGGGGGATAGTGGGCGTTTTCTCAAACACTACAGCCAACTTCACATCCCCTCCACTGGACCTGAAACAAAGGAGTTGTCAGAGAGCAGAAATTTCCCAAAAGCATGCCAAGTCCCATGGTCAAAGGTGGCAACACCAGGAAGAGATTCTGATGTCTTACACATCAGAGGTCAAGCAACAATGGCGCTGAACTGGCCGCAATGGTTCCTCATTCTGACTGTGGTGCTGTTACTACCTGCTTCTCCCTTCAGCCTCATCTCTAACAGATCAACCAGATGTAAAAACCGCAGAAAGACTCAGAGGATAAAGTAGTCAACCCTTTGGCTTATCAAACCATTGGTGTATCTTCTATGCTGGCCTTCCTCCTCTTCCACACTAGAGAAGGAAAAGAAAGTGCCCAACAATAGGATTCATGAGGCCAGACTCCCTGCCACATTCTCTCCAGTCGCTGTTGCAACCCTCCACACATTTCCCCTCATTTTCCCACAATCAGTCTCATCAGGCTTTTTCCTCATGTGTCCTCGCACCTCCTTGGTTAGTCTTGAGACTCCCTAGCTTAGACTTTTGAAGGGCCTAGAAGTTGTTTTATTTTCTCCGTCATCAGTTTGGCCATGTGAGTTTGAGGCATGTGCCTCTTAACTTCAGTTCTCATTCTCTGCCTCTATAATTTCTATTGACTTTGGCATCCTAGCCCCAGAGTACTTGTCTTTGACTTCTCTTTAATACTTTATCCAGTCTCAAACTCTAATCTTGTTCTGTCTTAGCCCAAGAAGCCTGTGTGATGACCTTTAAGGAAGGGTTATCTTCATAAGGCTTCCCTACCCTTCTTCCCCACAAACCACTCCAAACATTTCTACACTAGAAAGTGTTTCCTTATTGCACACACTCCAAAGCATGCTCTTTTCTGCCTTCTTGAGGGTGTTAGGTTATTTCCTTTATGTTCTGCCAGCTAACCAACAAGATAAGCTCCTCAGTGTCAAAGAGCTTTACAAAAACACCATGAAATGATGAAAGAAAACAAAATAAACTCTAAAAATAGAAAGCTCTGATTTATTTCAAGATTGGTTGCTCTCTAATAACATGCTATGTGCAAATGATTTAATCTACCGGAGCCTACAGTTTCTTACCTGAGATAGGGATAATTCAACCTCATGAAGCATTTGGGCAGATATAAAAGTAATGACACAGGGGAAGCCCAATATGATCCAAGGGAGAATAATAACAAAAACAAATAAAGACTAAGAGATTTTTGATTCATTTTTCTTTCTACAATGAGCACAAAATATGGTCATACCCATTACATATACTTCTTATGCTCACTGAAGAAACTAATAAGGTATTTCAAGTTTCTCCCTAGACTATGATCCCCTCATGTGTATCAGTAAGTAATCAGTCTCCCAAGAAGCTGCTTTATACAGGTCTAGAACATGATGAGTTTCCCAGTCTCTCTCTTTGCCTGCATTTGTCTACATCAGCTCTATCTCCAAGTCTTTATGACTCTGTCTCCTATGTAAGTTATCTATCAGGCACCACGTCCCTTTGGATGTCAATGCGTGTCTCTTCTGTGCATTCATAACAGCTTTCTTCTTGGAGAATACTTGTATTACCTTCCCTGACATCCACCCTCCATGCACTTAATAGGTTGTGCTACCTCACACTGGTGGAAATGGCCCAGTGCATGCACATAGACCAACATCGCTTTGCAAACTTAGTCTGAAAATTTGGTTTCCGCAGTCCTTAATAAGACCATCATTAGCCATTCGCCATTCTGCTGCTCTCTTAACAACTTTACTAAGCTCTCTTAACCATGACCCACCTTTTACTACCTTCACTGAAACAGCCATCACTTCTTTCCTCTTGAAAAATGTGTCTCCAACTTTCAAATTTCACTCTAACACTGTCCATCTTGTAACTTTCCTACAGGGAAATTAATCATATTTTTTGCGTGTCTTCCTTTCACTTTTGTACATATTCCTTCCTAGTGTATTATCTGCCCTATTGCTTCATCTACATTATCATTATTACAGGATTTCTTTTCTTCATCCTCCTTCTCTTCCTCTTCTTTTTCTTCTTTTCCTTCTCTTTCTCCTCTTTTTCTCCTTCTTCCTCTTCCTCCTTTAACTTTAACTCACTGTGGGCAAGCAACACTTTATAAAACAGTTCCAATGCTCTTTACCGTGCCTAGAAAATGCAATTGCTAAATTGTATTGTATTTGTTTTGTATTGGCTTGCTTTGTATTTAATTGTGAGAGTAAATGAATAAACTCATCCAAACCTACTCAGAAGTTTTTAACCAACTGTTAAGGTTTAACAGTAACTTAAAACATAGCCATCCTATAAATCATACCTAAGGCTCTTGATGCTGGCATGACTGCCATGGATTGCTGAGGTCCAGCAGGATTTGATACCAGGGAAGGACCAGTAATTCACTCATACTAGAATCAAGGTTAAATACCCTGTAGGCCTATCACCCTGAGCAACACTACTCTCCAAGGTAGTGCAACATTAAAATTATGACATCCAAAGGCTGTGAGATACATGCTTTTATTAACAGAAATAAAATATTTAAATGACTTTATCTACATTCCTTTCAGCATAAAATAAGCACTGTATAGGAAAAGAACATTGAATTTGGAGGCTGCCAAGCTGGCCCTTAGAACTGAATCTAAAATGGATATAAATATATTGCCCTGGATGAGATACTTCTCAAAGCCAAAGGGAAGAAAAAAAAAAAAACAAAACAAAAACCCTTTATCCGGCAGTTCTTAAAATGATGAGGCCAGTTCTAGTGAGGACTAATGCAATGAGTATGAGGGCTATTACAATGGAGTTTTGCCATAAGCAAGAGAGATTTGGCTGTATTCCAAAAGCAACATAGAAAATTGGGATTGATAGCTAAGAATCAGGGTGAGGATCAGTGGATGGAAATTACACAGAGGGCAGGGCAGTTCCTTGCTAAACAGACTTAATCACATTCTTGCTGAATGCTGGCCAAGGGGATCAGCTATTACCCAGGGAAGACAGAGTCCACGAAGGCTAGAGAAGTTCCTGTAAACTGACCAACTGGGATTCTTGCTCAAGTTGTGATCTTGATCAAGTTGGGCTCTTGAGAACATGCTCAAGGTCAAGGCTTTATTAAAACACATCTCAAAGGAGCTGCACACAAATGGATGAAGAGGAATATTTTCCAAGCCCCATTCTATTAATAATATGAGACATTTAACGGAGACCATCGCACACTTCATTTTGGACCTTAAATTTCATTATCACAACAACGTGATGCTAACTATTTTCTGGCCAGCTACTTTCCCCATACTATCTGTAGCAGACATCTTGTAAGAGCTAAATTCTCAAGGCTCCCTGCATGGCTGCTGTCACAACAAACTTCCTTCCGGAATCCAAATAGCCCCCATCAAAGGTAACATGCTCAGTGCCATGCACAGCCTTGCTCACTTCATGCTGCAAATGGATTCAGACTGACTTTGCACTTTTCTGGAACTGGCTGCTGAGAGGAGGGACTTCCAAACAAAGGATGTTCTCTACAACTCAGCTTCCTCCAGGCCTCTGGCAGTTTCTGCTCATTCAAGTTGACAGAAGCAAATACCACTCATTGAAGATACCTCAAGGAGCCAGCAAGCATGTAGAATCAAAGGTGCCCTTGATTCTGTCCATTCCAGCATGGCTGTGGCATATTGCCTTGACCACAGTGTTGTGCAGGCCCACTTGGCCAGGGGAGAGTGCAGATGGCAGAGAGGTGTTGGCCTTGTTGCCAGGACAGCTGTGCCTGCAGAACTTGCTCTGACAAGAAAGCAAACCATCCCGTATCTTGGGGCTCCAGACATCTGCCAGTGGGAGCAGAGGTGTCACTTTTGAAGAAACGGTCCTATCTCATCATTCTAAAGTCCACTTCTCAAATCCAGACACTAGCTTCATAAAACTGAAGTGGTCCAAACACTAAAACCATGATACATGTGCATGGAATGCCTATCTCTCCTTGGTACTCTGCCAGTTTTCATGACGAATAGCTAACCTGGAAGGTGCTTGTGAGATATGCACGGATACAGGGCTTTGGCTTCTGTGCCTAAGTGCAGCTGAGTACAGCTGTGTTTCAACACTATAGGTTGTGTTTGGTGCATATGTAATATATCACCGTTGTCTCCGATTGTCTATGCTTTCACTAATTACTTTCAACACACAGAAAAGTACAATGAATCCACGATCACATGGCAACTACAAAATAATTATGTTTATTAACAACATAGAACTTTGAGTGTTCTTAACGTTTGTATGTGATGATGTGTTTGTATTCATGTGGGTATATGTACATGGGAGTAAGAATGTAGTTGTGTGTCCATGTGAAGAGGCCAGGAGTCAATCTTCCTGAGTCAATCTTCCTCTATCACTCTCCACAAGACAGTTAGAGATGTGGTCTCTCACTGAAGCTGAAGCTTGCTTATTTTGTTAGATTGAGCAGACAGTGAGCTCCAGTAATCCCTTCTCCCCATTTCTTCAATATCAGAGTTACAGAGACATGGCCCACACCAAACTGCTGATGAGGGCGGTGAGCTTTGAACTTAGGTGACCATGCATGTGAACCTACTGAGCTGTCTCTCCATCCCATGCCATTGCATTTTAATGGGGACAATCACAGTACTTATACTGTACTTCCTCTACCCACATTAAGGTATTGAGAAACTATGCTTGCTGACATACCCAGCCATGATTCATCAATTTTAGCAGCTGTACAGCATTTCTGCTCATGAATATATCACCATCCACTTCACCATTCACCCATATAAAAACATTTCTGTTTTTCTTTTGTCTTCTTTTTCTCTAAAAATCTGATTACAGCGATGGGAACGTATCTAAATTGTACCGTACAACACTTGTCTAGTGTGCACAAAACCTTGGGTTTGATCCCCAGCACCACATAAACCAGGTGTAGTGGCTTATATTTGTATTCCCAACATTCTAGATATGGAGGCAGGAGGATCAGAAGCCCCTCATGCTTACCCTCCATGTTTGAGGACAGCGTAGAATACATGAGACCCCGTGGAAAGAAACCTCTACTATATATCATGCAGGACTCTAATTCTAATAGTAAAAAGGCCATGGCAGTGGAACCCCAAGCTTAAGGCCAGCCAGGGTTACACAAAAATATTCCATCTAAAAAAATCCAAAATATAACTAAGAAGGAAATAAAGTCTGCTGTTGCAAGTGATTCTGTAATGAACACTGCTAGGCAGGTTTACTTATGCACTCATGCACCAGTGTGTCTAGGCAAACCTCTTCATGGGGAATCACCACTTCCTCTTTCTACTCATTGCCAACATTTTCTCCAGGGAGTTTTTACCTCCCAAGCGACACTGCTCTTAGTTTCTTAACCAGATCAGGGAATGGCACACTATCTAACTGACTGAAAACTCCTGTCTTGTCCCTCTGTGGCTCAGAAGGCCTTGGCCTAAAAATGGTATATTCTGAAGACTCATCCTAGCCTGACATGCCATGTTCCTAGTTGTCTCACCAAGGCTTTGCCCATAGTAGCAATAACAGGAGTTGAGGGATAAACTTGGTACGCTTTTTATCTACCCAGCAAATTCCCAGCCCTCTTGTAAACATCTGGAGGACATGTTAGCAGCCATCAGCATGTGAGCGGTTACTGTAAAACTCACTCCATGGAGCTCCATCAGCTTCCCCACAGAGCTGAGCTCTAGTCCAGGACCTCCATTCCCAATGTCAGGCTTCTACAGAACATAGGCGGAGTCCCGAAGGCCCTCTGCCTGTTCTTGCGTGGGCACGATACAGTTCCGCATTGGAGAAGCACTGTTTTCCTGTTTCCCCATCCTCCACCCCCTTTGCGCACACCTCCCCTCTCCATCCCTCTCTTCCTCTAACCCCTGAGCTCTCCCACACTAAGGGGTCTTTCTGCACACCTGGAGTTGCCGCGCTTCCTCTCGACAATCCGGTTGGCATTTGAATCAGCATATGACCACAGAGGAGACAATTCCTCTTTCTCTTAGCATTTTTTTTCTTTCCTCTGCATTTTTCTTCACATCTAAACTTCCTGGGTCATTTTTCAGCAAATTTAGTTCAAGTTCATGAACTCTGTAAAAGGGTCAGATAGCAAGTGTTTTAGATATAGGGAGCCTACCTCTGACGCAATTACAGTGGCCACTAACTTACAATGGCTCTACTTTGTAGTGGTGGGAAAGCTATAGACATCACTTTGAGTTTGTATCTTTTACTGGCTTACTGGGTACAGCTAGACTCTGTCTCCAAATATGGAGCAGTAGCTGAAAGCTGCAGCTTCCAGTTATTAAGAGATCATTCCGGGACAAGGCATGGACTACATTGGCAGTGTTTTCTGAATGTTGAGTCTTGGTGGCTTTCAACTTCTGATGGGTTTGTTGGAATAAAATCCCAAATAAAGTCAAGCAACTGCTTCATGGAACTCTGCCCTTGTCTCTTAGCAGAAACCCAATACAGCCTTTGTTAGAATGAGGCTATACCTACAAATCAGGAGGTGTGTGGTTCGGCTGTGGATTTGGTTGAGTCAAAGGTAGGCTCCCAGAACCTGAAATACCACCACTTTTGGTAGCTGCAATGGCAGCCAGTCCTTACCTGTCTATACCACTGCCAGGGCAGCACTCTGATTTTGTCTCCAGCACAACTTCCTAAGATTTCTGTCAGGGTGAAGTATGTCCTTGGCCATCCCTCCACACCTGCCTACCACATCTGCTCAGATACCTGCCCTATGTGGCCTCCAGGACTTTGGTAGGTTGCTCTCCCTTGTCCCCTTTTCCCTCTCTCTCTCTCATGATGTTTATCATTCAGAGCTCTTTTCTGACTCCCAACTCCAGTCCGGATTATGCACCAATAAGTTGCTCTAGTTCAAGCCCACACCCTCCTCTGCATTTGTCACAACAGTAGTCAGGAGTTTCCTATTTATTCTTTGAATATGCATATCTGCTTTTGTTCTTTCCTGAAATCATTACACACTGCTTTAAAAAATAAGATTTTTTTAATCTTTAAAAGTGCAGAGGTCAGCTCTGCACAAAGGAGTAAGCATAGCAACAACAAGTGGACTCGATCAGAACCACCTGCAGGAGCCCTGCATGTCTGATCTCAGCTCTTACAAAAGGAGTGTTGTGCACATCCCAGAGAGGCACACACAACGCAGCCTCAGCCTCGCATCTAACAAAGGACCCAAACATGAGCGCATTTAATTGCAGTCATCTGATATTTAATGAAGGTGCCTGAAAGCACACACTGGGAAAGAGGAAGCATCTTCAACACACGGTGCTGGGGAAACTGATGGTGCACATGTAGATGAATGAAATTAGACCCATAGCAATCACCCTGCACAAAAATCAACTCCAGATGGATGGAAGGCCCAGCATGAAATCTTAAATGCTGAAACTTCCAGATGAAACCTGAAACCATAGGCAATGTGGTACAAGACATGAGTGTAGGAAAGGCGTCTCTTTATAAGACTCCATTTGTCTAGGAGTTGAGGCCAAAAATTGACAGTGTGACCTGATAAAACTAAAAAGTTCTGTACAGCAATAGAAACAATTGAATGAAAAGAAAACTCAGAGTGGGAGAGAATCTTTGCCAGCTATACATCTGATAGAAAATTAATATCCGGGACATATAAAGAACTCAGAAAACAGAGTCAAGGAAACAAATGACCCAATTAAAAACAATGGGCCATGGATCTGAACAGTGAGCTCACAAGAGAAGAAATAAAAATGGTTGAGCAATATTTCAAAAAGTGTTCAACATCCTTTCCAATTAGGAAAATTCAAATTAAAGCTACTTTGAGACTTCATCTTACCAGTTAGAATGGATAAGATAAAGAAAACAAGTGGCAACAAATATTGGCTAGAATGAAAAGAAAGCAGAACCCTAACTCCCTGTTGGTGGATTTCAAACTAGCATAGCCACTGCGATACCAGTGAGAACTTTATTGTTGATTATTTACTTGACATTCTGATCACTGCTTACCCCCCTCTTCTCCCAGTCCCTCCCTCTCACCTAACCTCCCCCCTTACCCACCCCACCTCCCCTTCTCTCAGAAAAGGTGAGGTCTCCCATGGATATCAACCAGCCTTGCATACCGATTTATAGAGGAATTATATTGTCTTCTATATAGAAGGACTGCATTGTCTTCTATTGAGGCTAGACAAGACAGTGCAATTAGCAGAAAGAGATCCAAAGGCAGGCAATGTAGTCAGAGACAGCCCCTGCTTCCACTGTTAGGAGTCCCACATGAAGACCCAGCTGCATAACTGTAATGTATGTGCAGAGGGCCTAGGTCCATCCCATGCATGCTCTCTGGTTGGCAATTCAGTTTCTCTGAAACCCCATGGCTCCAGGTTACTAAATTCTTCTAGTGTCCTTGATTCCTCTGGCTCCTTCAATCCTTCCACCCCTTCTTCTACAGGATTCCCCAAGCTCCACTTAATGTTGGGCTGTGGTCTCTGCATCAGGAACTCTTCTATCAGTTCCTAGGTGAAGCCTCTTTGGTGACAGTTATGCTAGGGTCCTGTCTGCAAGTATAGCAGAACATCAGGGGAACTCCCAAAAAGCTAAATATAGATTTACCACATGACCTAGTATAACACTCCTAACTCTTGGGCATATGCACAAAGAATACAACATCCTACTCCACTTGGTAAGCTATGTTCATTGTTGCTCTATTCATAATAGCTAGAAAATGAAAACAATCTAAATGTACTCCAGCTGAAGAATAGAAAACAGAAATGTGGTATGTATACACAATGAAATACTATTGAGATATAAAGGAAAAGAATGAAATGCAAAATTCACAGGTAAATGGATGGAACAGGACATATTATACTGAATGAGGTAACCCAGAAAGACCCTCTATCTTTCTCTTATTAGCAGGTTCTAGGCCCTGTAACTTCGATATGAATACATTACCTGGAATAACATAGAGGAAACAGGAGGGAGGAGAGATAAACAACACTGAGGATGTTTTAAAAGGTCATAAGGAATAGATAATAATTATTATATGTTTATTTAATATGTTATGTATAATATGTGTGTGTTGCATGCACTTAATTTCAGCACTCAGAAGACCTTCATGTGTTAGAAGCCAGCCCTGTTTATATAATGAATTCCATGCCAGCTATAAAGTGAGACCTTATCTCCAAAGAAATTACACACATATGTATACATACATTCACACACACACACATACACACACATGGCCCAGACGTAACAATCCTCACTCTTGAGCATATGCTCAGGGATGCAACACTCTGATCTGCAGATACTTGCTCACCTGTGTGTGTGTGTGTGTGTGTGTGTGTGTGTGTGTTTGTATCCACAAGTAAGTGTTAGGATAACCTTTTGTACATTTTGTGAACATTGTCTCTTTGTATTCAATTGTTGATTTCTGTACCAGGAGAGAGATGAGGACTGACTGGACTTTGGGATTGTTATTCGCATGGAGCAGCACTGGCCTCATATTTTGTAAACATGCACCTTCCTCACTTGTTGATTGGTTTAATAAAGACCTGAAAGTCAACAGCTAGGCAGGAAGTGGAGGCCAGAACTTCTGGGCGGAGAAAGGGTCTCCTGGAGAAGACGAAATTTTAAATATTAGTTAAAATAACCATGTACCTGTTGTTGTTTATGGGATTGTAATTAGTTTGGGTTTTGTTTTTTCATTACCTTATTATATTTTAAATTTTATTTTGAGAATTTCATATGTAAATATGGGATTTACATAATTTTATCCTTCATCTTTCTATCTCCTTCCAACTCTTCCTACATTCGTATATAACTTATATAACTTAAACCTGCTAAGAAGAGAAAAGATAAAATTTTTTTTCCAGGTTACCTCATTCAGTATAACATGCGTTGTTCCATGCATTTACTTGCGAATTTCATGATTTCATTTTTCTTCTTTATATCGCAGTAGTATTCCATTGTGCATATATACCACATTTCCATTTTCTCTTCCTCAGTTTTAGATTGTTTGCATTTTCTAGAGGCAAAAACTAGCCATGTGGCAGGATGTGGACTAGAATAGTCAAAATGAGCTAGCTGAGAGTCTGCCCAGCTAAGGCCTAAGCTTTTAAATATTAATATCCGTATCATCATTTAAACCACTGACAGTTCCAAGAAGCCCAGCTATAGATATGTATTGCTTATACCACTCATCAAAGAAGCTTTTTCTCCCCAGGGACCAGAACCAAAAGCTACAACTGGTCAAAATGGAGAGAATAACTGATTCTGACTGTGGGATACCAGTCCCAGTTGACAGATCTTCAATAGCCTCCTCCCACCCCCCAAAGGCTCAGGGAACATGGTAGACGAGTGAAATGTCTGTCAGAGCCAGAGCACCAGGATTCTGTCTTCTATACGTGACAGAAAAGCTGCATTCATGAAATGTCATTTATCTATGCGCATAAACAAGACCTGAAAAATGACAGCACCAGTTGATATTCCAGTATGGTTGAGGAAAGTACCACAAGGCCCCACCCTAGATGAATAGCTGCAGACAACTAAGGCTGTTGAGAAGGGCACTCAGTCTTCTCCAGGGACAAGCCTCCTGATAGGTTCCAGCATGCCCAGCCACCAGTCCAAAATCAGAAACACACGAACAAGCCAAGCAAACCCAGCAGGTTGTACTTGGAAATGTACGCATGTATGTGTGGTGTGTATATCTGTCTATGTGTACGAATTAAAGAAGGAGTAGAATGAATGCAGAAGGAGTTGGAAGGAGAAAAGCGAGTGATAAAATGGTGTGAATGACGTACACACATACGAAATTTTCAAAAAATAAAATTTAAAATCATCAAAAAAACCCAAACTAATCATAATCCCATAAACAATAGTAGATGCACAGTTGTTTTAACCAGGGTTCAAAGTTTCAAATATGAAACTTGTGATTTCAGAAGACTTTCGCAGTTTTTTTAAATGCCCAATTATGAAAGTTCTCAAGTATAAATGAGAATAGAGAGAATGATAAAAGCAAAACATTTTTTATAATTTATTTTTTATTAATTACAGTTTTTTCACTTTGTATCCCAGCTGCAGACACCTCCTTTGTCTCTTTCCAATCCCACTCTCCCTTCCTTCCATGGCCCTCTCCAAGTCCACTGAGGTCCTCCTCCCCTTCCATCTGACCCTAGCCTAAAATCTCTCATCAGGACTGGCTGCATTGCCTTCCTCTCCGGCATGGTAAGGCTTCCCTGAGGGGAAGATGATCAAAGAGCTCATGTCAAAGACACTGAGTTCATGTCAAAGACAGTCCCTGTACCGCACTTGGACACTGAGCTGCCATAGGCTACATCTGTGCAGGGGTTCTAGGTTATCTCTATGAATGGTCCTTGGTTGGAGTATCAGTTTCAGAAAAGACCCCTGGGCCCAAATATTTTTTGTTCTGTTGCTCTCCTTGTGGAGCTTTTGTTCCCTCCAGGTATTTCTCTCTCCCCCTTCTTTCATAAGATTCCCTGCACTCTGTCCAAAGTTTGGCTATGAGTCCCAGCATGTGCTTTGATACATTGCTAGGTAGAGTCTTTCAGAGGCCCTCTGTGGTAGGCTCCTGTCCTGTTCGCTGTTTTTTCCCTTTCCTCTGTTCACCCTGTTTGTCTTTCTGAGTGAGGATTTATCATCTTACCCAGGGTCCTCCTTTTTGATTTGCTTCATTAGGTTTATAGATTTTAGTATAATTATCCTATATTATATGTCTAATATACACTTATAAATAAATATATACCATGTGTGTCTTTCTGCTTCTGGGATATCTCACTCAGGATGCTCTTTTCTATTTCCCACCATTTGCCTGCAAATTTCATGATTTCCTTGTTTTTAATTGCTGAGTAGTATTCCATTGTGTAAATATACCACAATTTCTGTATTCATGCCTCAGTTGAGGGACATCTGGGCTGTTTGTAGATTCTGGCTCTTATGAATTAAGCTGACTTTTTAAAAGCACACTTCTGTGCACACTTCAGATAGGTTCATTATTGAAGGCAGTCTGTTTTTGTTTGTTTGTTTGTTTGTTTTCTTGTTCTGCGTTCCCTGCATTTAATAACAGGGTAGATCCTTGGATGTCCAATAAGCCATCACAGGATGGCTGATCACTGTTTCCAGTTGTCCCCATAACAGTATATATAAAAAACAACCATGTTTCAAAGTGCCAGGCCTGGGAAAACACTTCCTTCAATATGCTCCATTGAAATTCACTGAGAGAAAAAGCAGAGGCCAGAGTCAACTGTGGGCTGCTGTGTGGTGAGCTGCACCGACTTCGAGGTCAATTTCCACTGTATACAAAGCATAGCTCCAAACCAACAGCTGCCCAAAAGTCTCTGTGATGGGAAATCATGGGTACTTACCTCTGGCCTGCTCCCTCTTTATCCAAGGAACAGTCCCCTTTGCAATGAGAGAAGACCAGCCTGACCACAAATAACCAGCCAGATAACTAACTCCAGACCTCAAGCCAAAAGCCAGCAATTTAAAGAGCTTCATTCTCCAAGTGGTTATTGGTCCCGCCCTTTGCTACAGAAAAACCACAAGCACATTGATGCCAAGACCAGACGCCTGCACAGCTCCAAGGGACCTTGTGTTGCTCATGCTCCTGCTGCAGCCAACCCCATAAAGAGCCACATGATATAACAATTAATTCACCTCAATTGCTTCCTGTCCCTGCTACTGGAATTGAAGCTATGGCAGTAGACGGGAGGTTGGCTCACTCTGAACCCTAGAATCATGCAGAATTCATGAGATCAGATAAAATGTGGACCTAGGAGCAGGACCACAGCCATCGGCGTCTCAAACAGGAGGGAGGAATGTGAACATGCAGAGCCTGTGTGAGCAAGTTTGCTCTCACTGAGTCACCTCTGTCCGAGTAGTAGGTTTGTGTGGATGCTTTATTTATGGTTCAAATACTGAAAATTCTTGGCCTATATCAGCTAGGAGACCTACTTTCCATACAGGAGGAGTAACAAAATAAGGTCTGCAAAGAAAAAAAAATAGGATACAAGCTGGCTTCAGAGATGACAAGGATGGCATGCTATGAGTCACTTCAGCTCTGTCCCTGAGATTATTATAGAACGGAAGTCCCAAGTACAAAAATGTGTATTTATTCTCACAAGACAAGGAGAGGGAGAGAAAAACACAGAATATAGATGACACCTTCCTAAGGTAAATATCATAGCGCTTACATAGCAAACCCTGTAAGACAAAGCTCTAAAATTGTTAAAGGACTCAATAATAATAATGATAATAATAACAATAAGCTAAACATACAGTGTATACAGACCTCAAAATAATATACTTAACAAAATAGTTATACTCACGTGTAAAAATGCATGCAAAAATAAAAAAAAATCATTAGAGGAATAAGTGGTAAGCTACCTTTAGGTGTGGAATTGGGGAGGCATAGGATGGCTTTAAGGACTTGACTTTATTTGCACCAATGAAATATCTTTCAAACAAAAATATGTTTAAATGTAGCCACATACCACTCATACAGTTAAGACCCATAACAATTAAGAGATTTGTAAGGGACTGGCTAGATCCCAGGGGAGGACATTGCAGCCAGCCCTGAGGAGTCAGGATAAACTGGGGTTGGATGGAAGGGAAGGAGGTCCTCCCCTGTTGGTGGACTTGGAGGGGGCGGGGAGGAAGGAGATGAGGGAGGGAGTGGGAGGGTAGGAGGGACTGAGGGAGGGGGCTACGCCTGGGATTCAAAGTACCTAACCTGTGATTGAGATAAAAATAAATAAATTAAAAAAAAAAGAGATTTGTAAGGAGCAGCCACATGCAAATGAGAAAATTAACACATCTGCAAGAGGACCCTCTCAGAGATAAGGGCTGGTATTCAAAAAGGCATACCAATGTAACAAAAGAGGATTCACTTCAGTTGGGCAGATTTTGTTTCAAATGCAGCACGTAGCACCTCGGGCTAATTACCCAAGACTCCTGTTTCGGATCTGTTCAATGGGAATATAAATACTGCTTCACAGAATGTGTGTGAAGCCTAAAGAGCCTTAGTATCAGGGATTTCACTTCACTGCCCGAGGCTAGGAGCCCCTGTGACAGTCCAATCAGCTCATCACTGGAGAAAATCCTGCACTGTACATTTCTGAACAGACAGCAGCTGCCTTACACATACACAGCAGTGGACAGACCCTGTCATCTCATTCCCCCAATATCAGCAATAAATAACCAAAAGGCACATGGTAAGACAGAGCAAGTGCTACATATAATCAAAGATAGCCTCTAGCAGGTGGCCAACATGTACAAATTGAAGTCTGGGGAAAAGAGATTCAATGTCGTTTCACCAAGTTTTCCTGGGGACAAAAATAATGAGGCTCACACTAGAAGGTTCCAGACACTTTTAACAAGGCACCTCTGTTTGGGGAACAAATGTTTACCATCCCCCTTTAACATTTCAATACACCCAGTTGAGGCCACGTGATGTATGTGCAATTACATGTGTGCAGACATCCAGAAACCTACTCAGTAAACATGGACTAGAATAGAGAAAGAATGGGAGCTGGCAGAAGTCTCAGACCATCTTCCCACCCTTAAGACCCAAAGGACTGAGTCACACTCACTTTCAAGCCCCCTCTTGCCCAAAACATGCCCAGACAAGTTCAGGTGTAAGAGACCTCACATACTGAAAACACTGAAGGCTTTCATTAATGGTGTCATCAGTTAGTGTAGTATCTCTCTCCCTACAGGACTCCGTGCGTCTTCTCCATGAAGCCTTTCCCTGGCTGCCTCCCACTTCAAAGTTCTCAGCCTGGGTCATGCCTCTTCTAGCTCTCCAGGAACATGACACCTTCTTTTGTGCTCTTGTCTTATGCTATTGTTTAAGTTTTGTAAGTGAGACTTCTGTCTGATGACAGGGGATCCTGTGGGGTCAAGGGACTGCTAAAGATGTCTCTTTTAGTCTCTCAAACATGCTGAACAAGCCCATGCAGGGATGGTACTAGAATACCCAAGTGGGTATACTAGTAAGGGGAACAGGGACTATTTTGGACATGAACTCAATGCCTGCTCTTTGACCTCCCCATCCCCAGAGGGAGGAGCAGCCTTGCTAGGCCACAGAAGAGGACATTGCAGCCAGTCCTGAAGAGACCTGATAAGCTAGAGTCAGATGGAAGGGGAGGAGATCCTCCCCTATCAGTAGACTTGGAAAGGTGCAGGGAGGAAATGAGGGAGGGAAGGGGGGATAGGGAGGGAATGTGGGAGGGGGCTATGGCTGGGATACAAAGTACACAATCTGTGATTAATATAAAATAAAAGTGAAAAAAAAGAAAAGAAAAGACGGAGTGTATTCCAGAGGTCACTCAGCCAAATTCTCTTCTGACTTTGAGAATACTGTGAGAGGCTAATAAGAAAGCACCCACTCCTACACACAGGCTGTTCCGCCAGGTTCTATTGCCCACCCAGGGAGCGGGGGGGGGGGGGACCAAGGTCCTTGGACACCTGATACCTTCCTTCCCAGTAGTGAAGAAACAGAAGTGTTCCAACAGCAAGGAGCAAAGGCAACTCCCTTTTGGAGGCCCCCACACCTTTGTCATTCCATCTGCTCATGGGACTGAAACTTATATTTTCATCCCCTGCTGCCTGTCACATAAGTTATATGTTGCGCGCATTACCGTCTCACCAGCAAGAACGATGCGGCACACATAGGATCCTTCTGCAGTAAAGCTTTAATGCATCTTGAGAGGGAGAGCATAAGCTTACAACGAGTAGAGACGAGTAGAGACGGAGACCCCGAGCGGCAGAAACCCAGCCCTTATATAGAAAACTATCCTCCGCTTAGGATGTGTCAGCCTCTGATTGGCTGTAACTCATCAGGCAGGGTGATGCCTCGGGAGAGGCAGAGCACAATGAGTGGAAATTTCCTTCGCACATGCGCAGCTTTCTTGTTTATCGGTTTGGGACACAGGATCAGTGCCATCTTGTAATGGCGAATGTGAGTGCGGCCCCTCACAGTTATATGACATCACCAGGGTCCTATGATATCCCCTGGTCCTATGTCATCACCTGGGTTCTCTGACATTACATGGGTTCTCTGATATCACCTGAGTCCTAGGTCATCATCTAGGTCCTATGCCATTCCCTGAGTCCTATGACATCACCTGAAGCCTATGACATCACCTGTGTCAGAAGACAACATTTGGGTTCTATGTCATCATTTGAGTACTGTGTTGTCATCTGGTTCCTATGACCTCACCTGAGTCCTATGCTACCTTCTGGGTCCTCTGACATCACTTGTCTAAATACACAATTGTCTTAATGGGATTTACAGTCTATAGTCAAATGCTCTGGACATACAAAGCAGTGCTAAAAAGCAATCTGTTGTTAATATTTACATTTGCAAGGCTAGGTGGTGGCGGCGGGGACAACTGGCTAAAAGGTAGGCATATCCTCAAGTCCTACAGCATCCCTTACCCCATCCAGAGGAGCACACCCCCCAATCCAGAGGAGCACACCCCCCAACCCAGAGGAGCACACCTCCCAACCCAGAGGAGCACACCTCCCAACCCAGAGGAGCACGCTCCCCAATCCAGAGGAGCACACTCCCCAAGACCAGAATCTTTGCCTATCTGGGGCCAAGCTGGCTCAAGAGGGTTTCCATAGCCCAGGATGAAAAGAAGGTCAAATCTTACAATCATTGTCAAATCCAAAAGTACTAAAATTTCAAAGCAGAAATATCTTCAAATATAGAAAAGAAAAATAAGCAGCTTAGGCATCCATTCTATCCATACCATCCAGAGGACAGCATGATCAAGGTTCTGGTTTGCATATACACACATCTATCTGCAGATACACGTATCTGTATGTACACACACACACACACACACACACACATATATATATATATATATATATATACACACATATCCTCTAATCTGCATGTTTACAAAGCTCAAAGTCATATCAGCTCTATGCGGCACAATATTTTTCAAAATAAAGCCTTCCAAGACTGTAGTGTATGACTGAACCATCATTTACTCTCATTATCTTTTCTAGCCAGTTGGTCACTTTCTAACCAAATATTCTTGCATAAAAAATTTGAGCATATTTCATTTGTTCCATTGGATTAGATTTACGCAAGTGTGACCATTAGTTCAAAGTATAACAGCTATTATTAACTTCCTAGTTATCAACTCCACTACAGAAATACTCTAGTAAGTCTCCAGCTAGTAGACAACAATGCATGAGTAACAATCTTAGCTCATGCTGGCCATTTTGGAAATTTATCATTTTGACATTCTTAGGCATAGTTGCCAAAAGGACACACACTAAGGTATCAGAGAGTTACAAACACCCATGAAACCTTCCCAATGTCTGCAAGCGACAATACACTTTTAACCTGGGGCTCTCATGTGGCTAGGAAGTACCAAGATTTGACTCACACGTGTTAATGTTTTGCAGTATGAACTATTTTCTAAATTGTATCAGCAAACAGTTTAAATTTCTGAATTTCTCTTAAAATGACAAAAATGACTACTAAAGCAACCTATGTATATGGACAAACAGCAGCATCTTCTAAAGAATATGATGTACTGAGAAGGCTGCATTGGCGGTCCTCCTCTCCAATTCTACAATCTGTCTGTTAGGGCAAGGCACATCCTGTGACTTCTGGAAAACTCCACTGGAGAGCAGTGAGAATGTGGTAAATCATTTTGTCTTCATTACTCTCCTGGAAAGGGTTATGGAGGTGTACCCCAGGGGTTCCTGGCCTAGACTGTGAGCACTGATGCTCTAAGTCAAACAATCTCCAAGACCCAAGAGAATGAAAACTTACAGAGATTTCTTTTTTGGTCCCATTTTTAATTAACTCTACAGTGTTCTCCTCACAAATCTCCTTCAGTTCAAACCCCTCTCCACTCCAGACCCTTTGAAGTTAACTCCAGCCTCCTACATAAAGCTTCCTCATGTTCCCTGCCCTTCAGCGACCTTTGCTTTTTCTGGTTTCCTCTGGGTTTTCTATCTCTGCTGTACAGGTTGACCTACACCAACTGATTTCCACAGTCATTTGTCCCCACCAAAGCTATAAGCTGCTTGAGGTCAGAGATGAGGACTTTGGCTCACACTTTGGCTCAATAATTGATTTCTCGGAATGCTGCCACCCTAAGCCATCGTAGCAATCAAGGAAGCAACGTTTGCATTTTGCTTTAATATGAGACACTTTTTTCTTGAAACCTCCAATTCCCACTGTGACCCTCAAACACAGGTATTTCATCTCCTTCATAACAATTCAGAAAAAGAGACTCAGAACTGAGCAACTCACAGTGCAGGGACTTGAACATGGTCATTGAGGTTCTATTGAGATGGCCACTTGTCTGAGCAACAGCAGTTGAACACCTGACTCTTACGGTGTCAGGTGAGAGGGGATTTGTCTCTTTGGGTGTAAGAGTGCTCATGAACATTCTCTACCAAAAGGCAACACAGTTTTTAAAAAGAGAAATGTTTGAATTGACAATTAAGATAAAATCCCTGCTCTTCTGTTGACTAGTAGCATAATATCAAAAACACTAACTTTTCAGGACCTCAGTTTCCCCATAACTATTAGCTACTGGGTAGTTGTTAGGAGAGTTCTGTGAGAAGAATCCCCAAAGCACATGGCAAGAATTGGACCAGTTCTTCGGCTGACTCTCAGTCTGCCCTGTAGCTATCAGCACACCATTTTATGTTTCTATGTCTAATTTTGGAAAAAGAAAATGACTTAATGAAATGAAGACAGGTTCTTCCTATACCCTGAGAAACTTGACTACTAAACAGAAAAGTATTTTTTTCCCAGAAAATGTGATTCTGAGTCCTAGGAACATAGAAGATTTGGAAGTCCAGACCTAAAGATGCTAACTGACAACCTAGGCCAGGACCTGCAAGACTATTAGCTGCAGATCTAGTCTGCCCACACTCAACTCTGCTCCATATGAAAAGTCATTCATGAAGCCCATATCCTCTTGGTCTTTTCAGATGAGCTGATCCCTTTTTAAAGATAGTGCTCAATTGGGCAAGCCAAGGAGTTGAGCAGAGCCAGGGATCCCATCAGAAGTGCAGAAGCGCTCAGCCAGTTGACAAACACTGAAGCTGGCAGAAGCATGATCCAAATCAACTGCAGTGGCACAAACTTCAGCATCCAGCAAGCTCTGTGAGTTCGGGTCTAATGAGCTTCTGGAGTCTTCTTGTTATAGACATTTCTTGTTTCCAACTGAGAACAACATTTCACAGTTTGATGACTCTCTTCTCTAGAAGCTGAGAGGGTTGGACTCAATGACCTCAGAAGACCCCTGCCATGCCAACATTTTGTGCATCTGATCGAGTTCCAAATGGCTTCTGACAGCTGCCAACATGGAGATCCTTGCTCCTAGAATGCAGATCTGTCACCACTGAGAACCACCTGAAGTTCTGGAGAAAAAAGAGAGGGCAAAGCAAGGAGGATGTCTCTGGAATCCAGCAGTCAGCCAGTCTATGACCACTAAGTCTTGGCACCAGTGAGAACATACCAGAAAGTATCATATGGGTTTAGAGAGACATCCCTATCTCTCCCTAAATAATCAGAAAGCAAGACATGAGTGAGTCCCAGGGGTCAAAGGCTTACTAACAGAATTAAGCCTAAAATGTGGACCCTAGAAATGGTGTCATACAACATACAGATGATTATTTGAGATTCTTCTTTTTCTAGACTTGTGGAAAGACTGGAGGTAAGGAGAGGGCTTGAGGAAGTGGTAGTGAAGAGAGGAAAGAAAGGGTATACTTAAATAAGACTACAGTGCTATGTCTTTCGTGCCTATTCTTTGGTATGCTGCACTACCCTTCCACTGTTTTTAAGTAAGTAAATAAAAATGAGTAGGTAGTAGTTAGAAAAAGTGCAGAGAGGATGAGAAGTTGAGTGCGAAAGCTGCAGATTCAGAAATAAGGCTTAATGTCCTGGCTCCACACCTTGTCACTGTGTGATGAAAAGCAGGTTAATAATTCCTTTCAGTTTTCTCATCTTTAAAATGGGCAAAACTGTCTTAACTAAGTACCCAAAAGGGCTGTTTCAGAACCTGATGATGGAAAGTACAGAGAACATCCATCACATCAGAACAGGCATATGGTAGGCTCTTAATAAACCATGCTTATTATTAATATGATGATGGTGGCCATGGCATTGATGACACTATGAAGGTTATTGTAGTATCAACTGGTGACAAAGAAGCTCTTAGAAAAGAAGAGATGACTTCATGAAAAGAGGTTAAGTGAAGATCGAGTATTGGGGGAGAAGGGAACAGAATATGACATGCATGTCCAGAAGCTTGAAGCTTAAAGCTGTAAGGCTTTAAAATGATAATTGAGGAAATTGGCCAAGTCTAAAAAAGGCATCTACACAGGTTTAAGAAGGAAGTAAGTTTAGATAAGCAATGCCTTCTATTGAGCTTGTACTTACCTTGTGACAGAAGAAGGCCCCAAAGCTTCCTGAACAGGGTAGAAACACCAGAACCTGTTTGGAAAGACTGATCTGTTGGGAGCATACATGCTGGTCAGAGGAAGCATGTCTTCCTGAAGTTAGAAAACCTTATAAAGTCTCCCTTTCACCAGGCTGAGTGACAGAGGTGGTAAGAACCAAAAAAAGAACAAAGGGAATGCTACTTTTTACTTCACACAGGTAGAAGACAGAGAAGGGAAAGGAACCGGTAAGGGAAATTTAAAGATGCTGAGGCCAAATGCCTACAGGAAAAGAGTTGCCACTTACAGAAACAGGTGTGGAGCCAACTTTTCCATTACAGACTACAAACTGCCTATGAGAAAAAGAGGAATATTCCGGGCTACATCCCGTAACAGCAGAGCCTGAAGACAGATGAGGATGTGCTGTTCAGCCACGCCAGATCCTTGAAAGACTATGCATACATTTCACTACAGTCAAGTACATTGAACATCACGGGCCTTGGCTTCTGTCCCAAGATTAGCCAGTTACTAGTTATCCTAGAGATAGAAAAGCAGTGACCTCTCAAGAAGGTCAAGGCACTCCCAGCAGCTGACAGATGGACAAAGAGTACGCTAGCCTAAATCTTGACACATGAAATTTGACCTGCATGTCTATCATTATATTGGATCTCAGTGTTGAGATAATGGCAAGAAGTCCAAGATATTTGATGGATGAAAGAAAGCAACTCTGGGCAACCAGAGTTCTCTGCCCTGTAAAACCTCTGTCCTGGAGAGTAATTCTCTCCCCTTCCATTGCCTGACCTACTTTGTGGAAGCAGCAGCAAGCTAAGTAGTTGTCATTTTCTGGGTTATCAACATTGGCCATGCAATTCATCAGAGGTACAGGAGCATAAAAGAAAAGTTAGGAAAGACTTTCTAAAAATGGTGAAAGTTAGTCAGTTGCTATATTAAGCCTTTGAATATGAATGAGAAAACCTAGCACGAATGTTCCATTTCTTGAGGATCTAGGCACTCGTGGTTACTTGATCTGTTTCTGGCCTGAGACCCTCACTCCTGAATGGAGCCTATTTGCAATACTGGGCTAACACATCACGATCTCTGAGCATCTGGATTTCACCAGGCAGGACTAGCACCTAAAGAAAATGTGTAAATATGTTAGTTTTAACGTGCCAGGTGAGGAACTTTCCATGTAAGAGCTTGTTACTAAAACCCATAGTATAGTGTCATATCCAAATTCAACCAGTCTGTAGCATATAAAGCATGCCTGGATTTTACAGGAAGCTCTTATTTCATTCCTTGGCCCAGAAATTAATCCACAAATGTTTAGTGAGTGTCTGTGTTACGATGGGTGTGATGATAGTTGCTACAAAAACACAGAACACCTTGTAAGTAACAAACAGACATTCTGAATGCAGAACAAAGTGAACAGGAAGGAAGGATGGGCATGGATACATCTCAGAGACTCGAGGCAGGAGCAAGGTGCAAATCCTTGCATCTTGATTGTATTCCCTTCTATATCTGAGTTCTCAATTGACCTTGTTGACAGAAGATGGACCGCCCAGGGATGTGGGGTTTGGAGGCTGGGATGGAAACAGAATCTATGTCTTTTCTGCCTGTTTCAAAAGGATGGAGTCATAGGACTGGTGATGGTGCACCTTCACTGCCAACTTGACTGGATCTATAAGCATCACAGAGGCATACCTGTTAGTGTGTCTCTAAGAATGTTTCTGAAAAGATTTCACTGAAGTGAGAAGAGCATTTTGAATGTAGGTGCTAATGTCCCGAGGACTATAGTCCTGGGATGAACCAAAAGAAGAAACCCAAGCAGAGATACTGTCCATCTCTGCTTATTTTTTTTTAAGATTTATTTGTCTATTATATAGTGTTCTGTCTGCATATGCACCTGCATGCCAGAAGAGGGCACCAGATCTCATTACAGATGGTTGTAAGCCACCATGTGGTTGCTGGGAACTAAACTCAGGACCTTTGGAAGAACAGCTAATACTCTTAACCTCTGAGACATCTCTCCAGCCCTCATCTCTGCTTTCTAAGAGTGAATATAATGTGACCTGCTTCTTCCTGTTCCTGCCTCATGACTTCACCATTGTGATGGGCTGCATTCCATCTGTGAGCCCAAATAACCCTTCCTTCTTTAAGCACTTTTGTCTGGTATATTGTCCCAGTAATTAAAAAAAATTAGGTGAGTGGACTCTTGACATCTCTTAACAAAGGTGGACAAATACAGTTCAGACATTCACCTTGGATAGAGGGGCAAATTTTCAGCAAAGATCTAACCTGTGTCTGTCATAGCAATACTTTGTAGGGGTTCCAGAATTTTGAAATTAAGATTCCTGTCTTACTAATAAAAAGAGAAGCTAAGTGAGCTTGCAGTTCATGAGGAGACTGGGTGAACATGAGATATCCAGGAACATCATACCCACTAAAAGAAACTGAACTGTGATTTCTCGATATAATTATATATATATATATATATTATTATTATTATTATTTCTTTACCATATAAAGTCTCTAGCTTCCCTGACACTAGTCTCAACACTCAGAATGTAACTTTGAAAGAATATAAAGTAGGTATCACTCACTAAATATCATTTTTACTTTCATCCCAATATTTCAACAGAGAAACTTGATTCAGAGGGGCCAAGTGCATTGCTAAAGTTCACTTCTATTGGAAGTGTCAAAATGAGTGTTTTAAACCAGGTTGTCTTGACAACAGAACTCAGATTCTCCTGCAAGTACCAGACTGGCTCCTCAAAAGCATGTCATAGAGCAGTGAGACATGATACCTGGAAGACAAGGTAGACTCCTGATGGTGCTGAGTAACAGGTAGCAACCCAGGGGTTGGGTTGCCAGCTCTCTGTTCCACTCATGCTAAAGTGAGTATGTAATGTCATGTTGGGCTACACACATCTGAGCATGTATTCTCCAAGGCTGATTGGCTAGCAACAGTGATTCTATTCTGAAAAAAGTAAGCTGAAATACAATTCTCTCTCTGCCGCTTACAGTGACTTCTAAAGCCACAGGAACAGCCTACAGTTTTCCAAACTATTAAGTGGATGAGAAAAGTGATAAGTTAGATGGAAGAGAATAATGCCAAAGAAACTAGAATCTTAGATGGAAATAAGTCTTTGCAATGTGAAAATTACCAAAATACTTTGAGGAACAAAGAGGTGGCTAGGAGGACGCAGGTGCTTGTTGTTATGTCTGACCACCTCACTTTAGTCCTCAGAACCAAAATGGTGGAAAGAAAGACTCAACTCCTACCAGGTTGTCATGTGACCTCTATATGCATGTCATTGCATGTACAAATACACACATAACAACTTGTAGACACACACACAACTGTGTATTTAAAACAATAGTAAAGAATTTTAAATTAAAATGCCTTGATGACTTCAACCCTCTCTGCATTGCTTTTTGAAGTGTATTATATATTTTGGTAGAGCTGTTCTTAATAACTGGGTGCTAAAATATAAAAAAAAATCTCTCATCTGAAAAATTATCTTCAACATAAGTGCCAAAAGTTCCATGTTTAGATATTCATTTGTTTGGAATAAACAATAAGCATTCCTTGGATCACTGACCATGAAGTGGCCAACTATGGCATATGTGTGAGATGCATAATGGTTTCATGTGGATTAGTTAATGGACCACTGTTTTATACAACGCGAGGCCCTAGTGATTAGGGAATGAGAATGTGATGCATATTCTGGGCAGATTCCAAAAATGTGAGCCCAGATTTAAATCCGGCACCTATCTTAAGCTGGCTCCCTACAGTTCCAGCCACATTTCCGGTATGCCACACCCAGCTAAAGTAATGTTTGCTGCAACATTTTGAATGTTTGCAGCTAGTAAATGCTAAAGGCTTTATAAGGTAACCCAAATCTGCCACCCTAGCCAAGATGCAAGCATAGTCAAAACACTAATAAATGAGGATGACCAAGTTCTACTTTATTTATAGACAGTACTTTTTAAGATATTACAATTATTATTTTTTAGAACTTTTCAAGCACTTACATTTGTTATTATTTTGTAAAGGCCACTCTGCTAACCATTGCCTTTAGCCCCTGCCCACACGCCCAATTCATACAACAAGTTCCCACTTCTCCTTGGGACAGTCAATCTCTCTTCCCTCTTTAGAATCACCAAAACTCAATTGTCTTTTTAGGACAAAAAATATGTACTGAACACTTGTCCTACTTTGAGCCTCTATCTATCTTAACCACCCCAAACCCAGGGTCAGCATCCTGCCTGGCATTTTGTCTTTGATGGCTGGCATCCTTATCTGAATACAGTAGCTGTAGAGGCAGTACATCAAACTAAGAGGCTGCCAACTATCATGAATCTGCATGCCTTAAAAGACCTGCAGCCTAGACTGCCAGGCCAAATTTAGCAAGAGACTGAACATTCTAGTTCCTATGTGCCTGATGCCCAAGCTGGGCTTCTTCCAGAAGGGGCAAGGAGGACTTATCATTTCAGTGCTTTGTCACAAGACCAGTGAGGAAGCACATGTCCTACAAAGAAGAAAGTGAAATCCCCAGTAGTAGAATGAGCGCCAAACCCATCTGGTCAGTGCAATCTGGCCAGGCCCTTGTGGCTATCATTATGTTGCCTAAAGCAACAGTTTACCTCCAGGTTGGAAAATGGTGGCAATAAAAAACAAATGAGATCTGGCCAGATAAATAAATCCCAGCAAAAAAGGTCCCCGATTAAGAGAAAATAGAAGAAAAATACTTATATACATACATAAAAAGACATTATCTTCTTCTCTAACACATTTCTTTGAAGTTACAAATCTATGGTTTCTCTCTATTCCCGTTAGAGGGAAAACAAAAACCCTGAGATTTATGAGCAGTGTTGTTTATTTATAATCCAAGAACACTCCTCATACCATATGGTTGTGAAATTTACAGAGAGACAAAGTGAGAGAAAATTGCCTGCTTAATTCAATGGTTCTGGCAAAGCTAGCTGACAGGGAGAGCATCCCAAATGCCTCCTCCAACACATGTGTCAGCATGGAAGGCATGGAGCCATGCATGCAGGAGAGCAGAGGGAGCCCTTGTCTTCACCAGCCTAACCACAGCTCAGTGTGACGGGACAACTAGGAAGTTGCGCTCAGTTCCATCCCCTTACTCACTGTAGAGACGCAGAGACCATGAGGAAGGAGAAGTAAGAGGGAGAGAGGGATGATAGAGTAGCTGGTGATAGGGACAGCACATTCTATTGATCTTTCTTAGGAAGAGAAAGTGCACACCGCAGGTTTCTACACTACCTCTCTTTCACTTGTTTTCTCCTGGAACCAATGAGAACTAGGCAAGAACTTCCGGATCAGTCTCAGTTGCTCAGTGTTCCTTGCCTAGCTAGGCAGTAGCTGGCTGTCCTTAAGGAGCAAGACAAAACTCTACCCTGATGGCCTCTTTCCACTGCTTTGCATATTACCATTTCAAATTTGTGACAAATGGGGAGAAAGGAAAATGTTGGCTCTAAAGACTTGAAATGCAAATGATAATAGTGCTTCGATGGGGAAAGGAATTGTAAAGGGGAACAATTAAAGAAGAAGGATCTGATGGAGTTGAAGATGGATGTAACTCAGTGGTAGAGCACTTACCAGGGGGATATGTGGCCCAAGGTTTAATTCCCCGAACAATACTGGAGGAAAATAACATGGTAGGCCAGGGCAGAGGGAAACTTCAGCCATATCACTTACTGTAACCTCCATAGATAGCAGCCAATCACTCACTGCCTGCTACATGCACTCTCAGTGGCCTTTTCATATCCACGTGATTGTTCTTCTGGGTCACCTCCGAAATCACTACATAACTTCTGAGAATGTACCTATTTCCAACTTTTTCTGTGAGCTACAGCTCCAAGTTTCCACATGCTATGCAGCCATTGCCCTTTGCATCCCAGGATACCAAAACTGAGCTCACTGCTTCTCTCATTTCAGTTCTCCTAGACTGTCTTCTGCTTCAATACCTCTTCCTTTCTCCCCTTTCCTCCTCACTTTATTGATGATGCCAAATCCCACAACCCTCCCAGGTTTTCCATTCTCTCATCCTTAATTGCTGCCAAGTTCAATTAGCTGTGCTGCAGAAATATCTCACTCATTGGACTTCTCTCCTTCTGCACAACCCAAACTCAATACAGTAACCAGCCTGATTGGTTGCCAGCGATGTTCCTGTATGCCCTTAGCTTGTTGCCCCACCCCTGAACACCCTGCTGCCATTGCAAGATTCTCAGTGGCACGGCATATGCCCTCCTACTGCTCAGGTGAGGCGCACGAAGTCATTTGCCAACTCAAGGACATTCATGGTTCCACATTTCCTATATAATATGATTGGAATTCAATACCACACTTTCATTCACCATCTCCATCACCCCACTGCTTATTCTTAGTCCAGAACATTACATGCAGTTGAATCCCACACTATTCAATGATGAAAGGAATGGCAGATGAAAAATACTGAGAAGAGAAATGTATCCTTCCTACCTCTCTCCAAGAAAGACTGTGGTGGTAGACAGGACTGATGGACTTATAAAACTGAATAGATTTGACAGGTATAAGTATGTGAAACAGTGATAAGAAAGCACAAGGCAGAGGGAAGAAAGAGGATACTGGACTTTGTAACAAGAAACAGAGATGAGACACAGTCAGCCCATAGCCAGAATAATTTAAGAAGGGCTCCTTGTTTCCCCAAAAGAAATCTGTGAATAAAACACAAGGCCCCAGGAAAGCCAAGTAAATGTAATTTGTGGGCAGGGAGTGGAAAAGCTAAATGAAATGAATCTATCAATGAGGAGGGGGACAGGTGCTGCTGACAAGAGGCATAAACTTCCTGCAGGACAAACACAGGGTCCTTACAGGGATGGGCAAAGGGGGGGGGGGTCTCAGAAAAGCAGATGTCTGTCAAGACTACTATGTGAAGCCAGCCTTTGCCTGAGTTGGAAACTGGCAAACCAAGGCGCTGCTCATGCTACTATCAAGACCCCTTTTTATACACAGAGTGGGTGCAACAAGGAGCTTCCAGAACCTAAAAGGAAAGGAGCCTCCAGCTTCAGAAACAGACTTGCCAAAAACACCCACCAAGAAAAGATTTCATATCAAAGGACTGGATATCCAAAGTAAGTCCAGACATAAAAGAGAGTAGGTGACACAAAGGCTTGTCACCGCCCAGAGCCATGAAAACCATGCCACATGCTACAGGTGGGGTTCCAAAGCCAGAGAATCATCGTGCAAATGACATCAAACTGGAGTGAACTGTACTCTAAGTAGAGATTTGATTGCCAGCCTGACAAGCTAAACAGTGAGGGAATTGTTCTGAGTTCTCTAGGCTAGAAATTGGGTTATGTTTCAGAGAGCAACACTCTGCAGACTGCTTGTTGCTCTTGAAAGTTCAAACTGCAAGTCCCTGCTGAGGATCCATATCACCATCACTTTATGAGTTTATAAACACAAGCACATGAGGACTAGATACCTAGCCCGTTCTTGAGACAAAAATCAACCAGTCCACAATCTATGAAAGAACAAAGTCTAGGATCTGGTAAGGTTCCCAGGGAAAAGTAAAAGGTAGACAGTGAAAGAGTGTGGTGGTGGCTAAGGTAAAAAAAAATTGAAATAGTAACTGTAGGGAAAAACGTGAGTTCTGCAGTGGGAATACTTATTGAAGGGACCTGAGGCAAGAAAGAGATTTAAAGAAGTTTGAAAACCTTGTAAGGCTTGAGTAAAAGAGCAAGAAGAGAGACAAGCAATGAGATTACCCTGCATGCCACACCAGGAAGTCAGGAGCCAGAGGTTGAAACTGGCATGCATGAAATGTGCTCTGTGTCTCAAGCACAAGCCTTAGGTAACGTTCACCTTTCTTGACATTTGTTTAACTGGGTATTAAATAAGACAGAAGGACTTCTGATTCTAGATATCATGAAAAATATGGAAAGAGTTCTGGGAAAAAAGTAAGATATATAAAACAAATCTTTCATTGAACACCATACAATAAAGAAGTGGGGCCCCAAAGAACAGGAACTAAATAAGGTTCACAATTGCCCTAGACCACTCTAGGAATGTCTAGGACATATGCATGGAAAAGAAGCTGAGGTGAAGCCACTATCTTTCTGAGTGCAGCAAAGGCAGCAGGGAAATTTAGCAGGGAAACATAGTTAGATTTTACAACATCTGTACTTCACTAGAAACAGACCTGGAGAAGAAAATGCTGTACATACAGGGTGAGTTCTGAATGTGTGAGGAACGTCCCTGCAAGCCTTCAGCTGTGTGCTAATCAGCATGGGGAGGACATCACTAACATAACATAATTCCAGAAGTTCAAAGAGTGCCAATAATAATACTGTATCTATCTGTCATCGTGCCAAACCTCAGCATTGCGTGATGTCAGGTGAAATACCTCCATAAAGTTCTGTCTTGTCAGTGGAGTGAAATTAAACCTGAGCACAAATACTCTTCTGAGCACACCTAACAAAGCTGAAAAGCAGGAGTTAAAATAATTCAGCTGTTCAAAGCAACTTAATGTTATGAAGAACAAAGCTCGACAATATTGATTAGAACTTGAAAGTCTCTAGTAACCAAAACGAAAGCCACAATATGTGCCATTTGATTTAAAAAAATTGTTATATACAGATGCAAAAACACAGTGCAAAATGAGAAAAATCAAAAAGTCTAAACCATCTATTAGCAATTGGGGGTAATTTCCTGCTATCATCCACCTAAAAACATTAGTCACTGTCTGGAGAAAATTTTAATTATCATGATTAAGAAGTTATTGTATCTACTGGGTGGAAGACAAAAATAATACTGATGATTCCACAATGTACAGGAAATCCTACACAATAGAAATTAGCCAATATCAATATTACCACTCCTGAGTAACCTTGTTCTAAACCAGTGAAGAAATGACATGTCATTAGTCAAGAAGGACACTGAGACAGTTGTTACAATTTTATTATATATGTGAAAGAAATCAGAGAAACGATGTACATGCTCAGTAGAGAGATGATTCTACAATATCAAGAAAGTCTATTTTCAAACAACAAAAATTCTAAGCATGGATTAAAAAAACATTTCTTATGATAAAGTAGTCAATCTGTGTAAAAGACACTGTTGTTCTAATGTTTATGCATATCTCAACAAATCTTTAAAGCATATGAAGTAGAATAAGGTAGGGTCAAAACTAATAACCAACCGTTATTTTTTTTCTAATTTGGTAAGTGGCTGTTTCCTAAGGCACCCAAATGTTTCCCTGATAGTCTCCATGGCTGCATTGAAAGCTTTCCTCAACCCCCAAACAGAAGTTTAGACAAAACTGAACCTTCTGGCCCAGTCTTGACAAGGCTACACAGAGAAACACTGTCTGAAAAAA
This sequence comes from Pachyuromys duprasi, assembly GCA_028658305.1. Taxonomy (NCBI): domain Eukaryota; kingdom Metazoa; phylum Chordata; class Mammalia; order Rodentia; family Muridae; genus Pachyuromys; species Pachyuromys duprasi. Next base: position 58,813,763 of record CM053762.1, on the reverse strand, counting down.
ATCAAAAACAAACAAAAACTAAATAGAACCTCTGGGATTGAATGAATAAAGGTAATGTCCAAATTTCTACTTCCAAGGTTTTATCATTAAGCTCATTCAATTTGGTTTAATGTAGAGGGCATGAGTCAGATGTGAAGGCTGAGTGACTAAAACCAAAGAAACAAGAATGGGTAACATCTTGCCTGGCTTGGTGGCACAGGCTTTTAATTCCAAGGCTGAAAGAGAATTACAAGTTCAAAGCCTGCCTGGGTAACTTACTAAACCCTATGTTAAAATGAAATAATCTGAAAAGAAGTGGGAATATATTTCAGGGTTAGAATGTTTGCTTAATATGTTCAAGGTTATAGCTTCGATACACACAAACACACACAGATACTATGAAGGGCTGATGTCATCACATTATTAGGAACATGAAGAACTAGGATTTCTTGCTCTGGGCCTCTTTGAATTCCTACACTCCATTATAAAGTCTGGCGTGTAAAAGAAAAGTAGGACTAGGCTGAATTCTTGGGATCAGGCAGCATATAAATCTCTTGGACTAACTACTTGCCCGCGCAGCTTTGCTTTAGTAGTAGCTTGGAATTTATGGATTTGATTTCAGGGTTTAATTTTCAGTTTTATTCTCAGTAGCAGGGAAATAAAAGCCAATGTAAAACCCTTTAAAAGAGGTTAACTGTTATAACTGTACGAGACTTTAAAAAGTGGATGTAAGGGGGACAGTTTTTACAGTGCTCACTAGAAGAACTCTGTGATGTCTCAATGTCTCAGAGAAAGGAGAGGAAAGTCATAAGGAAAGACACACCATACCACCTGCCTCCTAAACAGTAGGCCTACCCAGACAGTGTCTGAAGCACTCTGATTAGCCTCCTGCTGCCTCCACTGGCTTGCCCAGCCTCATGCTTCTGGAAAAGAAAAGGAGTTAAAGAAAACACATGGCCTTAGCATCTGATGTCTACCATCATCTCTGCTTGGACAGTTTGTACAGACCTGGCCACTATAATTCATGAGAGCTGCAGCAGAGCTCCATACAATCACAATAGCATGAACAAAAAACCAGGCAATGAGATGAGGCGGAAGGGAATACAAATTGATGACAGCCAAGTACACAGGAAATCCATGAGCTAAAATTTGGGATGAGAACTATGAACAGCTAAAATCACTAGTTGAGGACCTTGAGGCAGAGAGGGTATCAATGTAAGAACCCATGAATATGATGCAGAGCAACAAGTCCACCACTTCCCATCACTGTTCTTCTTTGTATCATATAAGGAGACCAGGAAGAAAGCCTGAAGAGCCTTCCTGCATCTCCATCTTCTACCCTCCTCATTAGCGACTTATCTGCTAACCTCCTCTCCAGTCTGCAGTCATGTCATCAAGAAGCCTTTACTCAGCCGCTCCTCCTCCTCTAGAATATTCTCCCTCCCCTCCCCCACCCCCGCTCTGCCTAGTTCTTTCCTACCTATTCTTTCAGCTTTGGCTCAAATGGGCCACACCTAAGGAGCCTCCCCCAATGCTCAGGCACACTATTTTCATTTCTTATTCTGATATCTCTTAGCAGTCACATAAAAGTGCCATGGCATCTCTTCACATGGATTTAAATTTTCATTCAGTCACTCTTTATATGCCTCTTTTGTCTCCCCAAATAAACCATACCTTCGTGCAAAACAAAGACCCTAAACTGAATTAATTTTGCCCCTGTGCTTAGTGAAATAGTTACTATGCAGCTTGCTGGATGGAGAAATCTGAATCACTGATATTCCCCAAGCACTCCCCCATAAATATTCCTCCTAAAACACTTCCCTTGCCCAACAGTGTAGCTGGGCTCACAGGCAGGGAATAGTGGAGCCAGAATATGCTGCTGTCAGATTACAGAGTTAGACCATGAAGGTGCTGGCTAACCTGTGAAGGAAGAATAAGGAGCCTGAAAGTAGCCACCACAAATACAAAAAGAATATTTTGTTCAGAAAACTGATAAACATCACCCCATCTGTTTATAAATTCTACATGTTAACTTAAATAAATAATAAAATAACAAGTAGGTTTCACCTTACGAGCCATTTATCTCTCATGGCTAGCTCTTTGGAGCTCTAACCCAGAGTGTACTCCAAATCCACATTTAGGGATGGATGGATGGATGGACAGATGGATGGATAGATAGGTAGAAGATACATATGTATAAATACATATATACATACAAAAATTGTATAATTATATGGTCATTTTATGTTATTATACTATGATTAACAATTTTATATAATAATCCATGTAACTTATACAGAATTTATATTACAGAATTTATATTACATACATATCCTTAGAAACAGAGTAATTCATTATTTTCCTGGTGGTAAAGATATTAAAATGCATTTTTCAGGAGTAGTATAAAGAAAGCTGACTTAATAAGATTTTAGAATTTCTGCCAAGAGTGATATGATCCAGAGAGACTTAGATGCCTTCATATAGGGATGTCCAGTCATTAAGTACCTTAATTTTCCAGAACAAAAGTCTCTGCTTCTATTCCATTCTATTAAACCAAGATCAGGCTAGCTTTCTTAAAAGAAAAACTTTAAAAGTTAAAAAAAAATAAAGCTATACTTAAAACCAAAAGGTATAGATTCTAATGCTCTCATAGCTATCAACTGTGTATATACTACCTGGTATTCTGGTATTTCTTTTCTTTCTTTCTTTCTTTTTTTTTTAGTTTCAAGACAGCTTTTTTATTTTTTAATTATTATTATCATTAACAATTAATTCACTTTGTATCCCAGTTGTAACCGTTCCCTCATCTCCTCCTGTTCCCAACCTCCCTCCATCTTCCTTCCCTATCCTTCTTCCCTAGTCCACTGACAGGGGAGGTCCTCCTTCCCTACTGTCTGACCCTAGCCTATCAGGTCTCATCAGGACTGCCTGGAACCTCTTCCTCTGTGGGCTGGCTAGGTCACCCCACCAGGGAGAAGTGATGGAGGATCAGGCAACCAAGTTCATGTCAGAGGCTGCCTCTTCTCCCCTTACTAGGGAACCATGTGCAGACTGAACCGTCTACGTGCTACATCTGAGCTGGAAGTCTTTCATCAATGCATTAGTCTCTGCAGTCCCCAAGGCACCCTGTTTTTGTTGTTATTGTTGTTCTTTGTTTTGTTTTTGCTTTGTTTGTCTCCTTGTGTGGCTCTTGTCCCCTCCATGTTCTTTTAGTACCCCTTCTTCCATAAGACTCCCTGTGCTCTGTCTAAAAGTTTGGCTGTGAGTCTCTGCATCTGCTTCCATCCTCTGCTGGATGGAGTCTTGTAGAGGACATCTGTGGCAGGCTCTCATCCTGTTCCCTCTCTTCTATCACTTCTGGTGTCTGTCCTGTTTTCCCTTCTGAATTAAAATGAAGCATCTTTCCCTAGGATCCTCCTTGTTGTTTACCTTCTTTAGCTCAATATCCTTAGTCATCAGGGAAATGAAAATCAAAATGACCCTAAGATTTCACCTCCCACCCATCAGAATGGCTAATATCAAAAACTCAAGTAGCAACACATGCTGGAGAGGATTGGGGAAAAGGGAACCTGCCTCCACTGCTGGTGGAAATGTAAACTTGTACAACCACTTTTTAAATCAATCTGGTGCTTTCTCAGAAAACTGGGAATAGGGCGACCTCAAGATCCAGCTATACAACTCCTAGGCATATATCAGAAAGATGCTCAACCAAACAGCAAGGGCATTTGCTCAACTGTGTTCATAGCAGCTTTATTCATAATAGCCAGAATCTGGAAACAACCTAGATGTCCCTCAACCAAAGAATAGATACAGAAATTGTGGTACATTTACTCAGCTATTAAAAACAAGGAAATCATGAAATGTGCAGGAAAATGGTGGGGAACAGAAAAAATCATCCTGAGTGAGGTATCTCAGAAGCAGAAAAACACATATGGTATATACTCACTTATAAGTAGATTTTAGTCATATAATATAGGATAAACACACTAAAATCTACAGACCTAAAGTAGCTATTACCTGGTATTTCAATCCCCATGATTTTCAAATCTGTGAAGTAGGAGGCCCAACTAAGATGTGTTTCCTAGAGCTGATGTCCCTGATGAACCTTGCATATAACCATCAGTCATAGAGAACATGTGTAACTGCCCCATCTCTCTTCCATCTATTATTCAGTTTGACACTGGTGCCTTTATTATCTAGCTACAGATCATGTGACTCAACAAAACAATTCATTGAGGAAAAGATGGAAATCCAAAAAAATGCATGCAATACAAAGGTACACGCAAACCTTTTCCAGAAAAGGAAGATGTTCATAATGTGTTCTGCTACTTGGATGCAGCCATCTGCTTTGTTCCATGCACCATACACAAGCCACATGGCACAAATGGAGAGAAGTAGAAATAAATAAAAAATAATTTTGTTGGTGATTCAGTCTGTATTTGAGGGGTAACTCTTATGTCCTAAGCCTTCATACTCTGCAAACATTTGAAAAGATAATGTCTTGAAGTCAGTGACGGGCTCTTTGACCACCCCCACCCTGAGGGGAGAGCAGCCTTGCCAGGCCACAAAGGAGGACAATGCAGCCAGTCCTGATGAGACCTCATAACCTAGGGTCAGATGGAAGTGGAGGAGGACCTCCCCTATCAGTGGACTTGGAGAGGGGAATGGGAAGAGATGAGGGAAGAAGGATGGTATTGGGAGGGAAAGAGAGAGGGGACTACAGCTGGGATACAAAGTGAATAAACTGTAATTAATATTAAAAAAGAGCCTAGGAATGGAGATGAAAAGTATAACTATGGCCAAGAATTTCATCATCTTCATCATCATCATTAGTTTTTAAACATTGTTTTTTTGAGAGTCCTGGTTGTCCTGGAACTAGCTCTCTAGACCAGGCTGGCCTCAAACACACTGATTTCCTCTTGTCTTTCTCTCATCTGCTGGGATCAAATGTGTATGCCACCATTGGCAGGAAGTTCTAATTTTTAATATAATATACAGAGAGTGCTATTTCAGTTCTCTTACCATGTAGACAAAAGTTCATCAACTATACTCAATATTTATCCTGGGCTTGCTAAAGAACATATATGACTATGTTCTCAAGTATACATGTTCAAGTCTACCCACACATTAGATCCGATGTGCATTTTTCCTTTTTCTAATGCTTTCAACACCATTCATGGAATGCTTGTTCTAATGCTCTTTCTACAATAGTGTTTGTTTGTGGTTAACAATGTTGCATTGTGGCCTCCATATTAAGCATATCACTTCTAAGATGAACAATTTCATAAATTAATAAATCTAACAAAGAAAAGAGATTATGTCTAAGAATATACTCTAATCCTAAGGGACTGAAACACATAAAGACATGCTTTCAGAGTCCTGTTGAGTACTTAAGACCATGTTGCTACCAAGACCTCTTGCCAGCAGGGTACCTGGGATACCCAGGAACACTCTGAACACATTTAACATGCTTCCCAGCCACTTAAGACACAAGTGTGTGAGCTCTGACAGTACAAACTGAACCCTACTGTCCTTGAGATTTCTCTTGATAGAAACCTGACAGAGGCAAGCCTTACAGTTCCAAGATGCCCAGAAAAGAGAAACTGTTGACACAGAGGCAGTGTTATACTCGACCATGGCCAGGAGCATTCTCAAGGGGTCCATGAGACAGTTCCCCCAGTAGAGCAGAAAGTAGTGTAGCAACCTTTGTACCATCCTGATTTCTGGACAATCATCAGACTACCCTCTCTGCTCATAGTTGCAATTCTATGGTGTCTAACACTTCTATTTTCAGAAAATCTGTCAGACCACTCATGTGGCAATTTACTTCTAGTTCATCTGACCCTACTAGTTTTAGCACAGTAGAGGCAACACTATATGAAACAATACAGAATCATGAAAGGCAAGAGAAGCAGCAACTCTGGCTGGCAGCAAGCATCCGCGGAGGGACATGAAGTGGAGTAAATTGAGGGAGCTATGTGGGACCAGACTATGGGAAACTATACTTTTATGCCCAGTTACTGAACGGAACTGAAAGCCTCATTTTGGAAATGTCCATGCCTCTCCTTCTACCAAATATTACAGTATGTGCAAGAAATACCCATATTACCCCACAGGCAGGTCATCTCATGTCTATACATAACAGGACCTCATCCCTCCTTCTCTAAGACCAAACTTTTGCAGGCATCTCATGCATTAACCTGATTGCCCAACCTAAATTTAATTTGGAATCCGCATGCCACCATCTCAAAACCTTTGGTAGCTTGCTGCCATGTGCTGGCTGCCTTCCATTCCTTTACTAAATCCCATAACCCTGCCTTCTCCCTGAACATACTGTGTCCAAAGGTCTCAAAGAATATATTGATTCTTATATCACAAATCCTAGACTTTATTAATTGTTTCAATTAATTTGTGTACACTAGTGATATCACATTTGCCCAGCTCACGGTTAGGGTGGGTGTTGGGCCTTCATTCATTCAGTTCAGAAGTCAGGAACTATCCCCAACAGTGAACCCCTAAGAGCCACAGACCTCTACACAAGCAGAGAGGCCAGCTCCCTCTGGTTTTCAGTGGGTACAGATTGAAGGTGTAGTTACTGGGTACTTGCAGGAAAGGGTCATGGGAACTTGGCAAGGTAATATCCAAACAGAACCCATTTGACAAACCCACCTTTAGGCCCCTTAAAGAGAAATAGTTGACTTGGCCCAATCTCGTTTCCAAATTTTATTTATTTATTTAGATTTTTATTTTTTTAATTTTTTATTAATTATACTTTATTCACTTTGCTGTAGCTCCCTCTCTCCTCCCTCCCAATCTCTTCCTTTTTCCCCCTTCTCCACCTATGCCCCTCCCCAAGTCCACTGATAGGGGAGGTCTTCTTTTCTTTCCTTCTGATCCTGGTCTATTAGGTCTCATCAGGAGTAGCTGCATTGTATAAAAGAGACACTCACTTCCTGTCACAGTCTTGAAAAGCTTAAAGGAACACAAAATAGGCTCACCAGTGAGAAACAAACCATCCCTCAGGGACACCCGACCCAAAGTGGCTGTTGTGTTCCATATCCCTGAAGATTCAACCAAAAGGAGTCATTTTTCTTAACTCAGACTCTCCACTAAGCCCTTTGTGATGCAAATAAATGAGGTAAAGTCTAAGGTTTCGCCTTTAAAAATCCATATTTCAGAGTTTTCTTTATCTTCCTTCCATTCCCGGTGAATCACTCAGTCTTCTCAGCACCTTTACGCAAAGGCACTTCATCTTCCCGTTTAATGACACCATCTATGGGAGGAAGCCTTAGTGTCTCCATTCACCAATAGCCAGATCAATCATGTGTCTCTAAGAAAATGAAGTCATACCACGCTGGGTTTTAACATTGCTGAGGGGGGTCATTAAGGCCTCTCAGACTTCCTGTTGAGGGCTCTGACGGCCTGTGATTAATTAGGCAGCTCCTTCCCGGAGACTCTCTGCCTTTGCTGTCAAAACCACTCATCCCAACACCAAGACTCGGGCTTCCCAGACCCTGCGGCAACACACATGAATGAAGTTCAGGATCCTTCTCTATACCCTGTTGCTCTCCTCTGGTGTTCTAAAAAGTGACTCTCGAACCCTCCATATGGAGGGTTGACTGAGAAATTTTGTACAATTATCCATAAGCTTAGAGTGTGTGTCTGTCCTTCCTCTTCATGATTCTGATTCTGTGATGATGGGCTCCTGAAGATCAGAGTGTGTTCTTCTTCAGTTCATGGTAGGTCAGCAGCCCTCTCTTTGATGTGGAAAAAGAGGTCAGGAAGGGAAACATGGGGAGCATGAAACAGTGAGTCAGTGTTCCTTTCCCTGTGTAAATGTTCACTAGCTTCTCTGACATCTGCAGAGTGTCTCTCATTCCAGTGCTGACTGGAAGTGGATGATGCTCAGAGAAATCAGGCTAGGAAAAGGGGTCTGGGCAGCACAAACCTGGAAGGTTATTCAAGCACAGAAGAAAGTTCAGTGCATGCGTTGGAGGTGGAGCAGCTATCTGGATATACTTCAAGTGAGTGCTGGGTCAAATCCATGAACAAGTTCTCAGCTCATTCTCATCCATCCTCACCTCCCTCCCTTCCACCCCAGTTTCTTCATTTGTGAAGTGATACTGTAAATCTCTCCAATCTTAGTCAGTCTTGGTCCTTTCCCATCACTATTGATCCTTAAAAACAAAACTAATTGTTTCAAGCCAACTTGTATAATCACCCTGATGTTGGCTTTAAACTTTTTGTCCAGTATATATTCATGGTCCACCATGACATACACAAGCTCAACAGCAAACACCTGACAAAGAAAATCTTTGTTTTGAGGAATATATTCTGATACTCATTATGACTAAGTCACAGAGCAAAATTCTTTTGTATCTATCTATCTATCTATCTATCTATCTATCTATCTATCTATCTATCTATCCATCCACTTATTCACTTTACAGCCTGATCTTAGTCTCCTTCCTCCTCTCCCCCTAGTCCCACCCTCACACCCATGCCCCATGTCTCCATAACCCCTCTTCTTCTCAAAGAAGGGGAAGTCCCTCAAGGGTACCAACCCACCCTGATACCACAAGTCACAGCAGGAATAAGTGCCTCCTCTCTCACTGTAGTCAGACAAGGCAGCCTAGCTAGGGGAAAGGAATCCAAAGGCAGGCAACAGAGATCCTCTATTCTCATTGTAAGGGGACCCACATGATTACCAAGCTGCACATCTTCTACATATGTATAGGGGATCTAGGTTCAGCCCATGCATGCTCTTTGGTTGTTTTTTTTCAGTCTCTATGAGCTTCTATCATTCTAGGTTAGTTTACTCTATGGTCTTCTTGTGGTGTCCTTGACCCTTCCAGCACACAAACATACACATACTAACACCAACATCAAAATAGCAGAAATTAAAATTCATTGGTCGTTAATATCTCTCAACATCAATGGATTCAGTTCCCCAATAAAAAGACACAGGCTAACAAAATGGATGCAAAAACTGTGCAAAATTCTTTAACAAAAATTTGCTTTCTGAAAGTTCACTACACACTCACTGAGTAGCTCATCATCTCTGACTTCAAATCCCACTTAAAAATTTACTTCTTGAGCAAGGGCCTGGGTCCTCTCTATGCACAGTCCTTAGTTGGTGCATCAGTCTCCTCAGGCCCCCACTGGGCACAGATTTCTTGGCTCTCTTGCTCTTCTTGTGGAGCTCCTGTTCTCTCTGGGTCCTTTTAGACCCCCACTTTTCCATAAGACTCCCTGTATTCTACCCAAAGTTTAGTTGTTAGTCTTAGCATCTGCTTTGATCCTCTGCTGGGTGGAAGTTTTCAGAGGACATCTATAGAAGGGTTCTGTTCTGGCTCCTCTCTTCAACCATGTCCACTGTCTATTCTCTTTGCCCTTCTGAATGAGAATTAAGCATCCTCCCTAGGGTACTCCTTTTGACTTAGCTCTTTAGGTTTGTGGATTGTAGTGTGGTTATCTTGTATTGTATGGCTAATATCTGCTTATAAATTGAGTAAATACCATACCTGTCTTTCTGAGTCTGGGTTACCTCACTCAGGATTATCTTTTCCAAATCCATCCATTTGCCTGCAAATTTCATGATGTCCTTGCTGATAGGCAACTCAGACTTCATGTAGGTCACCTAGTAAGAGGACCTGGGGCTGTCTCTGACATGAACTCTGTTGCCTGCTCTTCAGCTGCCTCCCCCAGCTGAGGCAGTCTTGCCAGACCACAGAGGAAAAGGATGCACGCAAACCTAAAGAGACTTGTTAGTCTGGGGTCAGATGGTAAGGGAGGAGGATTCTTTCCTTCGAGGACTACAGCACAGGGATAAGAGGGAACAAAAAGGGATAGTGGGACTGGGAGGAAAATAAATAAATTAATAAAAAGGAAAAAAGAAAAAAAGAAAGGAATTTACTTCTTCCCCTAGAAGCATTGCAGGCATGGCTGCTGTGTCCCATGTGTGTCAGTAGGTGGCAGAAAGGAGAGAGTCTCTGCCTACCTTCAATGTTCTGATCTCTGAGCATCTGAATGATTAGTAGTCTAACACTCCCTGAAAAAAGTGTGAGCTGAGACAGATGACCCTTTCAAGGGAGCACTTGGGTGGGCTGGGCAAGGAATGAGCCCAAGATGACCACCAGATTGGCACCATGGGGCTAGGAAGGGAGCTATCCTGAGATGACCTGGGTAGGCCAGACCATGCCCAAGATGACCCCTGCCAGACGCCATAATGCATGAGTGAGGCATGGCCCTTCTGAGACCACCTCTGAGATAACCCCAAACACCGAGAGATCCTAGGTGTCACTAAGAGGAGCAAGTACGTGGTGGAAAAAAAGAAGCAGAAGGATGTGTGCACCACGAAGAGAGGCAGAACAGGAGACGCAAGAGTCATGAGGAACAGCCTGATGTGAGTAGCAGTGATGCTGCCTGAGACTATGGTGGTGTCCTGACCTGTGCTGCCACTGGGGGCCGAGACTGGGTCCTTGGTCCTGCAGTAGTAGGGGTCGGCTACCACCAAAGGCCGGGTGGATGTCCCTGGTCTAGGCTACTGCCCAGGGTCATGTTGATGTCTGAGAGCTGTGCAGAGCTGACCCCATCCCTCACCTGGGCATCTTGGGAGATCTGGCCCTGGGGGCAGATCAGGAGAGCTGACCCTGCTCTAGCCAGCTGCAGTACTTGGCAGTAGAGCTGCCCCCTGTACCGTGGGAGTTGTGGGTGAGCCAGCCCCAAGGATATGAGCACAGGAGAGCTGGTCCTACCATGTGTCTCCTGTGCATTGGTGTGGGTGAGGGAGAGATAGCTTCCTTCCCTCTTGCCCCTCAACACCTGAGGTGAGCAGGAGACCTAGCCCTGGTATCCCGAAAGAAGGAGAGCTGTTCTACTCCTCACCAGCTGCAGGACTCAGGAGAGCAACCCCTGCACCTCCTCTGGACAGCACAGTTGGATGGTGGTGAGCTGGCCTGAAGGGTGTACAATGGGGAGAGCTGACCCCACAGTGACATGGTCGAGGGAGAGATTCTCCCTCCCCACATAATCCTTGCTGGAACATGGGTGAGACAGCCCCGAGAGTGTGAGCACGGGAAAGCTGGTCCTACAACTTGTGTGCACAGGCGAGGGAGAGAAGCCCTCCTCCCTGCCCTTGCCTCTCAACCTCTATGACAGGTGGGAGAGCTGACCCTGTCTCTCACCAATGAGGACAGCAGGATAGAGCTGGCCCTGTTTCAGGGTTTACTGGTAAGCCAGCCCCAAGGGTGTGAGAACAGGAAAGCAGGAGGGCTTACCAGTTCAGATACCTCTCAGGCCCAGATCCAGGGCTTTGATTCAGCCCACCCCAACATCTGCCCCATTGATCCGAAACTGCAGGATCTCATGACACAGGGCAACAACAGGCTATCGGAGAACAGTCCCAGTGAGGTTCTAGTGCTGACAGAGTAGCAGAAAGCAGACCAGTCGTTGCAATGAACATTTGCAAGCAAAGAAGTGTGGACAAGACGGTGTGCTGTGGACATACTGTGACACACTGAGGCTTCCACAGCAAACTTTAATTTCTCTGCTGGTGGTGGTTGCAAGGGTGGAGGGTGGATTTGAGGGGAGAGGAAGAAAAATGAGATTGGAGTGCATGATGTGAAATTCACAAAGAACCAACAAAAAGGGTTTTGTTTTGTTTTGTTTTGTTTTTGTTTTTTAAGAATTTACCTTTTTTCTAGTGGACAGGAGAGACAGTAAGTTATTGCTGGAGATACAACAGGCTTTTATATCATTCAATTCACATCAAAATCAGGTGCATTATTTTTGTGATGGGGTGTGTGTGTTTGTGTGTCCTGTGTGTTTGTGTGCATTTTCAGCTGGCTATGTGCAGGTGTACATATACTTGTGTGCCTATGTGTGGCAGCCATCACACAGGTGTCCCCCTAGATTGCCCTTTGCTTTATTTATTGAGTCAGAGTAATTCAGCGACTGTGAGAATCCTCGGCATTTCCTCTGTGCTGCCTCCTCAACATGGGGATGACAAGTGGACTCCCATGCCCATTCAGACTTTCTGTGTGGATTCCAGTGAGCCATTCCAGTCCCCGCTCAGCCATCTGCCTTGTTCACTCGATTTATTTTTAAAAGATTTTTAAAATTATGCATGTGGGAGTTGGGGGTGTGTGCATGAGAGCTCAGGTGTCCCTCAGATGACAGGGGACATAGGGTCCTCCTGGAACTGAAGTTACAGGTGGTTGAGAGCTGTAAGGTGCATGTGGTGAGTCAAATGCAGGTCCTCTGCAAAAACAGTAGGACTCACCCTCTGCACCATCTGCACCCTCTCAGGTGAGGTCTTACAGGTAAGTATCATCACCTTTGACTAGTATGAAAAGCTGAGCCAGAATATAAAGTGACTTCGCTATGGTCACACGGCATATTGGGGATGGACCTAGCTATCCAGACACAGCTGATACCCCATCGCATCCCACGGCCTTTCTGTTCTGCTCTGCTGTCCCCACTCAGTGTTTCAGCCAAACAACTACATACGCCATCAGTATCAGTAGACCCAAACCAAACTTCATAGCTGTCCATATGCACAGATGGGGTAAAGAGTGTGGCCCACTCTTCCACACTTGACATGACTCTCTCTAATCAAAGGAAAGGGATCAGGTCCATGTGTGTGACATAGCGTCCCTCCTGAGCCTGGGCTTGACAAGTGAATATTTCCATTTAAATGTTCCATCAGTTCAATCAAAATGTTAATATTCTGATTACAAAGTATTTCTCTATGCATTAATTTCCTTCCCACAGATTTTCCCTGAAGCAAAGCACTGAACTGGTATTCACGAGTGGGCAGGTCGTTTTGATTTAGAGAGGACATTTTGAGTATCATGATGCTACAGTAATTGATCATAGCAATATTTCAGGAGATTAAGCTGCAATCTAAATGTACCCACTCATATTTGTCTTATTGTATTGCGCACACAGTTGCTAAACCCCTGTGTGTCTGCAATAAGCAGGGGAACCAGTAAACCAGCAGCTGTCTGTTTAAATCTATATTAAATGTGGTTTTAGTGGTGGTTTTGAGGACTGTCACTCTTTTTTCATCCTTTGCTGCATAAACGATGCTGAAGTTGTAGAAAATAAATAATCATAGTTTCAACTTCGAGGCATTATCTCTCAGGCTTCCAAGATTATGTATTTTAACAAGGCAGATACACAGAGCCATCTCAGGAATTTTGAAATATTAATCTCTGTCTCCCCTGGATATGGAGTGACAAACATGTGGTTTTGAAATCCAATTGTGACTCACATCATAACATTCCCACTGCAAAATGGATAGCTTGTGAAGCAGGATCAGCTCAGTAATGACCCCATCAGCACACTCTACCTCTGCTTATCTGCATTCTAATATTACAGAGCAAAGTGGGCCAGGCTGGAAGAAGCGGGTTTCTAATAAGAGGCTAGAGAATGTGCTTGGAATGCTCTGACGAATGCCACTTTCCTACGGGAGGGGTACAAGAGGCACTAGTGAAGGTGGCAGTGACTATGAAATAGGATGCTAGAGCTACCTAAGACACCTCTGATGCAAAGATGCTTCTCACATCTTCTCTGAGAATGTTTATAAACTAAAGCAAAGACCTGTAATGCTACACTTAGAAATTAAATGCACAGCACAGTGATAAGATACACTTAATCAGGCACGGCTGTCAATTACAGAAAGATTGACTGGCAGACTGATTGATTGAGTTCTTGATCTTACATGCTTGAGACAGAACCCAGCAGGTTCTCTACCACTGAGCTTCAGTCCCAGCCCATGGCCAGAAGAGTGTAAAGGAAAGGAAATTGGAGAGTATGGGGCAGCCAAATGGAAAGGCGAGAGTTCTGTGTGATCAACAACAGACAAATAAAACAGATAACAGAAGATAAATTCTGCTATCAATGGCATTTCTGTGTTGCTATAGAAAAATATAATGAAATCTGACATTGTTAAATCTTAAAGGTCTTTTATCAATCCCATCACATGTTCTTTTAGTCACTGGTTTATTTATACCTCGGATATCAGTAAGTATCAAAAATTAGGTTCATTCAGAATTAGAAAGTAAGTCTCTATTGCTGAAGACACTATGCGCTTCAGACACAGGGCCCAGAGACCTCTGAGCTGAAGCTAACCAGAAAGCCTCCCACCTGAGGACTAGATTTCTATGAATCAGAAGGCACCATGCAAGCTTCTAAAAAAGGAGAACAACCAACAATCCTACCCAGCTGTGATATCTATGAACCACAACAATGACTAATACGGCCATGTGAGGCCATGGCACACATACCTTGGCAGTAGCCAATGGTTCACTAATTGGTCCTAAGATATGCTTGCCAAGAAAGAAATCATGCATGCTACTTGAAACCTAACCCAGAAACAGTTGAGTAATGGATCTTGGAGGAGAACCTAAAACATTACTTTACTAAACAGCAAAAATCCTAACTGTATTCTAAATATCTATGCCGTTATGCCCACAGAGAGGTTGGTCCTGAGCCTTCATCAAGGAAAACTGCTTTTGCAACAGAGGAAGACCACTACAGAAAACCATAACTGTGGAGTCCAGTTCCAACAGTTATATCTAAAAGAACTCCTCACCTAAAGCTCGGGGAACAGTGAGGAAGAGGGGACAGAAAGCCTGGTAAGAGCCAGAGGATCAGGGAATTTGCTGTGAGATTATGTCTTCCGGTAAACTCAGAAGCTACACCCATAAAGTCTAACCAACATGACTACCTAAACGTGAGCTGAACAAGGACAACAACAATGCACATGCTAAAGTGGATGGGGAAAAGACCATGAGGCCTCAGCCTATATAAAGAACTCCCGGCTAGTGTGGAGTGCTCAGAGTGGGTGAAAGAGCCTTCCTTAGGGTAGAGCACATGAATCGGTTATTCATTACCAAATGGTCAGCCATGAAAACATGAATGCAAGAAAAATTATACAGACTGAGCAGGTAATATTTGGGATGTCCACACCCAAATCTCTGGGGCCTGTGAATTATTCACCGTGCAAGGATATTAGAAGATGTGGCTCAGGGTTCAAATTCTGAGCTGGGGACATTGTTCTGGGTCATCCATATGTTGGTATAATGTTCTTTTGAAATGTATACACCTTACCCTTGTTCATTCAAATGCCGATTTCTCCCCTCCCCCTCTCTGGTTTCAATCTGGATATTGTATTGTGATACTAATTGTAAGCATCCTATCTCAACTCTGTGTAAACAGGCCAAAATAAAGTAACTAGACACACTGTTGAGCTGGGAGGAGCCAGAGGACAGGAAAGAGGGGAGGAGCTAGAGGGCAGGAAATGTGTGGGAGGAGAAAAGGCAAGAGAAAACTTGGAGGAGGGATTGAAGAGAGAGAGAAGGAGAGATCATGGAATGAGGTGGAGAGATGGACTGGACCTAATATATCACAAGAAGCAAGTATAATGGGTAAAATCTAAATGTTAGGAAATTCTGAGGGCTTAGAGGTTTAGGAGGGAGTAGCTATTGCCCAGCACTGTGTTCTAGGTTAACTAAATAAACCAAGTCTCTGTGTGGTGATTTGGTTATATAGCTGTATAGGACTAACAGCAAACATTACCAGACGATATATCAACAGTAAATATTAATAGTTACTTGCAATATCCATATTAGTCTAGTCTGTCATTTTATTATATGTAATCTATATAACCCTGGAGTAATTGAAAACAGAGTGTTTAACTCTGATGCAAGAAGTTGGACAGATATAAAGTATCTCTCCGTATTTGAAGGTAGAGGAAAAGACCAAGATCCAAGAGATGGCAGCAGCCCTAGAAGACAGAAAAAAGTTGTTCCCTAGGGCTACTTGTTTATTCCAATCAAACTTAACATCAGACGCTGACTCTACAAAATGGAAATATAATAAATCTGTTATATTAAGTCACTAAACTTGTGGTAGTTTTTCAGAGCATTTATAGAAAACTGAATACATATGATGGGTGCTAGGTCATATCTCCAAAAGCAATAATAAAAAATCTCCCTGAAGTACAAGAAAGCTCAAAAGCCCTAGTCAACCCTTCTTAGAACTAAGTTGCTCTTGAGAAGCATAAGTGTGGATGGTACAAATGATAGGTGGAGACTGCATTCCACATGGTGCCCCGACAGCCAGGGTAAGTTTTTCCAAGGAACGCACTAGGATGTGGCCCACAGTGAAAGCATGTGGGACCTCAGCTCCTGGGCATGCCCGGCGGGGTGTGCCTGCCCTTTGACTCACTACAGTAAACCCCTCCATGTTTAGCAACACGGAGGACATATCCTGTAGCCCACAGCATCGCATCGATGCTAATGCTGTAAGCACAGATCTTAACATTTCAACTACATTATTCTATTCATTGTTTTCATGCGAGTATCAGATCATACCTTGTTTATTATCAGTGCTGTGAAGCCATGTAACTGATCACATATCTTTTCATCACAAAAAATAAATTAACCCTACTTGGAAATGCCATATTAGAAGCATCTTTTAATGAACAATACAAACATACACCTGCATAGGCATACAGTTAAAGGCAGGTTAAAAAGAAACAAACAAGCAAACAAAAAAGAGGCAAAAGCTAAAATTACGTGCAGTTTGAAGTAAATCTTGACTACTAAGCATTTATAACAAACTAGTCCTTTTCCCAAATGCAGAATTCTCCAACCTCCTTTCCCTATCACAGCCTTTTCCTATTTCCATCATAGCATTTATTGCAAGCTCTAATTAGGTTGTTTATAAATTTAGGTGAGTATTTGTTATTGGCTTTCCCACTAGCTTGGCCTAGAGTATTTGGGAGAAAAGAGTAAAATGGGTAAGTACTGAGTGTACTGGCTACTAGCAAGTGAACAAGAGGAAGAAACAAGCCTTAGTGATGTGAGGAGTGCCATGATAGGACAGTGTTGAACCGCCTTGTGGAGATGTGTGAACAGGCACCACAGTCAACAAGGCAGAGATGTGTGAACCCTGTCCCAGATGATTCCTTCATTTTTATTATGCTGAGATGCCAGTATACTCTAGAAGAGTCTCTGGCACTGTGTGGGAATAGACCAGTGCAGCCCAGGCACGGTCTCTATGGAGCTCATAATTAAGTTGAATGTTGTGAGGATATTAAATGTTTTAGAACCCGGCTTAGTTTTGTTAGTAGTTAAAAGTCAGAAGAAACCCAAATGGCAGGATGTTAACATTAAAACAAATAGCGCCTTCCAACAGCCTGAAATATCAAGGCAGGTAATTAGCTTCTATTGACACATTTATCCAACACAGACTCCTAAAACACTAAGATGTGATTATGATCCTTTGAATACAATTAGTGTTTAGAAGCATCTATTGGCCAACTGTTGTGACTTATAATAGCGGGATCCATGGCTCCCTTTTGTCCACCAGCTTTTCTGTTTTTCCTCTAAATAGATAGATAGATAGATAGATAGATAGATAGATAGATAGATAGATAGATAGATAGATAGATAGATAGATAGATAGATAGATAGATAAGTCGTCAGACCTAACAAACATGCCAAGGAGAGAAACAGTATTTTCTACTTATTGGCATTTGACCTTAACCTATGGAATAATAATAGTTAATTAGACAGAAAGGATGTGGTCAGAAACTGTCAAGTAAATGTTAAGAGCCAGTGGGTTTATATTTGGCTTTGGTGGTGTTGTGTGAAAAACAGTCACTTTAAATTTGTATTGAAAGTCCATTTAGTCATTTAAAGTTTTCCCTGTTTGTGCTACGGTGTTGAGAGATTCAAAACCAAAATGATTACATCTACTGTAAGTCTCTGCATCGACCATCAGCCTAGACCTTACCACACAAGCATGCTGGTTTCTCAATTTAGAAACATTTCCAATACACACCATTGAGCCTGTGGGGTCATCTATTTTTGTTTTTTAATCATTTCTAGACATGAGCAAGTGAATGGCAATAACTAACTAAAACTTTCAGTAAAGCAACTAGGTCTCACCCACAATTTAGAGACTCAATGTCTTTGGTGCTTTAAAGCCAAATCTAAAATTTCAAAGGTTCATCTTTGAAAACACCAGTGAGAAACTTTAGCAAGTCAATGACTCCAACTATTAATAATTGTCAACTATGGAACTGGAGAGATGGCTCAGTGCTTTAAGACCGTTTATTGCTCTTGCAGAAAATCTGGACTTGATTTCCATCACTCACATGAAGGCTCGTAACTCTAGTTTCAAGGAATCTAATGCCTTCTACTGACCTCCACAGGCAACAGGTATGTACTCTGTGGACAGTCAGACATACAAGCAAACACTCATTCGTATAAAATTTAAAAATTAAAATAATAATAATAGTATTTACCAATAATTTTAAGGGCTCATTAAATATCAGATACAATGTTGATTATTTTATAAATGTTAAATGATTAAATTATCATCAATATTTAACATGGTAGATCCAATCATTACGTCCCACATTGAAGACAAGAAAATTCAAGCTAAGCAAAGTTGTTTCAAACATATTAGTGGCACATCCTGGATTTGTAACCCACCACTGTAAAAACTAAGTCCAAATACCAGTGTGTATTCTAGAACAGCATCCTAGATCCAATGCTTATTATTGGACAGAAGGCAGGGTGTAACTGCTCTTGATTGGCCAGATGTTCCTGATTTGGTGACTTATTCCAGCTGGCTCACATTCATGTTTACTCAGCACCTCTTCCAGGCAGAGCACCGTTTGATTCTTGCCTTTGAAGAACATATAGCAGGGTTATTTATTTGTGTGCTTGCTTGTCTGTTTTAGGGGAGTTAAGGTGGTTGACTTAACTCATGAGCAAGGTCAGACTGAGAAAATGGAAGAAACTATTCAGAAACAAAAATTCAGTAAACTAAAAATATGAAAAAAATTGGTAGGACATGAGACTAAGATTTGGCAGAATTCCAAAGTGCAGGTTAGTGCAGGCCAGCCAGTGCCAAATGATGATGAGCCTAAGACTTAGTAATGCTGATTAATGGTCACAGAAGGGAGTTGACGACTATGAGGCTAGGTGCTAAGGACGTTTTCCAATACTGATGGAGAAGCCATCAAGTAGTGTATCAGAAAAGATGATCAGAAGAGGTCTGTAAGCCTGAGAGCAGGAAACTTCGCTTGAAGGAAAATGCTACAAACCTCAACGCACAGCAAAGGATGGTTGTCCTCCATTGTGTCACCTTCATAGAGTCAGGATAGAAGTGTCAGTCCTAATTTCTCCCATCCCGATAACTCCCATGGTTTGCTTTCATCCATTTAGTCAATAAAATACTATGTAGGAGTCTTCAGACTCTCCACAGTTCTGAAGTCCTGACATTTGATGCACTGTCCATCCTACCAAGATAAGGTACATGGATGATAACTCCAGAAACGCCTCAATATAAATGGCCAGGCAACAATACATGTGAGATGTTTCTTTCAACATAAAAATAGTTCCAGACAGCAGATATTCCAACTGTTCAAGAGAACTGTAACGTGGACTCCCTGCAAGCACACAGGCCACTCCAGCCGCAGAAGCAGGTAGGCTAACCAAAGGCCTTCACCTCTCCTTGTGCTCCTCCAAATAAAATCCCCTAGTCTCAGACAAGTAGTTTTGTTTCATTTTGTTTCCTAACCTACACTTCCCCTGAAGGCATGACCCTCCAAGGATACCAACGGGCATGTTTTCATCCTAGCTCCCTTCTTTCCTAATCATGAGTGGGAATGAAAGCCAGACAGACCTTGCTTCCTAATCATGAGTGGGAATGAAAGCCAGAGCCACAGCAGCAGGAGCTGTTTGCACCCTCACAGTGTACCCCACCCCACCCCAACAAGCCACTCAACCCAGGTGATCATCGCAGGCTACACAATATGACTGTCAGATCCCTCCCCACTGATCATCTCACTTCCAGACTAACACTCAGCTCTTCACGCATAGTATCCTTTGTTACGTCCTGTCCAAGCATGTGTAGCATGTATAGGAAAGGAGATTTTTCTCTGCTGGGCCCTCAGTGAACCAGGTATCTCACAAAGATTATGTTTGAATCTGTACAACCCAAAAGTACGGAGGCTCACAAGCCAAAGCCTTCATATAAAAAGAGGGGTCAGGGTCTTTATAAGTTTCATTTGCCCGGAGAGTAAAAGCAGTAGTCCTTTAGTGAAGGACCAGTCTCAGAATCTGAGATGGGAGGAGTTTCACAGAATGCACAGGCCACAGTAGAGATGAGAACACTACCCACCACATGAAAGAGAAGATGATTCAATGACCAATGACCGGGACAGAAATTGCAGTGTGGGAAGGAAGAGGAAGAATGTGAGCTTGTCTAAATTTAATAAAGATGTGTACATGAATGACAAAAACAAAGGAAAGAAAGAAAGAAATCCCCTAGTCTCATCTCCAGCTCCGCAACAGAACTCTCGCTGCAGATTCCCCCAGACTTCATCTCTAGTGGATCCCTCAGATTTACCCCTCCTAACCTCCGTCCCATAACTCATTGCTCCAGCAGGCATTCCCTGGGAATCCACAGGCCACAACGGGAAATTACAGACCTTCACCTTTCCTCCAAACCCAGTCTCATCCCAGCTCTGTAGCACAGTTTCTGCTGTGTTGTCTCCTCACCCTCTGTCCCCATTCCCAAAGGACGAACTTAAAGAGATCCTGGTGGTACATCCTGATTTCTCCCTCTCTTTGAAGCCCCTCCACTGCCCCCAATCTGTCTCCACTCCCAAGTATCAAAAACTAATACCCAGAAATAATTTTACTTGAAACCCTCAGTGCCCACACCTTCTAGTAGCACAGAAGATTTTCCTACCAGGCAACACACAGCCACCGTACTCTCACAAGAATGATAGAGGAAACAGAAACCAAAGAACAAAACACACACAACAAAGATAATACCAGATATCAGCACACAGAATTAAAATTTTTCCAATCCCAGATGTCTAAAGATTGGAGTAAAAACACAATCATTAACAGTTAGGACAATATGTCTCCACAAGAGCCCAGCAACCTTACCGCAGCAATTCCTGAATATTCCAACATAGCTGAGGCACAAGAAAAAGACTTTAAAATGGCCTTTATGAAGAAAGTGATATCAGAAGATGGAAAGATCTGCCATGCTCACGGATCAGTAGGATTAACATAGTAAAAACAGCTGTCCTTCCAAAAGCAATCCCCATCAAAATTCCAACACAGTTCTTCACAGATCTTGAAAGGACAATTTTTAGCTTCACATGTAAACACACACACACACACACAGAGAGACAGCTAAAACAATCCTGAATAATAAAAGAACTGCTGGAGGTATCACCAATTTTTATTGCAAGTTGTACTACAAAGCTATAATAATAAGAGCAGTATAGTATTGGCACAAAACAATATAGTATTGACACAAAACAGACACATTGATCAATGGAAATAAATTGAAGAATCAGACATAAATTGACACACTTAGCGATTTTTTATAAAGAAGCCAGAAATACATGCTGAAAAAAAAGGCAGTATCTTCAACAAATAGTGCTGGTCAAACTGGACCACAACAAAAAAAATGTAAATAAATCCATAATTATCACTCTGCACAAACTCAGCTCCAAATGAATCCAAGACCTGAACATAAAACCAAATACAAGGAACCTGATATAAAAGAAAGTGGGGAATGGCTCTGAACTTATTGGCACAGGAGAAGACTTTCTGAACAGAACAACGTTAGCATAGGAACTAAGATCAACAATTAATAAATGGGGCTTCTTGTATATTGCCTTTTCCTATTTGGCTATTGCCTTAGAGGCCTGCACTCTTCTGATGAATAAATGGAGATGGGGGAGGGGATCTGGGTGAGTGAGGAGGTTGGAGGGATCAGGAAGGAGTGGAAGGAGGGGAAACTATGGTCAGGATGTATTCTATGCGAGAAGAAACTATTGCCAATATAAATTATTTAATTAAATGTTTCAGGATATTGAAAGAATAAACAAGAGTTATGAATAATATATAAAAACAAAATAAAACAAATGGAACCTCACAAAACCGAGAAGCTTGTGCATGGCAAAGAACATGTCATTCAAAAAGTTTACATGAGCAACCAACCAATATCTGATTTGCATTAAGGCCCACTCCATGAAATGAAACCCATACTGAATGGTAACCAAGAACCTGAGATTATTTAGCCCAGAGACCTAGAGTTAACCAAATAATATTGGTCTCACAAATGAAAAAAAAATGTAGTGACAAGTGACTCCTAATGATACTTGGCTCATATATTCTCACAGATCAGTGCCTTGTTTAGCCATTATCAGAGAAGCTTCCTCCTTCAGTATATGGAAACAAACACAGAGACCAAGAGCCAGACCTTATGCAGAGAATGAGGAACCTTGGAACACTCAGTCCTAAATGGGATGTCTCCACCAAATTCCTCCCCTCAGAGCTAAGGAACCCCTTGGAAGTGAAGACAGAAAGGGTATAAGAGCCAGAGGGGAAGAAGGACACCAAGGGGGTGGGGAAGGCACTTTAAATCAACATGAGCAAACCTCATATGAACTCACAGAGATAGAAGCAGCATGCACAGAGCCTGCACAGGTCTAAACCAGGCCCTCTGCATATATACTACGGCTTCCAGTACAATGTTTTTATGGTGTTCCTGAGTGTGGGAACAAACGGGGTTCCAACTCGTGTGCTTTCTCTTCAGCTTGTTTCCTTCTTTTGGTTTGTCTGTCCAACTTCAATGTGATGGTTTTTGTTTTAACTTATATTTTATTTTGTTTTATTTTAAAAAATGGATGAATGGATACACAGACGGACGGATAAACACCTACTAATTAAGGTAAAGGTTAACAACTGAACAGTCACTTGTTTCTGCTGCAAAGGGGAAAATCAGTCTTCTCCAATGGAGTGACATTGGGTATATCAACCATTCCAGAGTAGGCCTCATCTTCAGGAGTAGTTAACCAACGAATAATGGACCCCACAGTTTTTGTATGTGCTTTTATTTGGTTACACTTTGGTGTTTCACTTTGTTTTCGAGTTTTCTTAGTTTTCAATTTTTTGTTGTATCATGGTTTTGATTTGGGGTATATCACCTAACCGTCCCCTGTGCCCCAAAACTGTCCTGGCTCTGTAGACCAGGCCTTGAACTCAGAGATCTGCCTGCCTCTGCCTCCCCAGTGCTGGGATTATAGGCATGTGCCACCTCTACTCAGCTTGTTTTGTTTTGTTTTGTTTATAAAGAACTTAAAATTGTGTGAGTAGGGAGGGGGAGAGGACTTGGAAGGACTTGAGGAAAGGAAAGAATATGTTCAAAATACATTTAAGTTTAAAAGTTGTTTCAAATATGCTCTATCTTTATCCCTGCACATCTTGTAGGCAAGGTAAATTTTAGGTCGAAGTTTTTGTGGCTAAATTGGTATTCCCCTTCCTCTGCTAGGAGACTAATCTAGTTAGAGGGTGTCCTCGTCATTCTCTTTGGCCTCTGCTACTAGGAGTCTCTGCAGGACTCACTCTCCTATCGCACCAGGAGCCTACCCTGAATTGAGTCTCCAGCTTATCACAGAGATAACCCCACCCTCAGTTTCTCTTTTCTCTGCAGGCCCTTTGTCCTCTCTCTCTCTCTCTCTCTCTCTCTCTCTCTCTCTCTCTCTCTCTCTTCTCTCTCCCCCCCACCCTCTTAACTCTTTACTCCTGCTCTCCTACCTTGTTCCCTCTCTTCAACTACTACCTCTGTCTATTCTGTCTCTCCTTCCAAGTGAGATTTATGACTCCTCCCTTGGATCCTCCTTGTTATTTTCTTCTTTAGGTCTGTGTCTCATAGTATGCTTATCCTGTATTATATGGCTAAAATCCCCTTAGAAATGAGTACATACCATGTGTGTCTTTCTGAGTCTGGATTACCTCACTCAGGATGATCTTTTCTAGTTCCATCCATCCTGAAAATTTCATGATATATTTGTTTTTAATAGCTGAGTAGTATTCCATTGTGTAAATGTGCCACAGTTTCTTTATCCATTCTCTGCTAAACTTGCAGACAGGAGTCTGTCAGAGTAGTCTTCTAAGAGACTCTACCCAACAATGCCTCAAAGCAGATACTAAGACTCACAGCCAAACATTGGGTGATGAGTAGAAAGTCTCGTGGAATAGTGGGATGAAAGAGAAAAGGACCTGGAGGTGACAGGAGCTGCTGAAGAAGACCAACAGAGCCAACTAACCGGGGCCCAGAGGGGCTGAGACTGAAGCACCAACCAAAAAGCATGCATGAACTGGACCTAGGTCTCCTGCAAAGATGAAGCAGATGGACAGTTAGGCTTCATGTGGGTCCTCTAGTAAAGGAAGTGGGGACTGCACTGGACATGGATTCACTTGATAACTTTTTGATCATTTCCTCCTGGTGGGACTGCCTTTCCTGGCCACAGCAGAAGAGGACATTCTCATTCCTCATACAACTTGATGAGCTGGGGTGAATGGAAAAGGGAGCTCCCTCTCCTGAGGCATAAGCAAGGGGGAAAGGATGGAAGGTGGGACTGGGAGGGGAGAAGGGATGGAGAGTTAAAGTGAATAAAAAATAAATTAATTTTTTAAAATTTGTTTTAAATAATAAAAAATGTAATGAAAAAGAATGGTAACTTCTGCTAAAAATAAGATAGCAGCTGGAAAACAGAAGCAAAACCATGCTGAATGGACACACCTTTCATTGGAATATCTGAATGGTGAATATAAAAAACCCAAGAATGACTATTTAGAAATGAACATCATTGTGTCATTCACCAAAATTTGTCAAAAGGCAAAAATTCCCTCTGTCAGAGAGAGAGACAGAGAAAGAGAGAGAGAGAGAGAGAGAGAAATAGGAGAATGTGGATGAAGCAAAGACAAGCATAATGGAGTTTTACCCAGATTAATGGGATTTCTTTGCTTGCCATATTCAGGATAAGCTCTCTTAACTCTGTGAACTTCACCTGAGCAGTGCACTCACTTTTTAGAGGAAATCAACTGTCTAACTGTATTTACATTACAATAATAACCCAACGAACTTGTTTAATATCGAAGACTTACTGGAACAGATGAATAGTTTCAGCATGATATCCAGGGGACAGAAATTCAATTAAAACCTGCAAGTAGCATGGAGAGAGGTAGTTATTGCTCAAAACATACCACAGGGCCCTTCACTGAAGCACAGCTATTAGCCGAACTGGTTGAGAAATCCTGTTTTCCTTTATGGCAATCTGTTAGCATGTATAAAGTTAAATTAATAAAAGCACCAAGCTGCCTCTATGGTGAGAGAGCAGAATGGGGCCAAAGGCTGGTTGCATATTTTATAATTATGGATTAAGTGCATTATGCCAAGCAAATTAAAGATATGCCACAATTATAATAAAAATGAGAGACTGCACATCTCCAAACAGTGATTGTGTGGCTATCGCATTTGAAGGAGTCGGTGCTCTACCTACCAAAGGCAATTGTTTCCACCATAAAAAAGAGAGAGAAAATTGCCTGCCATACACACACTCCTTCAGCAGGTAGAACAGCACTTCAGAAGACAGTCCTCTGAAAGCTAAATCGAGCTCTTGACGTCTGTGCTGTGCCAGAACGGAGTCTGGAGCTCAGGATCCGCTCCACATCCCTAAGGGGAGTGCTTCAGTGTAGGGAGGCAGTCAAGCCCATTCAGGAATGAAAAGGTTCCAGCCAGGAGGAAACTCATCAGCTACTAAGGAACAGTGACAAACCAAGGGCTTTATCCCACCCACTGGTACAAAGGGAAGTAAATCCTCAATGAGAAAATCTGCAGTCTGCATATCCTCCTGCCTTCTGCATGGGGGGGGGGGAGCTTTGCTGTGTTTTCCTGCTAGCTTTTGCAGACAGGAAACAAAAGTCCTTTGTGTGAAAATGGCCGACTCTTTGGCATGCCCTGTTCCCTGCTGCAGAATGAGGCAGACCTTCTTTATATCTTTCTTTGTCCCATTTTTAACACATTTGTTATAAATGAGTATATCTTGTGTTGTGTGTGTACCCACGCACGTGTGTGCTGGTGTACACACGCACATGCACATGATTATAAATCATGTTCTGCAAATGGAATATCAGTCCTTCCAGCCATAAGCTTTCACGCATAGCAAATGATGATGCTTTCAGAACAGAACACAATTTCCCTTCTGCCAAGATTTCAGCATATTTTACTTTTCAGAAAACAAACTTTTCAACCCATATTGTTCGTAATGGTGCGTGGGAGTGGGCATGTGCGTGCACATTTGGGCAAGCACACATACATGAGGAGATGAAGCCAGAGAGGAGAATCTCATCAGAGTACAGACACCTTATGTCTCCCTTTATCTTCCCTGTTGCTGTGAGAAAATGCTCTGACAAAAGCAACTTAATGGCAAACTTCTGGCTCACAGCTCAAGAGCACAGCCCATCGTGATGGGGAAGTTAAAGTGCTGGGACCCTGACACAGCTGGTCACATCAAAAAGCAGAGAGCTGTGCACACACACTGCCCTCAGCTCCCTCTCTCCATCCTTGCAGTCCAAGGTCCCAGCTGGATAACAATGTCATAAACAGCGGGCAAGTCTACTCACCTGCATTAAGGTAATGAAGATAATCCTCTACACCAATGCCCAGAGGTCTCATCTCCTGGATGATTCTAGATTTTGGTGTCAATTACCACTAACCATTATAACTGGAAAGAGTGTCATTACAAGTAGCTCCCTCCATTCCTCTTCATTTGCATCATCGATTTCAGGGTTTCCTATATTATGACTGTGGATATTTTCAAGAAGACTAGGAGAAGTAAGGTATGTGTTGGGCTGGGAGAACTTCATTAAGTCCTGTTCTTAACTTCTGGAACCAGAGTCCCTGGAGATTTGGAGGATGTGACTCAGAACGGCATTTAGGACTGACATCCACCCTAGTCAGGTAATCCTGTTAAACAGTGAAACTCACACTAAACCCTCTTATTTCCCTCCCTTCCCCAAAGTTCACAATAGATTCTCAGGGGCACCTCACTGGGAACATCCTCAGACCAGTCCCTTCAGGTTCTGACAATAAGCCAGAGCCTCACAAGAAACAGCAACAGCCACAGGTCACAGGAGAGATGGTGACAGGACCTTTGCTAAGAATTCTGGTATCTTTAGCAGGTACTAGGTCCAATCCCTCATAGACACCAAGGGACAATTGTATTAAAAACTTCATGTGACAGTTCCTGCTATGTGAATATTATTGTCTTGGGCACAGAGTTTTGGAATAGGATGTGGTGGACAGGCTGTAAAGTCTGTGTACTTCATGTAGTCAAGCTGATGATTACTGGGTTACGTGGAATCCATGGGCATAGTAAGAAAGGAAATAGAAAAGTCACCACCTCATCTAAAATGTAACTATGTTCCAGTCAGGACTCTAGAAAGGTCCAAGGGGGTAGAAACTCCTGACCTCTCCATGGGGCTTGAGAGAGCTAAACAAGTACAGCCCACATTCCAATCCTGTCAGCCACTTTAGGACCTCCTCGCTTTCACCTCAACACATTTTCAGGAGGGGCAGAATCAGTATCTCTTTAAAAGGTGTCTTTCTGACAGGTATTCCTCACACTCAGCTCACAAATTTGAAAAGGAGTTCCAGCAAGGCACCTCAAACAAACAAAAAAAACAGATCAAGAATTCCGAACCAATTACCAAAGCATAATCTCACTCAGATGGGCATGCTAAGAATAATGACGCTCCATAAGAAAAATGTCTGCTGTAGACACATTGCAGAAGGCCGCATAATTAAATGCAGCTGCCAATTCTCATTTATCTTCCTTGCAATTTGCATTTGAGGGTCCACCTGGATTGCCAAAGGCCCAGGGCTGATCCACACAGTGGGGGTGGGAGCCAGAGATTCAGTTTCTAACGCAGCAGAACTCTGTCTATGGCTGCACTCCTGAAGAGGCCCAACAATCAAAAGTTGCTTGTCCTGAGTTTAGTTTAAAAGGGGCCGCATAAGTTTCTTCATCCCCTTACAGAAAACTCTCCTCCTTTTGCTGACATGCAAACTCCTACATCTCCTTTAAGGTTTAATTCACAATGAAGTCCTCAGTGAAGCCTTCTCTGTGCCTTGATGTGCTCATCAGCAAAATACAGATCATCATAGTAGCCGGTTCCTTGGAGCCGTTTTTTTTTGTGTGTGTGTTACCAAGTTAATTCATGTGCAATTTCCTGAAATTGGTACATAATAATCTCTCAAGAGATATGGATAATCATTCTGCCTTTAGACTGGCTGTTGTCTGGCTGGCTTGCTTCCTCTCCAGTTGGTCATATACTCAGCACACTGAGACACCCTGTGCTCCTCATGAACATGGGAAACTGTTCTGTCCACTGTGCTTTCTGTTCCCTTTCCCGTCTTATGTTGCTATGGTCTCTAGGCTTCCCCAGGGCTAATGACCTTACATCTTTTGATGTTGTAGACACTGGTAGACCAGATGTAGGATTCCTCAGAGATGGTCGTTGCATAATTCCTTCTAAGAACACTGAGGTGAAAAGCAGAGTGGGAGGGCAGGCAAGTGTGGGATAGGCTCAGCTCACCAGAATCTGTGTGAGCACAGGGCTGTGGGGTCACCCTCAGTGAAGGAAAATGTACTCACCATGGCAGCCTTTTCCTGAGATGGGTATGCTCTTCATTCTCTGTGCTCCTCTGGTCACAACTGTGGTCTACTTTCTCACCAGCTGTCCTTTGCTCTTTGCAGTCTACAGGTTCAAGACAGCCTGACCCCTTATTTTTCCTAGTCTGCTCTCAAAACTGTCTCTCATAACTTCTCACATCAAGGTGCCAGGAGCTGATAATAATTTGGGATATTGCTATTTGAGATAGACAACATGTATGTTTTGGGAGTTGTGTGTGTCTATGTGTGTGTGTGTGTCTGTCTGTATATGTGCTGTATGAGACAGAGCACACACACTCTCACATGCAATAGCATGTACAGAAGTCAAAGGATAACTGAGTCTTTTCTCTCCTACCTTTACAAAAGATGTGAGGATCAAATTTAGGTCTTGAGGCTTGCATTGTCATGGAGCACCTGCCATTACCTACTGAGACCTGAATAATAGTTTTTAACAAGAACAAGCCTGGCGGTGGTGGCACATACCTTTAATACTAGCACTCAGGAGGCAGAGGCAGGCAGATATCTTTAAGTTCAAGGCCAGCCTGATCTACAGAGTAAGTTTCAGGACAGAGAGGGCTACACAGAGAAACCCTGTCTCAAAACAAACAAACAAGGAAAGAAAGAAAAACCCCACAAAATCATATAGACATGTGGATTGCATGAACACCTGGCAAAGATTATAGCACAAGAAAGATCTCAATAAATATGAGTGGAGTAAGTTCAAGTGTGCCTGAATAAGTAACCCCACACCCATCGCTACACACTGAAGACAGTTCAGTATCTCATTTCTAATGCATTCGTATTTGTTGGGCAGTAAGTACAGTAACAATGTCTCTGAGCAAGAATGGAGATATAATTATTCACTAAAATGTATAATTTTGTTAACCTGTATTTTATTTTCATGGCACCATATCAAAATGTGTGTCATTACACTTGACTGTTACTGCCCATGTGTTAAATTTCTGAGAAATGGGTATTAAAGCAATAGAAAGCATTTCAAGAACTCTTGCGGTGTGTGTGTGTGTGGGGGGGGTTAATAAAAAAACCTTACTACATGAGGCTCCTTTGCTGATTACAATAACTCTTTGTGGTTGATACTACCATTATACTATTATGAAGATGAGAAAAGCAGGGTGCGGTGATGGTAAATTACTTAACACAGCTAACAGAAGGAGCTAGGAAAAGAATCCAGGTAGCAAGCGCTAGTCAGTATATACAGCAATGTGCATCCTCCCCTTCCTACTAAGTCCTAATTTCAAACATTTAACCTACACACTTTCAGCAAAGTGCATGGTGTGGTCTGTGTCTGATTTGTGAAGCACTGGTTGATGGCAGGGACTAGAGGAGTTTCTCTAAGAGATGCATGTTGGTTGACTTTATGTACCAGCCTATGACAAGAGACAGATGCAGTCAACAATCCTGATTCTCAGATGTACAGATAAGCTAGAACTCACATACGGAACACCTTGGCTTCCACAGTCACACATGCCAATTGCTTAGGAGATATCACTATAGTTTAGTTATTAAGTACCGCCCAAAGCTAATGTGCTAAATGTGATGCACTAAAGGAATATGCTAGAACTTTTAAGAGATGGGGGCCTAGTGAGAGATACTTAGGTCACTGTGTGGCACACCCTTGAGTAGGATCTCAGCCCCTTTCCCTCTTCACTCTCACTTTCTTCCTGGCCAGAAAGTATTTTCTCTACCATAATGCCTTTCCACATGTCCAAAAGGGATGGAACCAACTGACAGTGAGATAGTAGTTCCAAACCTCTGAGCCAAAATAACCCTCTTTTGTTTATAGTTGGCCATCTTAGGCATTTCATTGATGTCATGGAAAGCTGACTAACACATTGTATCTACACCTGTTTGTATATGTGTATCTATGTGAACATGTATGTACATATGTATATCTGAATTTTAAGAGTAAGTTTATGAATCCTCAGGACAAGTTTTCTAAATTGGATCTAAAGTTTCTGGAATTACACTTTATGTAATCACATTTAAAAATGCTAATCACTATTTCCAGTAGTGAAGAGAACAAGGTCAGTTCATGACACGAATTTATGATAGTGACAAACAGTAAAACATTTTTCCTGCATTGTATACGCCTAATCTATCACTTATAATAATCAAGGCCCTTTGAGATGCTTGTAAATAGCTTAGGAAAACAATGACTGTGATAAGCTTGGATGGTTGCTCCTGATGTCCTTGGACAAGGCAGTGGAAGGAAGAACTTGGGAATTTGAATTCCCAACTCAAGTGAAACTTGACCTGAAAGGATTTATGTGTGGGATGAAGGACAGCTTTATATCCTAAAGCCACAGGATTGAGCTTGCAAAAATTCTATGCAAAATCTCATCTTACGGTGATGAGGGTTTCTATCACGAAAACAAACCGAGGAAGAAATACGGGGCTGCCTGGATGAGGTCCAAACTGAAAGCTATGATGATGGAGTAGCTGTATTTAGAGAAGCTCTGTCCTGTGTTGTAGATGTGAGTCCGCACAGACTGTAAAAGTTATCGGAGGTGGGTCAGCCCATGACAAGATGGCTTTGTCACAGTGCAGGACTCTACCAAGGAGGCCCTCTAGCAGAGGATATTAGAGAAGGCAACACACCATGTTGCTCAGGATTTAGAATTTTGCTTGAAGTTTCATGATTTTGCAGTGTTATTTTGCATTAATAGTCAGAAATCATTTATAGCAGTTCAGTAATAACTTGTACTATCCATGCTATTTACAGACATTACCCCCAACACAGCTGCCAAGGCTGTCTCCCTCTGTCAGAGAACAGACCTCTGCAGCATTCCACAGAGTAAAGGAAAAAAGAGCCACCTGTACTGAGCCACAAGGCTCCTTGGTAATTAAAAACAACAACTGTGTGTGAGAATATGAAGCCAAAACGGAGGGGTGGGTGCTCCTCTTTCTCAGAACCACACAAAGTCAAATTCAGGTGTGACAATGAATACAGAAAGGCTCAGGGTTGTAAAACAAGATGTATACCACCTCTCATTAGTGCTGCATTTGATGGCTGTGTAAAAGGAAGAAAATGATCCACTTAAAAGGGGTCTTTAACATTGATGGGTCAATTTTGGCAATTAGAGGATTTACGCAGATATCTTTGTACCACATTTAAATGAGCCTCAGCAAACACAATCTTTGATTGTTTAGTTGATGACCAAGCAGCTCTTTGAAGAAATTCCTCCTCATTATCTCTGAGGCCTGGGCTTAAATGTCACCTTCTAATCAGGGCTATCACTAGCAGGAGGAAGTAAGAAGGGCATCTAGGGTATAAATTTCAAGGAGGTGCTTCCAGAATTTTAAGAGTGAAAGCCCCCTTCCATATTATAAACTGCATCTCACGTGCATTAGTATATTCCAGATCTGCCTCCCCTGACCACTTTAATAAAAGCACCCTTCTCCCACTTCCTGCCTCTTCTCTCCCATATACACATAGCCCCTGAAACACCGCGATGTGCCATTCATGGCATTTAGTTATTACCAGGCTTATTGTGCATTTATCTCTTGCTCTCTGCCCTTACTGGTGTACAGTCTGCCTTGCCCCATTCTTAGAGTCGCTAGGGGCTGGAATGGTGCTCAACACAGAGAAAGCTTCTAAAAATGTGTCTGTTAGGTAGGGGAATGAAAACAAGGATGGGAAAGCCTGCTATGAAAGGGGAATTCAACGGCTCCAGAGCACCCCCAGAGAATACTCCAAGATGCTCACCCTTCCTGCTCATATTAAAGTACACAGACTGAATGGGTGCTGTGTGTAAACGTCCAAATATAGCTATCCTCTACAATACTTGTGGCAAAGAGAAAGGATCCAAGTTGGTAAGGATTAAGTCAAAACTCATGAATTCCACAAATATTAGGGTCACCTTTCAAAGAATAATCCAGGGAGAAAATGGAAAAGAATAAAGCATAAACACATTTAACAGTGCCTCTAGATAATCCAGTGAAAGTTAATTCCCATGTTATCCCTCTAAGCAACATTTGTCCCTACTTTCCATATGAGGACATGAACGCAAGGATTAAAGAGGTTACATAATTTGTCCATCAATTTATAACTGATAACTGAGGCGTCTAGTGTTCAAACTCAGGTTTCTTCAGGCACTGAAATTATTCCTTTACATGACCTAACAGATTTAGTAGCTTATCTCACAGTATAAGCAATTAGTAATGGCCCTGACTAATCCTCCCAGCTCTGTAAATACAAAGAATTCTTGGATCAACAAACCTGGTAAGAATATTCTGTAAGACACTGATTACATAATCTGTTCATTCCAAAATACACACCCTTTTATATAGTCATACCCCTGTTTTTCACCACAATAATGTAACTTCTGTTACATAACCCCTTCACTTCCTTGCATTGATCAGTGTTCATTTCTTCTGCTTAGAAACAACTGAATGAAAACTAAGTCAAACCTTAGTTCCTTTCACCTACAGAGACCACTCTACTCCTGTCCCCATTCCCTCTCTGACTTCCTCCTTTGTCTTGGGCTCACTTTTCTAGCCTCGGTCCTGAGTGTATTCTCTCCCCCTCATTCCCTTGCCAAATATCAGTCATACTACAGATGCAGTGTCATCCAGAAGGTGATGTATGTACAAATGTACAAAGAATAGTACCAACTGCTACTTATCTTTATCCCATGAAGCCTAGTCACCAATCACAATCACAGGAGTGCAGCAAAGCCTGGTAACCAACCACAGGAACACAGCACTTTCTCCGATGTGAGGCTCACTTGTAAAACTAACAAAGAAACCCTGGATACCATCCATTGCCTCTGTGTGTTTTGAGCTGCAGCTTGATGTATTTTCACTGTTGAATTCACCTTACATAGCTTAGAATCTCATTTTTAAAGAAAAAAGAATGAGATTTCCTTCAACTTACCATTTGAGCATAGATTTTCAGATTTTTTTCCAAGAGAAGGCCTTCATATCTCAAGCTGTCTTCATATCTTTGGTTTCCCATCAAAGGGTTTAATTGCAAGTCCCTTAAAGATCTCAAAATCTTTCAAGTGTGTCCACTTTTCTACCCAAAAATCTGTTCAAAATATGCTCTTTTTAGTTTGGATCCAACCTTTTTCCCTAGCCAAGGTATAGTAGGCAAATCTCTGAATCTCTTTCTCAATCCCTTGAACATGAGGGGAAAACTTAGTTTATGGGTTTATCTGAAACATCAACAATCCAGCTGAGAGTCTTAAGGGAAAAATTCACAGAGGCCAGGTCAAGACATGCCATCTTCCCATCACCCTTGGGTTGAAAATGCACAAGATAAAGGGTATTTATGTACATGAAAAAAATATGATAGGTAGCTGGTGGAAAAATAGGGATGGGAGAAAATAAAAATATTCTGGAATGGTATGAAGCCTTCAGTCAGAAAAAAATAGGTTTGTTCTAAATACACTGAAGAACCACAATTTGGACCTGGCATCACACAATATTATCCCTCTATCAACGTGGGCTCTTCTGAGTCTACATAAACTGGAGTGGTTACCTTAAGTCTGCTGCTTCAATAACAGACAGCGGGGAGCAGATAAAAAGCCTAATTTGTTGGCTGTTTCTGCCAATAACAGCACCAAAGAGCCAAGAAAGAGGTGTGGTACATTCAGTGAGCCCTTTGTGAGCAAGCATGTGGAACCTTCATACCAGACTTTGGTCCCAAGTGTGGTACTAGCAATGTGAGCAGTTAACTCTTGAAGGAACTTAAGTATGGTTCCACTGTGTAGCAGAGGTCACTGAGATTTTCCCAAAATGCCTAAAATGAAATGGACCCTTTTGTGGCTGCATTTGTCCAGCCATACCAGAAAGACTGCACTTGCTGAGATCGGGGGCTGTGATTGCTGTGCCATCAAGCTTCCTGTCAGCCATTCCTGGAAGAGAGGAATCTATCCGAAGTCTTTTAACACATACTTCTCATATTTCCAGAAAAATTGCAAAACTAGAAATCTACAAAACAATCATCCAAGTCTCAGAGTATCATGCTCACCCCACACCTAGTACCTTATTAAACATCTTGCCATTACGATTTTTAGATCAGACAATGTTGGAAAGTACCTACTCCTGGAACACTGTCTCCATTCAATGGATGCTAGCAGTTATTATGAATGCCCCCAACATATTACGTCCACTTAGACTCCAGTCTCTTGAAAATGTCCATTTTGTCAACTCTGATACGCAGTCTGGGAACTGTCACTAGACATCTAGTGACTTTTGAAAACTATGTCATTCTGGAGATGCCACTGTCAGTTTTCAGCTGGCTGGCTTCTAACACATGCCACCACGCCAAAGTATCTACTGTCTCATTCTACACCATCTAGCTGTGACAGAAGATTAGCTATAGAAAAAGAATCCTTGTCACTAGAAGACTGGTGGCAAACGCAGATAGGTAACCAAGAACCACACACCCACAGAAGGTTGCCTGACAATGGCGTGCAGGGGACACCTACAGCCAGGCTCAAACAGGCTTTTAACAGACTCCTAACAGCAAGGCCAAGGAGATTCAAACAATCCTCCTCCTCTTATTGTCCCAACAGACATTTTCACACCCTGAGGACATGCTAAGTATACAGTCAGGTAAGAAGAAAATGCACAAGTCAGACCAAGTAACAAGTGAATGAGAAGAAAACCACAAAAGAGGGAAAGAGTTGGAATGAACAGTTCAAGGAAATACATGGAAGAAAGGAACACATGGTGGGTACTAAACTGGGTCAAAGAAGAAAAGAAATTCGCGTATAGGTGAGGGCATCAACAAAGGAGGGGATGATAAGCAGCTAGGCAGAATATTTCACACAAGTATTTGCTCTCCTTGTAACTTATTAGTACCCATCAGAAAGTTGGTACCCAGAGCCAAAGTGATAAGAATGGATTATAAAACACTCAAAGAAATCACCCAAAGTGTAGTCCTGCCAAAGTGACAAGAACGGATCATAAAACACTCAAAGAAATCACTTGTGTAACTTTTTGGTTATGAATATGCCATGGTTCTGCCATTTAGCTAATAGCCCAAGTCCACCTATACCGCTCACAGATGACTAGAACAATCCCTATATTGAAATCTCATTTTACCCAGGCAGGAAATGTAACAATACAATAATACCTACTTCAGAAGGTTTAGAGGAAGATTGGATGAGATAAGTGAGCACAAAACAAGCAGGTGTTTCCCCAAATGAATATCACAGCATATTCCACAGTTTCAGCATATATTTCCCATCTACTGTCAGAACAGGTTTAAAAGGTGAGAACTCTCCAGTGACAGAAATTTAAGACTGAAGATGCAGTTTTGTAAGTAAAGATTTATTCTACTTCGTTATTTACAAACTGTAAATCATCTACTTTATGAAAAATAACACTACAATAACAGACATATGAACAAACCAAGGGAATATTGGCATCAAATTCAGCAAGACTTTCAGGTTACATACCATCTTAAAACATACATATTTTGCTAAGGAAAAAAAGTTATAAGTAGATAGTTATACAGAATTCATAAGAAGTACATTCAAGTAGACGAGAAAGTATGTTACAGTCTCAAAAATAAATAAATTTAATAGAGTAAAAATGCACATAAAGTCCTTTAATTGTTTCTCACTTCAACCAATAATGACCAATTTGTTGAATATGGCTGACAAGATACCCAAGGTTGTTTTTCATTTTGTTTTGTTTTGTTTTTTTCTTTACCTCTCCCTTATCTCCATGGAACTCTTTCCTCATTGACTGGATCAGTCTGGCTCCCAGGGAAAGCTTCCACCCATGTGGCATAGAATCTTTTCACAGCCTTGCTTAGACTCTCCCCAGCCCCCAGTTCTGAAGATCCTGATTAATTCTTCCTCATCATGAAGTTAACTTTGAGCATATCTTCAAAGTCATGGCTTGACTTGTTTCTCAAAAAAAAAAAAACAAAACAAAAAACAAAAAAGAAAGAAAGAAAGAAAAAGATACATCTTCTGGGAACTTCACGATTTACCTTACTTGGAAATGGAAGACTATTAACACCAGAGTGTAGTGGAGTAGATCATGCCACTAAATGAGAGTGAATAGTATAAGGAGGGAAACCTAGGGAAAACAGGAACGAAGAAGACAGAGAGGAGGTGATGCCTCTTCAGGCCAGAGAATCCCATAGACTGCCTTCTGGACATCTTAGAAGAGAACACCTGTAATTTGAACTTCTATCCTCCAGATTGTGAAGGATACATTTCTGCCACTGAAGCCACCCAAAATATGACAACATGCTGCATGACCTCCATATACTGATTACCCTGGAGATGTCTCCCCTGAGCCACCTGCCAAGCATAGTGCTGCCATTTCCCTGTTCTAGAACTACCAGGAAGAGGCTTCTCTCTCTCTCTCTCTCTCTCTCTCTCTCTCTCTCTCTCTCTCTCTATTATTTATTTTTGAGCCTTCATATTTGCACACCTTGATTAAACCTTTTTCTCTTTTTCTACCTAGAAAATCTTTTTCCCTTGATTAAACACTTCCCCTGTTCCATCCGGAAGATCCTTTTCCTTCTGTTATTCTATGTCTCAAAAGTCTATCTATTTGTATATATTGCCTCTCCTGAGATAGGGGATTCCCAATGACCCTGCCAAATCCTGGAGTCTCACTTACTCTGAGCATATTTTACCTTCATTCTTTTAATATCCAGATCTCTCTTTTCTCCAAGCTCCACGTTGGGTGTCAATTGTTGGTGTTAGGGTTAAAATTAATCAAAGAAAGGAGAGAGTCTGCAAGTTGAATTTAGGCTTCTCAAGCAGCAGGGAGATCAGCCTCTCAAAGACTGAACACTGACAACTTCCTAGAAGTTCTTTTTATTTTTACACAAAAAGGCAATTTTAGCAAGTCAATTTCTACATATCTGATCTAGGCATTGTCTTAAAAGATCTACCATCTAAGCAATTCTCAGTCATAGGAGACTACCTGGTTTGCCAATTCTGTCTCTAGACTCAGTTATACAAAAGTTCAGAGAATCCTTCAAAAGAACATCCCCATAAAATCTCAGATAACAATCACTGACAAAAAAGCTACTTTAAAGCCTAGGCAGCATCACTACAGAATTCATGCCAGATACAATATTTCTGCTAAAATTCTGCTACATACTATCTTGAAGAGTCTACCCTTCATTTATTTCAGAAAATACATGGTCTGTGCCACCTTCATAGTAGAGGGGAGCACCAAAAGAGCAGTTCTGCCATTCAATACTCCTCTATCGAGAATCCTCTGTTTAGCTCTGTTCCCCATTTTTTGATTGGATTACTTGATTTGTTGCTTTTTAACTTGTTTAGTTCTTTATATATACTGGATATCAGCCCTCTGTCAGATATAGGGTTACTATCAAATGGCAGAGAAACACTTAAAGAAATGCTCAACATCCTTACTCATCAGGGAAATGCAAATCAAAATGACCCTGAGATTTCACCTTACACCCATCAGAATGGTCAAGATAAAAAAATTCAAGTGACAGCACATGCTGGAGAGGTTGTGGAGAAAGGGGAACCCTCCTCCACTGCTGGTGGGAATGTAAACTTGTACAACCACTCTGGAAATCAATCTGGCGCTTTCTTAGACACCTAGGAATAGCGCTTCCTCAAGATCCAGCTACACCACTCCTAGGCATATATCCAAAAGAGGCTCAAGTACACAATAAGGACATTTGCTCAACCATGTTTGTAGCAGTTTTATTTGTAATAGCCAGAAGCTGGAAACAACCCAGATGCCCCTCAATTGAGGAATGGACACAGAAACTGTGGTACATCTACACAATGGAATATTACTCAGCAATATAAACAAGGAAATCATGAAATTTGCAGGTAAATTGTGGGAACTGGAAACGATCATCCTGAGTGAGCTATCCCAGGAGCAGAAAGACACACACACAGTATATACTCACTCATATAGACATATAACATAGGATAAACCTACTAAAATCTGTACACCTAAAGACACTAATCAAGAGGGAGGACTCTAGCTTAAGTGTTCAATCCCTATACAGAAAGGCAAAGAAGATGGACATCAGAAGAAGGAGAAGACAGGGAACAAGTCAGGAGCCTGCCACAGAGGTTCTCTGAAAGGCTCTGCCCTGCAGAATATCAAAGCAGATGCTAAGACTTATGGCCAACCTTTGGGCAGAATGCAGAGAATCTTATGAAAGAAGTGGGAAATAGTAAGATCTGTAGAGACAGAAGCTCCACAAGGAGAGCAACAAAACCAAAAAATCTGAGCACAGGGGTCTTCCCTGAAACTGATACTCCAACCAAGGACCATGCGTGGAGATAACTTAGAACCTCTGCACAGATGTAGCCCATGGCAGTTCAGTATCCAAGTGGGTTCCATAGTAGTGGGAACAGGGACCTTCTCAGACATGAACTGATTTGGCCTGCTCTTTGATCACCTCCCCTTGATGGGGGAGCAGCCTTACCAGGCCACAGAGGAAGACAGTGCAGCCACTCCTGATGAGATCTGATAGACTAGGATCAGAAGGAAGGAAAAGAATGCCTCCCCTATCAGTGGACTTGGGGAGGGGAATGGACAGGGGGATACAAAGTGAATAAAGTGCAATTAATAAAAAAATTAAAGAAAAAGCATTTCTAAGAAAGAATGCCATTATGTTTTATTGCTTTCACCAAGGAAATGTGAGGTAAGCCCTGGAAGACATGAAACTTCAGCGTAAGAATTAGGATAGGCTGAGAAATTGTGGCAGGAGCTGAAGCAAGCACTACTCCACACACTTCACTCGCCTTCCTGAGCGTCCTCTCAGCTGCCCAGCTAGGCACTACCATCAAGCACATTCCAGTGGTAGGAAAGTGAAGGAGAGAGGAGCTCTCAAAGCTAGCAAGTGGCAGAGCTTGGATTTGAAGCCAGGTAATATGCATCAGAATCCATGCTTTTACCCAACAGTGACTCTTGAGAGTACAAATAACACAGAGAATAGGTACAAAGCACAGACTTTCCTTTTCCTAGGTAGCTCAGTGGGGGCTGAGAGAGTTAAGGAGTTGAAAGCTTTTCTCACTTTAAGAAAGCAAAGAGACCAGAGCACCTGCATAACTCTCTTGATGATACTGTAAAAGACAGTACTTTGAAGTAAAGAAGTCATAGGTCCAACTCAAGAAAAATGTTATTGACATCTTGACTCTTCACACACACAAACACACACACAGGAGCCTTCACATCAATATCTTATACTAGGAAAATCATATATCTTAGACTTCTGGGAATACCAACTACAACTTTCAAATACATAGGCCCTAGAATTAGTGGATTGAGATCAAATTCTAAAACTCTACAACCCCTTATGTAGAAAAATCAGTTCAACTCACCAGCCTTTAGATTGTTCTGGTGTAAAATTTGGGTGGTACTGATATTTTTACCCCAAATGGTTTATGGTAAGGATCAACTCTGCCTGTGGTTTTCATTCCGATAATCATTTGGCACATAACAATCAATAACTATAACAAGTATTATTATCATTATTGTAGTTTATGATAATGTCATTGTTGTTTTTATTTTTCAAAACAGATGGATCTGGACATCCTCAGTTGTCAGGACCCATGTATATCCTCTGAATCTAGAAATAAAGCCTTTCAAATACATGATTATGTTAAGTCTTTTGCCAATAACCCTACAAAACTTCTAAACCTACAAATTACTATTAATCATGTAATAGACAGACATGTCCCTCATATTTACACATACTGCAGACTGCTGTAGCACCTATCTCTAAATCTCAGAGTTTGGCTTTTCCAGCCAAGGAGTTTCCAAAACGCACCTTGCTCAAAATCAGTTTGACAGCATGTGCTGAGTCTTAAGGTTTCTCTTCCAGAAGGCTATCCTAAGGAAAGAGTCTGAAATGCAGATAAGAAAAAATATTTATGCACCTAGGGATGCAGTAGAACACTAGAACACTTTTTAAATAGAGAAAAATGAAAGCAACCTAAATCTCCAAAAATAGAAGAATAAACAGTTAAGTAAATTATGCAGCAGCAATATAATAACCTATTCCACAACATTAAATGTGTGTTTGGAAAACACTTTGAATAACACAGAAAAATGCTTAGTCAAACATTATATAAAACAGAAGAAAAGCTGATTTTACAAGATGATCTCAATTATGTGAAAGTATACAGGTAAAAATATATATAGTTATGCATATGTCAAAACTGTCTTATAATGTGAACAGGATTTACACAGCAAGTATTCATAAGAGTATTCTTCATTTATCAAGCTTTTGGAAACTATTATTATCAATAAAATTATATACAAATTTAAATATGCAAAAACAGAAGGAAAAGGAGAGCTATAGGAATTCTATGTTTCTTCCTAGTTGAAAAAATAAACCTTTTACAGCATTCCTACTTCTCAAGACTGCAAGAATTTGAACAGATATATTCCAAGAAGATAAAAAGATGGAATATCAAAGCATCAGAATAAATCATTATCATGTCGGACTCAAGCTCCTTGTACTTTCCATCATCACAACCCACCACTCCCACCATCATTGGCCACATCCTTACAGGGAACGCACTTGAGAAAGGAACTGGAGTAAATTTAAGGATCCATGCTACTTCTGCACTCTCTATATCCTGTTTAAAAGAGATCCAGTACCCCCCAGAGAACCCACACTTGATGCTTTTAGAGACTTGACATCTGACCTTTATCTAAGAACAAGAAGCCAATGAAGCCTTGGCTCTAATAGTTTCTCATCAAGTAAGACTCTCTAAGGCCTACCAGCTCATCTAGGGTCAAACATTTAGAATCTACACTTATACAATGGACACCCAGATGTTCTAGGGGAAAAATGAAGTTTCTGGTTGCTCTCAAGAAGGAAGAAACAAAGCTTATCTTCTTGCCTTCTCATTCTTGTGCATTACAGCAGATCACTGCACATCCTACAGGACAAATAAATAAGCAAACACATGAAATTAAAGAATCAATCAATGAATGAGGCAAGAACAGCGTAAGTCTCTGAACTGTTCCCTCTAGTGGACAACTTTTCCTTACATCAAACCGCTTGCCAAAGATATTATTCTCAGTTATTCTTCTATACTCTTAGTTCACGGAGTTTTGCTTCTTCCAGTCTACCCATAGAAAAATGTCTAAACTACTCATTCGGGTGTCAGTGTTTCCACAATATGAGTTTTACTTCCTGTAGAACTTCTGTCATGGTCATCTTTCCCAAAACTGCATCGACATGTCAACCATTCTGGCCTC
Source organism: Pachyuromys duprasi (assembly GCA_028658305.1). Classification (NCBI taxonomy): domain Eukaryota; kingdom Metazoa; phylum Chordata; class Mammalia; order Rodentia; family Muridae; genus Pachyuromys; species Pachyuromys duprasi. The sequence continues at coordinate 58,772,002 of CM053762.1, read as the reverse complement.
CTGGCCATTTCTCTAATGTTTTCTGGTCTTTTCTCCTGAATTTAACCTTGCATTTCTCTAGAATGTTCATCCTTCATACCTCCCACCAAAGTCTGACTTTTCCTTTAAATCTCATTTTACACGTGGTTCCTTGACTTATCACCCTATGACCTCCCAATTAGTTAGAATTAATTTATGACATAATTACTTGGCTGGAAAGACAGCTCAGTTGGTAAATGGCTTGCCATGAGAGCCAGGTGACCTGACTTTGATCTCCATACCCTACTTTAAAAGATAAAACAGCATGGTAGAATGCATTTACAACCCCACCCCAATGTAAAAGTGGAGACAGGAGGATTAATGATGTTTGCTAGCCAACCAGCCTAGAATGTTTACTGAGCTCCAAATCATTCTCAACAAACAATCCATTCTCAACAAATAAGATGGATAGTGCCTAGGGAACAACGTTCCATGTTGAGCTCCCTCTTTCATGTTTATATGTATATACACAGACACGCACACACACACACCGAGGTACAGCACCATACACATGTACACATACTCATGATAACACAATTATTTCTTGAAGAATGTAATGTGGAAGTTTTGTTTACTCCCCTCCTTGCCTCACATTCTCTTTCTCATCCTTTGGAAACTCTGCCTTCCTGTCTCTATCCCTACATTCATTTCTCTTTTAATAAGAGGATATAAGACTTTTTTAAAATTATGTGGTAGATCTAAATAAATGTATTTAATAAATCCATACTCAAGTACAGCATCCCTCTGTTCCATGGTGAACTCAGAATGCCCTTCACAAGTGCTGAATGTAAGCATTTAAAAGCAAAACCCAAGACTTTTTCACTTGTGAGCTAGTGTTTTATCCCTTCTCCCAAACGTTGAGCTGTCTTAGACTATATCCAACAAATATAGTGTCTAACTTAAGACGGGGGTGATTTTCTCCTGCTTGTGAAAAGAAAGCCTTTTCAATGCCACCTGATTCCCCACAGAGATTAGACTCCAAGCTGCCAACTTACCCTCATAAGGTTTACCTCAAAGTGAGTCAGGGCCTGTGACTAGCTTCTTATGTCAGTGCTCTCCAAGATCAATGTTAATTGCTCAATCAGACAGGCCTGATGCTGACAGAATGGAAGCTAATTAGTAAGTGCCAGAGCCCATTGCAATTATTAATGGCTGTCATTTATAATGATGAAGGTGCAACTGTGGGCCACTGTGAGTCTCTGTGTTCATCACTCTGAGCCAGGCATAGGGAAAATGGGCACAGGGACACTGATGAGTCTGGAAGAGGTCCTCCAGAACAAATTCCCATGAATCTTCTAGATGCCAAGATGGCCATGAAGTCTCTCAGGTCATTGACTAATTAAGAAGAGAGCTCTTTGAAACTGTGGGTTCCTAGACCTTGGCCCCAGAAATCGATTCAGTGGGTTTGGAAAGAGGCCCAGGAAACTAACTTTTCTTAAATTTCCCAGGTGGTTCTCATGATTCACCTAAAGTGAAAATCATTTAGACAAATATCCGAGCAAACCAGTTTCAGGTCCCCAAAGAATCCCTTATCCAAAGATGTCTTATGAAACACAGTGCCAAGCAGGAGGGCTGCGGCATGACTGCTAATACAACAGCAAGAGTGGGCAGCACCTGAGCATTAGAAGGCTTAGATTTGGACCCAGATCTGCGTCACTGACTGTGAATCCCCCATGGCCTTAGTTTATCCGTCTACGAAATGGAATATTCAATTACGTGGATCTCACATTCCTCCTGTAAATGTGAGAAGATTTTCAAATCTGAGGGACTCATCGAAAGGGAGAACATTTAAAAAGATAATTGTATTGCATTTTAAGACTTAAATTTAGCTTGAACTTGGACATTATGCTTGGAAGCAGGACAAAGATATGAAATGCTTCCTCTGAAAGCTTAGTGATTCCTATAAAGAAATCTCACTGACACGTGACGAAGTGGAGCTGCCATTTAACAATTTATTGTGTCTAGGGCAGTGATCTTTATGGTGAAGCTGCCAGAAGCCTCCAAATGGCATGAACTGTCTATGTCCAATAAAGTAATTGGCCACCAAATGATGGAAAGGTAACAATGAAAGCTTGACTATCTAATCTTTGTAGTCGTTATATATATAAGCAGGAATGGGGTGTGTAAAATTCACTCTCCTATAAATGTGAAAGTAGATAGGCTCTCTGCAAATTTAACTTTTTTCCCATTCTTGGCTTCAAACCATGTTCCAAGAGCCCACCTATCATAGTTTTACACATGTGGACATCTGGCAGGGAAATAAATTAAAGCCTACCTTTGAGAGTAGGGAAATGCATCCATTTATAAATGTTATTTTAGAAGGGACTGTCTGGTCTGCTCACTTATTAACTTCATTAGAAGGCTAATGAATCTACTGCTGAGAAAATGAGAGGGAGCTCAGGCTGGGGGAAGTAATGAGGAGAATTCCACACCCCTTCTCCCAATGCTGGGGTTATTTGTGGTTGTGATAAACTGGCACTGCCTTTGCAGAAAAGAGAAGACAGCATAAAATAACAATCAACAGACACAGCCCATACATTCAGCCACTGGACAAAAATCAAGATTTATGCATGCCAACTCGTGCTTAATGAAAGAAAACAGACCAGGCCATAAAAATGTAATTTTTTTCCTCATAATAAACAAAAGAACATTAAACCCATAATCCAGATCTGCCTCCCCAGTGTTCTAGGGTCTCAATTCCCAGTAAAGTAAGGCATCTGATGATCTAAGAGTCAGAGCAAATGTTCCCTGGACTCAATGGTGTCCTCTTTGTTTAACGAATCTAAGCTAAGTAGTTTGGACAGGTACTCTGTTACCTGCCAACTGGCTAGTATCCACGAGTGAGCAGCAAGTTAGAAGGTTGTGTTAGGCTGTTGACACTTGGATTAAATTTAAGCATCAGGTTTCTTAAGGAGGGTGAGGGGTAACTGTGCTCAGGACTAATGCTGCTAGCTCAGAAAAGGATCCAACAAGCATCATAAAATTTGTCTGTGCTTCCTGTTTGACCTCAGCAAGCAGTTCTTGTAGACTCGGAGTTGAAAAACATTGCCCTTACTTAGGAGGTAACAGAAGGATGGTAGGAGTATTGCATAATAGCAGAAACAGGCCTTGAACCCATACTTCCTTAGAGCTCAGCAGTTTCCAACTCTTCCTGGAAATAAGAATGAATTAGAGAGACTTTAAAATTACAGATGGAATCCCAAGGATGGGCCAGGGCTCTAACGTATTTATTTATTTATTTTTAACATTTTAATTTTCTATTAATCACAGGTTATATACTTTGTATCCAAGCTATAGCCCCCTCTTCCATTCCCTCCCTATCTTCCCCTTCCCTCCCTCATCTCCTCCCTGCCCCTTTCCAAGTCCACTGATAGGGGAGGACCTCCTCCCCTTCCATCTAACTCTAGCTTATCAGGTCTCCTCAGGAATGGCTGCAATGTCCTCTTCTGTGGCCTAGCAAGGCTGCTCTTCCCTCAGGGGGTGAGGGGGTCGAAGAGCCAGCCATTGAGTTCATGTCCAAAATAGTCCCTGTTCCCCTTACTAGTGTACCCACTTGGATATTGAGCTATCATTTGCTACATACAAGCAGGGGTTCTAGGTTATATCCATACATGGTCCTTGGTTGGAGAAACAGTCTCATAAAAGACCCCTGTGCCCTGATATACTTGGTCCTTGCAGAGCTCCTGTCCTCTCCAGGTCATTCTTACTCCCCCTCATTTTTTTTAACACATTCTACACCACATTAGAGAACGCAGCATGGCTCCACTCTGCCTTCACTGTTATTTATATGAGGAATAGCAAACCTCTTCAATGAATGTAGCTTCTCCCAAAAGTTACATTAAAAAAAATCTCTCTAAAAGGAAATTGTTGAGGGAACTGAGAATCATCCCTTGCATCTTTGCTTCTTGAACCTAAGATCATCATGATCGTCAACATCATGATGACAATCATGCTACCATCCGCAAGGCATATCCAAACCAAGACATGCACTAGCCTTCACTGCTTGTCCAAAACAGTCAAGGACCTAAAACAGATTCAGAAAATCCTCTGCCAAGTGACAATGCATTATGCCTCTGAAAGTCTGAAGTTTTTCTCTTAAAGATCACAGCACAATTGTCACCTGGTTCTTACTGGCAGCATCTGGGCTTAAAGCACATGAGCAAATAATAACGATTTCATCAAGTATTGACCTGGTTGTCAGAGTTTTGCATTAAGTCCATCTGTTCCAAGTAGTTCCAGTAAAAGCTATGGGAAATGAAGTCTGCTTCCACATCTGCAGGTTTGCACCCACGGTTTAACCCAACAACAAAAGAAAAAATACTTAAAAATAAATAGAGTAAACACCATCCAATTTGCTACCATTATTCCCCAGATAAAAGAGCAAACCATGGCCACAGCATTTATATCGTGTGATGTGTCATAAGCTATTTAAAGGCATTTCAAAACACATCGGAAGGTTGCATAAGCTCTAGGCAAATATTTATTTGCTGCTACTGTTTTCTATGTATATGTTACACAGGTGACCTGAGAATCCTCAAATTTGGTATCCATTGAAAATCCTGGATCTGCTCCTCTCCTGACAACAGGAAAAGGATGCATTTTTCTCTAAAGAGACTTAATCCTGGAGCAGTGAATTGTTATTTTATTCAACAGAAAAATGGTGCTGGTGAGGATGTGGGGAATACAGAACTTGTACACATTGCTGGTGAAAATGCAAGCTGGTGTGGCCACTATGGAAGTCAGTTTGGAAATACGTCAAACACACTAAAAAGTAGAACTAGGTTGTGACTCAACTATACCACTTCTGCATGTATAGCTGAAGGACTATAAATCAACATACCACAGAGATACCTGCACATGCATGTTTACTACTCTTCACAACAACAGAGAAATGGAAGCAGTCTAGAATTCATTAACAGATAGTAGGAATTGATTTAAAATGTGGTATATATACATAATGGAATTTTAGTCAATCATAAAGAAATCTGAAATCATGACATAACAGGATAGCTGATGAAATTATTATCTCAAATGAAACAAGTCAAATACATAAAGATAAAAACTGCCTCTTTTCTTTCATATCTGAATGCAGATTTAAATATAATTGTATATATGTACAAGTACATGCATGTACACACAAATATAAGTATGTGTATGCATGTATAGTGGTGTGGAAGTGGGGGTGCCCATGGAGGTCACAAATACAGAAAGGGGAATATGGCAAGGGAGGGAGAGATTTCAATGGGAGAAAGAGGTAAAAGAATTCAATGGAGGACTAGAAAAGAGGTTAAAAACAGAACTTACTACACACACACATATATATATATATATAGAGAGAGAGAGAGAGATAAATATCTATAGATATAGATATGTGTGTATATGTATATGCTACAAATGTCATAATAAAAGCCACATCATTATGTACAGTAACTTAAGAAATTAAGAGGCTGAGAAGATAGCTTTATGGGTAAAATGCACCTGTGCCTGTGTTCCCAGCACATGTGTGTAAAAGTGTGATATAATACTGTGGCTTGCAATTCTAGCACTGTGAGAAAGGAAGTCATATCTCAGGGCCTCAATGGCCGACCATCTTGTTCAAACAAGTTCCAGATTCAGTAAGAGATTCTGTCTCAAAAACTAAGGTGGAGAAGCAATTCCAGAAGATATCCTGACATTAACTCCCAGTCTCCATAGGAGTCTGCATGGGTGAGAATCCTACACACACCTGTGCACACAGGAATATATGCATATTTCACACAAACACATAAACACACTTTTTGGATTAAATTTATCAAAATAACATATATGTGTCATACCAATCTTTTCTTCAGTTCATCCCTACAATTGTTCTATATTGTTTGTGGGAAGAGGGGCATAAAACTTAGGTGTTTCTGGAGCAGAGAAACTCAATGAAGAGGAAGTGCATTTCATGTATATGCACATAATACTTTCATATAGCTGCTGTAGTTTCTTTTGTACAAACATCTTATCTTTTATCCAAACTAAACAATCCTGAAGATAGCAATCATTAAATTCTCATTCTGCAACTCCCAGCAATGTGCATGGGGTGCTTACACAATGGATGCTCAATTAGCACCTGTTCAATTGAATGCTTTGTGACCCATTCAGGACTTTTCATCAAATTCATTACCATTGAAAGGAAATAGGAAAAGGTCCCAGTTCTATAGGGAGGATTTCACATCTACATCAGCCCAGCCTTTGGAACCTCACATGTGAAGAGCCTAACGGATAAGACAGAAAGCTTTTAATTAACAGCCTAGTGGAAAAAAAAATGTCATTCCAATCTGCAGTTTTGTTTCCATTAATTCACCAATATTCAGTAGGAATTCCACTAAGGAATTGGGGTGAGCAGCTGTAGAAAGAGGGAAGCATATAAATAAATCATGAGTGTCATTAAAATTTGTAAACTAATAACTTCTGGGAAGTCTTAGCAATTATCGTCAGGGTTTTCTTGGCAAACAGAAAATTAATAAATCCAAAAGGTCTCCATTTTATATTTAAAAAGCAGCATCCCTGAGAAAGGTCACTGACAGAACAATTAGAGAGGAAATAAATGGTTCAGACAACTGCTTGTGAAGCAGATGAAAAGCCACAGATGCCCAAGAGGCAAGAGACTATGACAACTCAATACAAAGAAAGGAAGGGCAGCGAGAAGTTGGGGTGAGGCTTAGCTAGAGGCTCCTAGAAGCTTCAGTTGGATTTGTAAGCCTTTATAAGACTCAATTTAAATATTTATGCATGGGAAATCCAGAAACACCCAAGGCACATGGTCCCTGACCAAAGAAGCTCATAGTTGGAGGACAAACTATTAGTGAAATATAAGAGTGCAAAGTTGACCACGAGCAGAGAAGGGACATCTAACCCAGGAATGCGAGAGTCTTCAGCGGAATGTGCCTTATAATCAGTCTTCCTCCCTAAATATCCTAACCAGAACTCCCCCTCCCCCCAGTGTTCTGGGTACTCAGAAGGCAGACATCCAGAAGAAAAGATGGAACTCTAGTAGCTTTTCCATGAAGAGAATGTCTCCCATTTACAAGAGAGTAGTTGAAATAAAGCAAGAAAGGAGAAAGATGAAGTTCAAATGTTTAATGGATATCTATCATCTATCTATCCATCCTTCCATTTATCTATCTATCGATCAATATATTTGTTCTTGGCTCTTTTATGCCTAGATAACTACAAATTCATGTAAACTCTCTGAGGACCACAACCCAATACCAAGAAGAGAGCTTCTACAGACAAGCCATAATTGTGGAGACCCCAGACCCGGAAAAATTCTGCATATGTAAGGACCTCACTCATACAGTGTATTTTTATCTGAGTTAAGCTAAGCCCTCAGGAACCTTTGGGATGGGCAAGTCTAACAGGTCATCTGTCAACCATTCACAATTCTTGAGCATGACATATACATTTAGAACCAAATGCTTGGGGCTCCGGCTCAACAAGGACTCAAGGTGCCTCCAAATGAAGCAGGGGCACCCATGTGTGCAGAGGTACATAAAGATGTCACATGTGGGCTGCATAAAGTCTCCTCTTGTCGGTCTACAGCACCTACACAGCAAATGAGCTTGAACGGGGAAGGCAGGATATAGGAAAGTTGTCTCTAGTGGAAGTTTCAACTTAAGATAAAAACATGGAAGAAAGCCCACATAACAGTCCAAGGAAGCACCTCATCTCAGTCTCATGACCCAGATTTTTCTGGAGGAGCATTGTGCCTCAAAAAATCAATCCTGAGTCATCGATTCTTTGTACTTGCACTCCAATATGTGCTGTGTCCTTTGCCTGAGATCATCAGACATTTGTACTACATGACAACTTTACACAGCCATCCAGTGTTAGCAGAGGAAAAAAAAAGCCTATGGCCACCTCTAGCTTAACAAGACCAAAGAACTGCAGAAGGAATACCATGAGGACATGGAAACATTGATGCTTTCAATCTTTTTGTTTGTTTGGAAGTAGAGGCCCTCTGAATTATTAACCCAGTGGGGGCAAATGATGACATCATGCTGAAATCTGGCAAGGGATGTCATCTTGTCATCTGCTGCTCCAAGGCTTTCCTGTCACTCAGAAAGTCAACAAAGTCAGTTTCAACACGGTTAAGCATATTGAGCCAAAGCGGGAAGCTGAAAGGGTGCATGTTTAATTTAGTTTCTTTTTATTAGTCCACTGTGTTAGGGAGAAAAATCAGTGCTCTAGGCTCGAACTGTAAACGCTCTCATTGTTGTCAACACAGGAAAGGCAAATGAGAGATAAGGAAGCTCTGGGACAAATTGGGAAGACAGTGAAATGTTAGAAGCCTCCCAGTGACCCCAACAAACTAGAAAAGCCTGTAGACTTTAGGAGTGATGTCTTCTTCACTCCTGTTCTAGCACCAAATTTCTAGTGTGGGTTTTATTAACACATGAAAACCCTGAAATCTAACACACCACACAAACACACACACACACACAAACTAATACATCCTTATCTGACATTCGTCCACAGGCAAAGTCCATAAATTTCTACAAATCTTCAAAATGTCACAACATATGAAATATGTTTTCTGTTGGCTGCACTGGAGAACCCAACACAAGGTTGGGCCCCTTTGGACAACTGGTTGGGTCCTCATGCCCTCCCATGTTGCTCTTTGCATCTTGCTTGGCTCCCTCCTCAGCTGTAGACCAACATAGAGAAGCTATCCCACAAATAATCCTCAGCAAGGTAAACATCAATATTCTGATTTCCTCCCAGAGAGCCCAAGGGACGAATTTCCTGGGACACTCTCCTCCCTCCGTAACTCCAGCCTTTATCCTTAGTCACTAAAATTTTCTAAAGGACACAGAACATACACTACCGCCACCATGGCCTAGAAGTTCCTTACACAAGCCCCTACAGCAATGGATCCCTAAATGCAGAGTCAGTAATGAAAATTAAAACCCTGTGCAAACACACAGGGTTCTAATAATCATTAATAATTACAACAAAGTAAGTACCTCCGACACCTGTTACTGTCCTAAGTGGTTTCGCATTTATTATTAATCCTTACAAGTCACTCACTAATTCATTCCTTGAGCAAATATGTATTAAACACCTCTGGAGTGCCAGCTCCTTCTCAGGTGCTGGGGCCACAGCATTGAGTGAAAGTGAAAGAATAAACATGCCTCCCTCTCTCTAGAGCCTTAGTGGTTGTCCGTAGGCAATAAATAAATCAGTCAGTAAATATTTAACCAACTTGGATCTTGAAATAAAGCCATCCTAGATTAGCCAAGTGGGGGCCCTGATCTAAGGACAACCCCATCAGGGCCACGGGGATGGAACACTGACACAGGAGAATATCCGGTGAAGATGAAGGTGAGAATGAAGGGATGCAGTGATGAGGTCTGTGAGTGCCTCCAAACCCTGAGATGCAGAAATATTTCTCCCTAAATCTTCCAGGGTAAACCCTAATACTACCTTAAACTCGGGCTCTGGATTACAAAACTGCGAGAATAAGTGTCTGCTCTTTTAAGCCACCCATGCGGGGTCATTTGTAGTGGCAGCCCGGGAAACTAATACACCAAGGCTGAGTGTCCAAAGGGTGAGTTACAGAGTTCGCTCAGTGTGCAAGCCCACACTTAAACTCTAGCAATTGGATGTCAGGGTGCCTGGAGTGACTGGGTTGTATACTGCATCTACTAAGCGGCTATAACTTCAGGAAACACTTCATCACTTCAGAGACTGTGACATCAAGCAACTGGGCCACGTTCTCTGGATTCACCTGGGTCATTCTTGGGACTAGCCAAACCGTTTCTAAAACACGGAGTGTCAGGCATAGGTGCTTCCAAACCTAAGACCAGGATTTACTGACTGCTCTCATGATTGGACCAAACCGACTATACAAGAGTGAGGCTTATAGTATCATGCAGCATCTCTGTTTGGGGGCTTTAGGAAAGGCTTCTGAGCTCTAATTCTCAGGCAGAACTGTGTGAGTAGAATCAGTCCGGCTCTCATCTGCTAGAGGTGGAGATAACTTATACCTCTGCCAACTTTCACAGAACAGCAAAATTTGGTACCACTTATACCAAAGGAGGCAGGCCTCTGCCATCTGATAATTCAGCTCCCAAACTTTAATTTAGGCTGACTCCCTTTTTCAGTGAGACCTGCTCTGACCAGCCCTCAACAAGCTTTGCAGGCAGGATAATGAGGTATCTCATACTCCAGACTCCCTGGAAACCCTCAGGAAACCCCCAGGACACTGCACTGGGTAGTGCTGTAGCCAGATAAAGTAGACCTCCTATCCCTTTTTGGAACTGTCCTTCCCAATGCTGACACATTGCAGAGAAAACGAGAGGAAACAGACAAGCCCTCCTGGCCTGCAGCAGTAAGCACACAGCACAAGCTACCAAGTCACCCCAGGTGGTGATTCTTGCTATTGCATGCAGGGTATGAAAGGAGGCCTAGGGTTTGTACCCAGCTGGTCCCTGTCCAGAGGAACCCCTGGCATCAAAGCTAAATCAGAGCCCTCTTAACCTCCCTGGCCCTTCTCCATCATGTCCCTTGGCCCCCAAGATTGTTCTCAAGTTGCCTTCTTACCCTTTTAGGCACAAGAGGAACAGTGTGTCCAATTCACAGCATGTTCTAGGGACCAATATTTAGGTTTCTTTTTAAAATAAAGATAGGCAAATCAACTTTTGAAGCTGGAAACTGTTTTACTGTAGGCCCTTATGAAGTACTGTAGGAGCCAGAGGGGCCAACGACAGCAAGAGAACACGGCCCACAGAATCAATTGGCAATGCCCATCGGGGCTCGCAGAGACTGAAGCAGCAGTCATGGAGCATGCATGGGTCTGCGCTAGGTCCTCTGCATACATGCTGTGGTTGTTTAGCTTGGGGGTTTTGTGGGACTCCTAACACTGGGAGTGGACATATCTCTGACTCTTCTGCCCACCCTGGGGACCCTTTCTCTCCCACCGGGTTGCCTTGTCCAGCCTTGATATGAGGGTTTCTGTCTAGTCTTATTGCACCTTGTTATGCCATTTTTGGTTAATATCACTGGAGGCCTGCTCTTGTCTGAAGGGAAAAAGAGGAAGAGTGGGTGTAAGGGAAAAGAAAGTGGGATGGGGGTCCGGGAGGAGTGGAGAGAGGAGAGGCTGAGGGGAACCGGAAAGAGAGTGAGGAGGGAAGGGTTGGGATGTATTGTATGAGAGAAGAATAAGTAAAAAGACTATGAATGATATTGGTCCTTTTGCTCATTGTAATATTTTATGTTATTATGTAATTACAAAACAAAATTAGTATCACTCAATGGAAAAAAGGGTTCACAAGGCAAAACTATCTAGGCACCATGAAAGCCACCATACAGATGTGACTCTGTTCTGTCTGCATAGCTACTGGCTTCTTGAACCCCATAGCACCTTCCAAGTGCTAGAGATGCCCCTGAGGCAGATTCGCATCCAGGGCAAGAATCCCTTGTTCTGACAGCAGTCTCCCTAGCCAAGGGTCTCTGCTTCTTAAGGAATCTCCCTTCTCCATCTCTGACCAGCCCCCACCTCAGGGAGTAGAATCAGACACCACAGTCCTGCAGAGGCAACAAGGCACCAAGCATGCACAACCCCAGGGAGCATCAGGCCCTCTTCCCATCCCACTTTGGTCCCAACTAGGGTACCAGAGATACAAGTCCTATATTCCTTCTGAATCAGGATTCTCCATTGTTTGGCTTACGTTTCTCCGCAGCCGAAGCAGCCAGGGCGGCTTTAAGAGGCTCTAATCCACTTACCTCCACAGAGAGCTCTCAGTCACACTCCCCAGGTTGAAGTCATACAGCTTCGTCAGGATCAGTATGACCTGCAAGGGGTAGGGGCGAGGGACAAAGAAGAGGGACAAAGGAGGAAAAGGAAGCTTACTTTAGTTTGTGTAGCAGAATATATCACATCTAGTATCACCCAGAGGAGGGCTTACTATTTATCCACTGCATTTCAGAAGTATTATAGGATCAAGTAAGGGGGAAGAAATTATTAATTTAATGTACCCAGTAACTGCTAGCATTTATTTTAATCCTGACAGTGCTTTGCATTTGAAATAAAACATGCCAACAGGAATTAATTGGGCACTAACAGTGATCTCTGCACATCTGTCCTTCTGCAAGGTCAGGTCCAGGCCAGCTGGTTTTGTGCACCACCAAGGCCACCCAGAGTTCAGAGACCCTCCTTCCGTTTGATCTCAAGAAGACTCTGATGTTCAGAATAGGATCTAAAAGACCAAGAGAGAACTGGGTCGACTCCTTCTGTCTACAGAAGGAGTTCAAAGAGATTCTGTGTTTTCATCAGACACAAATACCTGAATGGCAGCAGACTCAGCCCCCAACATTCCCTGCCACTACCTGCCACTGATGATGTGGCAGCTGCCCCCACCTCACAGTAAGCGGGTCAACAGACTTCACCAGACTCCTGGACTATCTTCCTGATTCCAGCTGAAGTTAGGAAGCCCAGAATACTGGAGTTGTATGAGATATAATTAGTGTATGACCAGAACTGGACTTGGGCTATCTGATCTGTCCCCTGTGCACCTTCCACTTCTCCAGCTGAGACTCTGAGTGTGAGAATAACTCCATGTCTGCCTAATCATGTGCCTGGGCAGAGGCTTAGGCACAGCCTTCTGCCTACATACCTACAAGAATGTTAAGTGCCCACATCACTTTTACTACATGCAGCAACATGCAGGGGATTGATACACGTATCCTGTTGCATATAATTGAGTTTATCTAAATATAATACACGACTCATTTCACTTTTCTCTGCTCCTTCCCATTCCAGAGTTTAACTCCCTCCAACTCATTTGCACAGCAGCCATTAAGCTCTCTCTGAGATAATTAATTTCTTCTTCCAGGATGGGACTTTCCCATTCTAGGTATCCATTTAAGATTAAAGAAAAATAATCAGCCATTATATTGAACATTTTATGGCATTTAACTCACAACAAAGTGATCATTTGGAGATTTATTCTCATCCAGCACTCCATGGGGTCAATCAGTCTCATCTCCATTTCTCTTCAGTATAAAGAAAGAAACTGAAGGAAGAAGATCATGGTCTATTATGGGCCAAAAGGAGCCCATACAGAGTTGACTTGGGACATTCAATTTCTCTGCAAAGCTATCCCTGAAGGTCTCAGGTTTCTCACAGGTGTTGTTAAGTTATGGATGTAGCCCAGGTATGTGTAAAACTGTGAATCTTCCAAGTCACCTGACATATTAATGCAGCACAAGAGCAAGGCCTGTATAACATACACAATACTTGTACTCTGGGGTCACTCAGCAGCCCTAGTCTCTCTCAGTCACAGCTGGCTTCCTCTTTGTTAAGTCTAGTGAGTGAGAAAGTCCAAGGATTTATTCCTAGTTTTTTTCAAATTTCCAGCATGAGCCATAGAATTTCTGTCTGATGAACATGAATACAGACACAGACACAGACACACACACACACACACACACACACACACACCAGCATCTTTTATCCTTTCTTTGAACCTTCTTTTATCTGTGTAGCCATATCAAGGCCACCATGTAAATGCATAAACAGCTGTGGGACAGCTATGGGTGCCTATGACAAGATCTGGGAAAAGAAGGCCAACAACATAACCAGGAAGAAGTCAGCGTCACCATCTCTGCAGGAACAAGGCAGATAACCCCATTACTCCCCAGGATTATAGCCTGACCAGCTGCCATTCCCTCAGAGGGTAGCACCATTGACTGAAGCCCCCAGAGGGAGCGCCGTTGACTGAAGACCCCAGAGGGAGCACCGTTGACTGAAGACCCCAGAGGGAGCACCGTTGACTGAAGACCCCACTCCTCCCTCATCTCCTCCCCACCCCCTCCAATTCCACCAACTGGGGAGGACCTCCTCCCCTTCCATCCAACCCCAGCTCATCTTGTCTCCTCAGGGCTGACTGCACTG
>CM053762.1:58729468-58757560 GCA_028658305.1 Pachyuromys duprasi | reverse complement strand
TGCAGTTCAGCGAAAACGGCACCAGGTTCCTCCTGAGACTGCCCGCAAGACTGTGCGATCCAGTCTATAATGGCGGGTGCGGGCACCCAGCGTGGCTGCTCGTTCAGATCAGAGCTGTGCCCTGCTGGTCACCGGGAAATTTTTCCTGGTAATAACTGGGTGTCCCTAGGGTTTTCCCACTTGATTTTCTCACCGTAGGAGTTCCGCTCACCTGGCACTCACAATGCTGGTGTTTTAGGTCCCAGAGTTCAGTCTCCTGGTCGCTGCGTTGTTTCTGCTGTCCTACTCCTCAGACACAGTGTTCTCTCGTGGCAGCCATCTTGGATCTCCGAGGTATACTTTCTAATGACTGGACTTGACCAAGTGGTCCACGGTGGTGCTCTTTGGATTCCCTGAGTGATGCTGGAGCCAAAAGTTGTGCAGGGAGCAGGGAGGTTTTGTAAATGTGTATTTACTAGATCCTCCCCCATAGAGGTTGATACAGTAGAACTTGGGTAGTGTCCAGAGAGCTCCGTGAGTCATCCGGGGCTCGGACTTTAAGAAGGATGCCACCGTGCACAAGGCTTCTGCCAGTTCTGCACTGTAACGCCACCACCCAGCCCACCACAGCAAGACCCTGACCTGGACGTGTGATCTTTCTTTTTACTGGGATAGATGCAATTTAATAAACCAAGCAGGAAGCAATCCCACCAATGCGCTCCAAGGAAAGGTCAAAACATGATACCAAGGGCTAGAAGTTTCCTTTCCCCCTGGAGCCCAGCACAGATGAACAGCGATAGAGTTATGAAGAGATGATAATGTAACCTTTAGGCTTATAACACCTGCAATGAGCAAACAAAAGCAAAAGCAAAGGAAAACATCCTTCCTCTCCTTGGCATCTCTTATCATTCAGAGCCTTTCAGCAGCCTCCGGGAATGAGAAAATTACCAGAGAAGACTGCACATCAACACAGCAAACCACCTAATAAGGTTCAGACTGCTGAGTAAGCACTCAGATCATAGAAAAAGAGAGAAATGTGCCCAGGACCACACTGGATCCACACACTAGATGGGCTACAGACCCACAGCAACGCCTCCAGGGACTGCTCTAGAAGAATGGGCATGGCAGCTAAATACAAATGAGAAAAAGCAGGGATCAAGCATTAAATGAAGCCCTACTACATGATTCTTACATTCGCAGCAAACCTTTGGGACAAGGCAGGCATGATATCTCCATTTTGAAGATGAGAAAACAGAAATCCAGGGTGAAACAAACAACCCCTGTCCCTCAGATAACCAGAGTCAAGGTCCCACCAGGCCCTGAATCAGAGAGAACAACAACAAAACATGCCCATAACCTCAGGGAATTTATCATCCATTCATGAACTCTAAATGTTTACTGAATACCTTTTGGAAGAACTGGAAAAACATCCGCTAAATTCTGGAAATCTGAGAGAGCAAGAGCTCAGGGCCTGGGGGTAACAATAACTTTGGTTCTCTTTGCTTTTGGAGTATGGAACAAGAAACAGAGGTATGTGCAGAGCAAATAACTAGATACACTGCTAGGAGACAAGGTTTCTTGCATACAGTCAAATAAGTATCATTTTGACCCAACTGGCTGAAATCCTTGGAGGATTTTAGATAATAGAATAAATGAAAATAAATTAGAAAAATTCATGAATAACTAGCACGTCTCCCTTCTAATAAGCTGTATGCATCCACATGCACACATAGAATATGAGGGAAATTCATGCAAGTGTGTCAAAATATAGCAGAGAATCTCACATATATGAAAATATTAGCAAGGTAACCTTATCTGAGGTGCCACCTGACATCCCTAGACTATCTTCTGCTCCTCCATCACAGCTGTTAGGGTCCATGAGACTTCTGTGTTTGACTATCTTCTCTGAAAGACTGTGACCTTCCTGAGGTGAAAAATCTCAACTCATTCCACTGTGCATTCCCAGTGCCAAGCACACAGCCTCACACATGGCAGGTACTATGTAAGGTCCTATGGATAGATTATAAATGTATGAAATGACAAGCATAGGAGAGAAGTATGGATAACATGAGAAGAGGATGTGGTTACATCCAGAGACTGTAATTAGCAAAGCTTCAACATAAAGAAAGGGCTGCAAATGCTAGGCTTAATATATGGTGAGAATGTGCCTATATCTTATTGGTCTTTGCTTGCTTTCATCCTTACCTACTACTCATAAGAGATAGGTGTAAGAAGAATAGAGAACTGGGCAGTCCCAGGAGTGATAAACAGCTGAGAGGCAGGCTACACAGGCTGTGGAGGGGTGTGGGGGTGGGGAGCATGCGTCGGGTACTATATACAGGAGTCCTTCTTAGAGAAGGAAATAAGGTATGGAAAGCAAATCTGTCACTTACTATATGGTAAAGAGCAATAACAGGCATATATGGCCCTGGTACTCTACTGGTTGCCCACCCACATCTACTTCCCTCATTCTCAGGCTTCCACTGTCTTCAGATGTTCCCAGATTCTCAACCAAGCTACAGAAATGCAACTCCAGCAATTAATGTTGTTGTTTCTCATTCTCCCTTCTCTCTTTCATTCATCTATTGCTGCCCTCTGCCAGGTCTCCTGTGAGATGGAGTGATTAAAATAGAAACGGTTCCTATTGGCATGAAATTAGAGCCTGCTTTACCTGCTGCCTTCTGAGATCATTTGTCCTGGAACTAAGGAGCCAAGCCCCTAGGCAAGGGAATTTTGTAGTGAAGGGCTGTCCTGTTCACATATCATACTCTGTATGAGCAGAAGCACCTGGCTCAGAAACTGCAGCTTCTTTGCATTCAAGACAACCTCTTACCTTTTCCCGTGTCTAAATTCTCTATACCCCTTGGTCCCATGCTTGCTCTATGAAAGCTTACACGTTGGCCTAGAGTCTGATGGCAGCATTGGAGATGTGATTTGATGGACAGAGTAGTGGATAATGATACACCATATCGGGTGGGAGACAATTCCGATTTCAGAGTCACTAAATACCTCTAAAAAATGCTCATTGCTCCAGAGCCCAGTGGAAACACAGATGACTGCATATCAGAGCCATTGCCTTCACCTGGCCACTCAGCTCAGCTCAGGAAGGCAGGCAGGAAGCCCCAGGGGATTCCTGTCCTCTGAAAGGATAATGCATAATCTGCAAATTCATAAATCACAAAGACACTCCCGCCTCTGAGCACAGTCGGTGGAGTGAGAACATTTAATGCCTGTAAAATTTTCCTCAGAAGGAAAATTACTTTAGGTCATTAAGCCTTTCTGAAAGCTTGATTCCTTGAAACCCAAGGGACTCCTGTCTTCCTCTTCCCCTTCCTCCCATTTTCCTTCCTTTCTTCTCCCTCCCTCCTTCCTTTATGTCTTTCTATTCCTTCCCTTGCTTCTCCATCAAATGTAGTAACTGCACCTCTTTCTAGGGCACAGCATGATTCTGAATGTTTTTACCCGGTATGTGCTGATCAATCCAGGTAATGAACATTTTCATCTCGTCACATTTCTTTGTATTTTGGAGCCTTTTAACTGAAGAAACTATTGACTCAGAGCAAGAAGGAGGTGCTCAGAGGTGAATGTACGGGACACCAGGAGCAGTGTCATGAATCTGTAATGAAAGTATTTGGGAGGCTGAGATGGAGAATGACAAGTTCAGGTTCAGTTTGGGTTTCATAGTGAGTACAGGACAGCCTAGGCAACTTAGTTGAGGACCTGTTTTAAAATAAAGAAATTTAAAGGGGTGGCTGCGTTCATGGCTCAATGGAAGAGCACGTCAAAAGCCCTTAGTTCAATTTGTAGCACCACAGGGAGCTGCGTGTAAACTGTACTGCCCTGTCCTTGCCCCAACCGTAGTTCTTCTCTCCTCGCTAATTGAAACAGGGACCTGCTGGTTTTCTTTACCAAGAGCAATTAACAATGGAATGCAAATGAGATGCTGGACATACACTTCCTTGGCAATGTTTACAAGCATTTAAGTCCCAGCCAGCTTAACTGTGAATCTCAGCATTTCCTTCCACAAGGGGGAGCCGCATCCTCCAGGGAAGAGAAATACATCTTTATCCAGATACCAACTGACTTCACTGTACAAGGCTGTCTGGATACTTGCTTCATGTATAGATAGAATAAAATAAATGGTGATGTTGCCTACTGTGAGTTTAGAGTCTAGTTGGGAGGACAGAGAACTAATTACCACAAAGAGATTGCAATGTCATCACTATATGTATGATGTGTGTGACATTTTGAAAAGATGTAAGGCTCTCTCCCTAATTCATTCAGGTGGTAACAATGCTTGGCTTAATAGAAAAACTCATGTGATCCTTGGATCATGCCTCATCCTACACACTGTAAGCGGAACACCGAGTTTTCTGAAATGCACCACAGAGCACTGACATGCCCATTTCTGTCCTATATCATTTGGCATCTGTTCATTAACCCCCTATATAAGGGATTAGGCATTAAGCAATGAAGAAAGTGGGGCAGCTTCTTTGCCTTCATAAAGTTTATATGCTGAGGAGATAAGAAAGTAGCAAATGTTTGATGATACACATTAAAGACAGAGGAACAAGTCGGTGCAAAGGTCCTGGGGCAGGTGTCTGCTTGGAAAATTCAAGGTTACATAGCTGGGGAGGTGCAAGGGAATAGTCAGCAAATGAGTTTAAGAAAGGACTGGGAATAAAGTGTAATTAATAAAAATTAAAATAAAAAATGGAAAAAAGTGAAGGAAATGAAAAAAGAAAGAAAGGACCGGGAAGTCGAGTTCTCAGTAAGCCTAGGGAATCGCTTTCAGGACTCTGGCTCTTACTCTCAGGCAAACCAGAAGACACTGGAGGTGTAAAGAGGAAATTTAAGTTCTAACAGCAGTTGCCGTGTGAGAAGATTCAGTGTGGAAATAGAAGTGAATCTGGAGCCAAGTATAACCACCCAGGTGAAAATGGTGTGGTCTGAAGGTTAGCAAAAGCAGGGAGGGAAGAGATGAGGAGAGAGAAGTTGGATCAGAATCTACTTGATAACAAAGCCAAATGGATTCGCTCACTGTGAATCGGATAACAAGCTTAGTCAAAGAACGCAGGGCTTGAGACACTGACCCCAGGGAACTAGGTTGTAAGGTGGGAAGAGTTGGGAGGAAAGATAAGGTTAGCACTGAGCAGTTTGTATGAGACGCCCAGGAGATCCTGAAATGTAAAAGTCAAACACTACACTGGATATCTGAGCTTAGGGCTCAGTGGGGACAGCCCGGCTTTGAGACATCACTGGTAGCCATCAGAGATCAGACAGTGTTAAGAGAGAAGAGACCAGACTCAGGCATGAATATTATGGTTATGAGGCTTTAAAGTTGAAGATTTCATCAAGAAAACCAGTCTGACTGGACTCTCCAGTTGTCACAGGGTGACTGTGTTCTGAGTGAACAAGATGGTGCTCACTGTGAGAAGTCTCTTAGGAACCAGGTACACAGATGCCTCCCCTCTAGAGACCTCTCTCACTGTCCTGTGGCACCTGTAAGCAGCAGCCATTGTGATGTAGATAGAAGGGGCTTTGTCTCAGCTGATGGACCCTCTCCCCAGGGGGAGGATTATATAACTGCTGCGCCCCAACTTGCCACTACAAGAAACCAAACAGGCCCAGCTTCCATGTAACACCCAAGGATAGGCTGGCTACAGAGAGACCTTCCTAAATAATAGAGGAAGCAACTTCTCATGAGACCTGCTTTCCATCAACTATGCCAGAACTACAACCTTCCATTCCCTAATGCTCTTCTCACTGTCACATACTCCACACAGCATGCATTCCAACAAGGAACCCATGTCACCACAGATGGGATGGGGTGTCCATTTATGTGGAGTTTACTGCCAATACCTAGACCTGACCACCCAGAAGCAGCTGGCCTGATAACAAGGTTTGAGGACTTTTAAAGACGGAGTAGCAATGCAGCCAGGAGCCAAACCCTGCATGAGATTATGGTGCTATCTTCTAAAGCTACAGATCTCATTGGTAGGCCATCACAGAATATTTTCTTCATGCCCCCCAGCTCTGGGCTTTGTTGGTAGAGTAGTTTAGGTTTCCCTGGAGGATGCCACCATAAGACAAAACATCTGTTGCATTGTACTAGAGACTGCAGTCTGTCCTAATCACCAGCTACTCTGAAGTAAAGAAGGGGTTACCTACAAGCTGAGGTGATCTGTCCCTGTTAGCAAGGGGAAATAGATGCTATTGTACAACGGGCCCAGGGAGAATGATATTTAAAGCCTCTAATTGTTATTATCCTCTAATTAATTTCAAGTCCTCTTATTATTTTCAAGTCCTGAAGTAAAAATTAATGGAAGACTACAGTAATAAAAGAAAACTATTAAGAACTCAGATCCTTCAGAAATGAGGGTTTGCATTAGAAGATCATGCTACCAGCTTGAAATGCTGAACACCCAAAGCACTGGCTAAGGGCAAAGGAAACATGAAATGGGCTGAAGAAAAACAGTTGAGCTAGCTCACCAACTGTGACTTTTTGGTTAGTAATAGAAATGAATATTACAGCTACTATGCATATTTTCCTTCTTTATTTTATGAGAAAATGGGGCAATACATAGATAAATAAATGATGACTGATGATACATACATAGAGAGAGATAAAGACAGATATTTAGATAGATGATAGATAAATAATAATAGATAATCTCAAATTCTTCTCTTCTCCATGTATTCTTTGTTTTATTCAAAGAATGTGATAGTTAACATCACAACTATTTTAATGCACAGAATAACCACAAAAGATGTGACAAGGCTGCAAAAGTAATTAATTTCACTCAGAAAAGCCACAGCAACTAATGGGACTTCATGTATCACTTCCTTAGAAGACAAAAAAGCAACCTTCTGTTCCAAAAAGCAATTCTATTACATTAGGCAGAATCACAATGGCACCTGGTACAGAAGGTTGAAAAGGATGCTCCAGATAGTCAAATTTGCACACTGAGCTCTCTCTTGGCTTTCTCTCAGTCTTGGTCTGCCTGTGCACAGCAAGCTAACCTCCCATCTTATTCAGCCTTTCAAAGGCACAAATGTAGTTGCTGGTGGGAAACCTCTCCCTCCATGCAGCTAGTTTCTAGAGACAACACAGACCCCATAGAGGAGCTTCAGTAGGGACTCCTAACTTCCTCTTAGGATGCATGTTAGAAGCCTGGGCAAGACACTCCTGTGGGAGAAACCCTCAATCTTTCTTCCTCTGCCTCTGTGAAGGTGTGCAGTGATTCTCATAGCAACTGATTCTGAAACAAATGCTATTGCAGCATCCTCACGAACATTCCCGTATCTAATCTCTTCTGTCGGTTATACAGGCTAGAAGATCCAGGGATATCATGTATGGAGGGCATGTAAAAAAACAACAAAAAAAAAGTATTCTTAGAAGGAGGGGTAAAATGCCACAGACAGCTCACATAAACATGAGTTTAGCTAGGAGATGACTAAAAAGTAAGTTTCAAAGTGTCCTTAAGGTCCAAGCATGGTAAGAGAAATATCTTTTCCAACCTGACCCACTCTCATGGTTAAGCCTCTTCTGGAGTCAGTTTTCTAGGATAATTTCTATACTCTACCACATTGGAATACCAGCACTTCCCCCATCTCATCCTTCGCTTCTCTCTCCCCAGGGGTCACTCTGCCATTCTCCACCTGACACTCATCTCATCTTTCAAGTTTCATCGTGAATAATCTCCGCCCCCTCAGGTCTCACTAGTCCCCAAATGCTGGTGCCCTTAGCCTACTGTACACATGTGCTATTATGCCTCCTGCTGCTTTTTATTATAATTTTCTCCTCATATGTAATTTCTATGCTCTTCAGTGACAGTTGATCGTCTAGGACAGGAACCCTGTTTTTATCATGGTAACACAACGAGCTTAACATCCTCCAAAGCATAGCACCATCAAGAGAGACTCAATGCATCTGGTGATACCACAGGTGTTTGAGAGAGAATCTGAGCCTTGGCTAAGCTGGTCAACACATCTTCATGGAGAGCAGAGGCTTAAATGATGATAATACATGGAAAACACAATTTTCCATTTCCCCTTTTGAGAATGCTGTTTCCAAAAGTCTCCTTAGATATGCTAGTCTGCCTAGCCTTGCCAGAAGGGAATTTTAAAGTGACTTGCCAAATAAATTTGAGAATTGTCACAAGAAAGCAAAAAGTACAGAGTCAGGAAGGTAACACAGCAAATGCAACTTAGAAATAGTTTTAGAAAGCTATTACTCTCTGAGAGCTCATAGAGAGGACCTGAACTTGTGGTATACAGATTAAACACTAGTGCTCTGGCAAAGGTGTGTGACTTGGGAGACAAAAATAGTCCATAGATAAGCAGTAGAAACAGAAGGGTCACACCAGCATTTACTAAATGCTTACTAAGTCCCAGCTGCCATGCTAGGTGCTCTTCACACACTGAACAGAATATACACAGAACTAGTGGGAGCAGACAATACAGCCTGCACCATCCAAATGTAAAACTGTCTCCATCATGTACTTGAAAAGTTAACCTATATCTCCAATATTAAAGGAAGGGAAAATACATAAACATTAATAAGCATTAGTCATCCTTAAAAGGGCCAATGTTTAAATGTGCTTTACAGAATTTGGTAGCTGAAGAAAAAAGGCAAATGACAGATTAAGGAAATGGTGTTGTTGAAAAAAGGAGCTTGTGAAAAATGGCTGCTGAGTAGTAGGGGGTTGTTCCAGTTTTGTGTAACAAGCCATTAAAAGTGAATTAAAAACCCATTCACTGCCATTTCCCCAAGGGGCTTTGAAAATGAGAGAGATGGTCATTGCTTAGACATGATGTAGGTAGCAGGCTACCCAGCAACAGGGGTAGGGCCCCGCCAATTCCTATACTCACAGATGCTAGCACTCCAGGACCTGGGTTAGTTACCTCAAGAGACATCTTGGCTGGCAATCTGAGGTCATACCTTCCTAACCTCTTATTACTGTATCCATGCAACCACTTTCAGCAGCATTCTGTGATCAAGGCCAAGGGCTCTATGGGCAAAAGGAAGAGCTGGCCCAAGAGTTACTCTTCCAAGTATAACCATCAAGGCAGAGAAAATTCGGGCAACCTGTTTATTTAGAGGAAAGCAAATGTTTTAAATCAGATAATTGTGCTATCAACTCCAGATTCTACAACTTACTCTTTGGGCCTTAGGCCAAGAACCTGCCTCACTTAGCTCCTAGCAGCCTCATCTTGCTACATCAATTAGGCTAACTTTGAGAAACATGAAAAGACTAGCTCATCACCAGGCACACAGCACATTACTGCCCCAGGTATGGTTGAGAAGAAGGTTCATTGTAAATATGAGGGAGAACACAGCCAGAGGAATCTGGATGGATCCAGACTGAATCAGGCCAGCAGAATAATCTGGAATACAAGAGGAAAGAGGGGATGGAGGAGAACAAGAGAGGAAGAGAAAGGAACCAGGAGCCAAGAGGCCAGGAGTAAGCCAGGAGTCCAAGAAACAAGAACCAAGAGAGCACCTAGATAAAATGGCTGATTTATATAGGGAAGAGAAGCTAAAGGGAGGGAAGCAAAGCTCAGGGGCTGGAGAAGTTTAGGGTAGGAGGCAAGGAATCTCTGTAACATGTACTTGTGATACTGAGAACCTGGTGTCCAGCTTCCACTTTGATATTTGATGGCACTTCAGTTAGCCATCGTGTCTTGAGTTTGAGACTTAAAGCACACGCATGTAACATACACTATCTATATAGCTCTAAGCCAATAGGGTGATCTGCCATCTGGGGTGGGGAAGTGAATACCATGTCCCAGAGAAGGAGCATTCCACTTCTTTAGTGATGGCAGCCTTGGACCTCACAAAACGCTGAACAGACTTGCTGGCTTGTCTCTCGTGCAGAGATGAAAGCTGAGGATTCCCACCCAGGATTCCATTTTGTATGGCCACATGGTGGTGAGTTATACAGTCAGAAGCTGACAGGTCCATGCATGTCTATGAAGACTGGTGTGTGATCTTTGATCTTGCTGCTCATCTCTTTCATTTCAAGGGCTGTTTGTATGGATCTTGCCCCCAAGCATTCATTCCCCTTCCTTCCCATACCTAAAAAAGGGCAGGGTTTCTCTCCCAGATCTCAGGAGTACTCAGCCAGATGCTTGGACTGCTGACCCTAGCAGCTCTTCTGGGAATCATCAGTCCCCCAGATTACAGGTAGCCACTAGTCTGGGATGCTTTGTGAAAGAGCAAAGGCGGGAACTTAAGATTATAAGACACCTCAGGGCAAACATCACATTTGTCTTCTCATGGACTCCTGCAAAGGAAGGTGAAGCCAGCAACCTTCACCAACTGTGATCCAGTATCAAGCAAGCCAGCTTCTCATTCAGTCCTGCAGATCACTACAGACTCTACGGGCAATGGCCATGGCAACCACTGGAGGTGGGACTCTCTGTTCTAGAGGGGGGAACATACATGACTTCCTGCCATGACAGCACAGTATGGCTTACATGAGGCTAGAGACACTGCACCCACTGTTTCAGGTGAGCCCCACAAGAAGCCTGAAAGCTGGCTGTAATGGAACTTGCTGCTTTCTGACTGAGATGGAGCAGGCTGCCTCTCTTGAAGATTTTTGATGACAGATGCTACTTTGTTCATCTTAACAGAAAAATAAAGACAAGGTTAGAAGTAAGACATCAGCAGGGGAATAAATAAGAGGGCTGGAAGTTGCTATGCATGGTCCTTGCCTGTGGTGGTCTATGGGAGCCAGAGTGTCCAGCCTTGTGTAAGTCAAACCATGGGGGTCGACTGAAACCAGGTAACAATGGTTTTAAAGACTGAGCACATACATTCCTAGCGCTGCCATAACAAACGATGACAAATCTGAAATCACTGAAATGCTCCATGTACAGTGATAGAGCTGGAGCTCCAGAATGAGCCACAATCGTGGCATTGCAATCGTGCATATGCCTGGATGTTCTAGAGCAGAATCCATTGTCCTTGCCTTTGCAGCTACTAAAGGATGCCCCCCCTCCTTGAACATGGTCCCTTTATCCTCAAAGTCCACGCCGACTGTTCAGGTCTTTCTCACATGTCATCACCCTGGCTCTTCTGTCTCCTCCTTCTCCATTTAAGGACACCTGTGGCTGCACGGCATCTTTCCTGATAGTGTCAGATAATCATTTCGTATTAAGCCCAAGTAGATGCAATCACAGGTTCCTGGAATCACCATGAGGATATTTTTGCCAGGTCACTGTTCTGTCTTCCATAACACAATAAAGGATTTCAGCCTCATTTGGTAAATGGTTGTGAGAAGTCTAAGGAAAAACTAATATATGTATAAGCTCCATATATATATATATATGGAGTCGGCAATGTTGGAGGATGGGCCACTGAGGATGGAATGAATGAAGTCAGCTGAGAATGCTACTATAATGGTCTAATCATAACAGGTAAGATGTCTTAACTGAGGCAGTATCTGTGGGAAGTGAAAAGGGGAAGTGCATGTGGGGTAGGGAAGAAATCCCTGCGAAAGTGGTCCCTAAATATTGCACCTGGGGCTTAACAGATGAGAGGAATCACCCGAGATTTCCAGCAGTGAGTGCTTCATCGTAATCCAGGAGGCAGGCTTGAGCTTGAGCTCCAACATGCAGAAGACAATGATCTGGTCGTGAGTTGCTGTAGCCCCCAGTCAGCCGCACGGACTGTTGCCCCTGCAGCTGTGCACCTTCCTTGGCTTTGAAAACGCTCATGCCCTGGCTCTCACTCTACTCCATCTTGCTCATGACCATGAGTCAGCCATGCTCACTGTTGAACAGCACTCATCTCTGGACTTCTGGGAAAGTTCTTCACTGGAATAACATCACTTTTGCCTTTAGAGGACTGGTCAACCTTCTCGTCTGGCCCTTGATTTTCCCAAAGTGCCTGTTCCTCCCATGCTGGCCTTGGTCTACATCATAAACCATAATAGCCGAAATATTGGCCATAAGGTCTCTATCACAAGACTGGGCAGACAAAGAGCCATCCCACTCAAGTAAGGACACACAGAGAGGGGCACAGATATCAGTGTCTAGACTCATGTGCTGCAGTAGGAAGACCATCTATTCAACAACTGAAGGGTTTGAAATCCCTTACACTAGAGGAAGAAGAATTCAGTGTCAGCAGAGTAAGTGCCAGACCTGACAGGGACTTGTCCTTGTCCTTTTCCTATGGAGGCCGGCATTCTGCTAGCTGCCAGGCTAAGAAACATATCCGGAGCTCTAAACTAATGGAGGCCCAGGCTTTGTCCTCAAATAACGCCTAAAGTAGAGGAGGAACCTCAAGCAGCCTATAGCATGCAACTTAGGAGCCTCTCTACTACAGCCTAAGACCAACAACAAACAACACAGAATTGATCTGTATTGATTCACCAAAATACATTTGACCATATCTCCTTGTCCTTCGCTCCCCTGAGAACCCATGGTCACAGTCCTGAGAAACTCATCTTCTGCAAAATATCTCTGGAGAAATAGGTTCCCCGTGTATCTTACCTACAGCCAGAGTCCACGCCAGGGAAACTTGAGAGAGAGAAAGAGAAAAGGACGCATCAGTCCTTCCTGTGTGATGACACTGAGTTCAAACCAACTGCTTCTATGATGCAAGCTCACAACGTGTGCTTCCAATTACAGCCTCAGATCTAAGAGCTGAACTGCCAGGAGCAGAAGCAGAAATGGAGGACAGGTCAGATTCCTGCTGTAGTGGAAGAAGCTATTCAGATGTGGAGACAAAGAGAAGGACTGAACTCAAAGGGAAGCAGGGAATCTGGCCCTTGTGCCAGGCTGACACAGTCCTCCAAGGAATTCAGCACAACTGCTCTTCACCTTGGGAATAAGTGACCTTTGTTTAGGTTATGTCAGTCAAACATAATTTGTGCATCTACTCTGTACCCTGCTCACCTCCAAAAGCTGCAGTAGGTTAGACATGGTTTCTTCCTTACAGAGACCCTCCTCCACATGGAGGATGGACAGGTGGGTTAGCAATATCCCAACCCCTGCCCTTTCTGCACCAACAAGGACACTTACTGTACTAAAAAGCATTACTGATTCCTCCAGTCCTGAGGTTCACAATCCTGATGTTGGCACCTCTATCCCAAGACAGAAGAGAAAAGAAAGGCAGAAGTCAGGAGCATTGGCTTTGCCTGGTATAACCTGATTGTCCTGGGTAAAAACAACAAACCTCATGTCAGAGATTGGCTGTGCTGGGAAGATACCTACAAGGAAGCCACTTGCTTTAGTATAACTGATACCTTAGAGTTTCACAGAGTCCTGGTGGCAGCAGATTTGATCTTTGTGTACTAAGTTGTTCTTGGCTTTACCAATATGCACATAGAAGACCCACCAAAGGACATTACTCCACTTGAGCCCCAAATGTGCACATGAGAACAACCCCATTCCACTTACTGCCTGCCGGTACCCGGTCATCCTCTCCAGCAGCAAGTCACCCTTCATTGCCTGAATCCACACTCAACTCTATGTCTGTGGCCCATTGTAATCCCTGGTGTCCCCCATCCTAAATCCTTATCTATTAAATTTGACCTCGACACATCTTATGCTGGATAGTAACAGTTATATCCTATCCTTTGGAACTGGTTGCTCCTTTGTGACTACCTCAGTAAACAGTGGGGAAGCATTAAGATGCTGAAGGAATACATTGTCGGACAAGAGGATACTGCCAACATGTACAAACCACAGGGGGATACTAAGGGTACCCACACCTTTGATGTTACTATTTAAGTCACAAGATCAAGCCTGACTTAAAGTCATTAACTTCAAATATTTTCTGTCAAGCTAGCTAATAAATTGTCCTTTACATTTCTACCCATTCGTGTTCCTGTCACACTGGAAACACCCCTCCCAACCTTTTAAGCCTCAGATTAAAACTACTTCCAACAATATCACCCCACTTCTGCCAGAGATTCGATTGCTCTTTTGTGTGAGAGTCAGTATATCCTAACATTACAATTTCCTCTTGCATTATAACATAAAAATATATGTTCTCATAATACTCTGAGTTATCTGACAGAAGTTTTGAGTCTCTTGACCTTGTCATCAGTAAATAAACAAATATAACCCTGCCTGGTAATAATAGATACCTGCAAACATCTGCTAATATGTGGACAAGTCTAAGATTCCAGTTACTAACAATAATGGCAGTAAGGCTAGAACTCATCAATTAGTACCATCACCTCATTTAACCCTGTAGCTGTCTGATTACACATGACACCATTATTCTGATTTCTTTCAGGTATGGAATTGAACTGACAAAAATTAAGTAAGCAAAGTCTCATGATTTATAAATGACAGTTCATAATATATTCTTACTCTAGAAGATCTGACGGAGTCCTCCCAGGGTTTCAAATTCCACCTCCTTCTTGATTAGAAGGTATCAATTAACTCAGCAGTTCCTGCACCGCAGAAGTTGCCATGGCAGCTGAGGTACACGCAAGAACTTCAACTGAAATCTCAAGGCCAAATTCAAAGCAAACCCAATGAAACCCTTAAGGATCACAGATGCAAGCTCAAGCCAATGTCCTATTCTAAACAGAGCACTTAAGGAAGAAACAAGAAACCACATGCCTTTGTAACCTCAGCTCCCTGGGAATGAGCACCATGGCACTTCAAGCTTTCTACCTGCTTCTCTCTAAAATTTGAATCCTTAGGTTTTGAAGCATAGTGTCTTCTTCCTCCTGACTACCTGTCTCACAGGCCCCAGGGATACAGTTTATCTTCTAAATTTAGAACTTTGACTTAAAAAGTAGGCTCCATGTGAGCAGGGGATGGATGTGGGACACACCTGCTGTCCGCTACCCAGTGTACTGAAGGGGATAGTATGGGATGAGATTCAATGCCAAGAAAAAAGTAAGCCCAAAATTACAGTCGGAATACTCAAGCAGCAAGCATTTCTAGGTATTTAAAATGTGCCAACACTTATTAGGTACTGTGAACAGAAAGGAGAAGCTGTGGGGAGCTTACTCAGAAAAGTGGACAAACATGAGCATGGGGGCAGATGAAGGAGGGTCAGATCGGAAAAGAGACAGTAGATGCAAAGAGAGAGAGATGAGGGGGAAGTAAGTAGATAGATAAACAAATAGATTCGATAAATAGACAATAATGATTGATAGATAGATGATAGGTAAGTAGGTAGGTAGATAGACAGATAGACAGACAGACAGACAAGTAAATAGATGGATAGCTAGAAAGACGATAAATAAATGTCAAAGGAAAGGGAGGCACTGAGGGTATTATGGGCAAGCTTCTAGGCAATAGAAAGAACCTTACACAGGACAGCCTGTCATGAAGAACACTGTGGGCTTCAAGTTCAAGCCTACTTGCATTCCACAGGTCAGATGCCCATCCTCTTCAATGCCCTCTGTCTTCCCTGCTTCCTCCTTCAAAGGGAGGAAGGAAGGCTAGAAAGACTTGAGTGCTGCAACTGGCAGCTACACACACACACACAAAGGAAGGGTAGCCCTCCATCTAGAGGCTACACTTCACTTCCTGAAAAGAAAATTCCTGGGACAGATCAATTCTACCTTGAATGTAGGGCTCATCCTTGGCTAGCTTTTGTGTGGAGTATACTTGGAAATGTGAACCTTTCAAAGTTCAGCACACCCACAGTTTCAGACAGCTGAAGGTACAGAGGCTAGCTGAGGTTCAGGGAAGAGACAACTTCTTTTGGGCTTGGTGAAGCAGGATACACTATACTCCACAAAAGACAGGGAGCTAGACACAAAAGCGCCTTAAAGTCTGGGCAAGAAGTCATCTGTGTGCCTAGGCCATAGCCTAAACCTGGCCTCTAATTCTGACAACTGTGTTCTCTGTGACTGGGCCTGTGTCACATGTGGATCTTCTAACTCTACTGACACGTGGACAGTGACTAGAACATTCTCCCTACATAAGCCCGAGTTACCATCCATAGCCACCAGAGAAAGCCAGATACCACAATGGCATCATGGGAAGTCAGATTTTCTTTTTACAGAAGACTAACAACTCAAATTAATCAGGAACTTTCCAGAGTCCTTCCAGAAGTTGTGGTCCCAGAGCAGGATGGCCATCCTCCATCCTTCCACAAAACAAAACAAAACAAAACCTGATGGAGACATGGGGAAAGGGCTGAGGCAGGGGGAGGAGCCCACGACTCCTGATGGCCCCAACACTCATTCTAGAGCAAGAGGCTGAGACTCATGGCCAGGCTCTGTACGCCACACATCCATGTCTCAGCAGGCACCAGGCTGATGTTCGCATTAGGAAACTTCTCTACTGGGCTCTAGCCAACACAATCCCAAGCAATGCAATGTGCAGCATGAACAGAGCCCTGTGCAATGTGACAGGGCACAGCTTAGGGGTAGGGCAGACTTTGAGCTAGCTCCTTGAGCTCCTGCAGGAGACTCAACATTCACCGTCCTCCCACGCTGTTATCTACTACCTGGTGGTGTGTGCAGGCATAGGGCGGCACTCTTACCTGCTGGAAGATGATACTATCAGGACGCCGGATGGGCTCAGCTCCTGGGCTTTCCACCGTGAAGGTGAAGCAAGCGGTAGAATGCAGTAGAATGCCCTGCAACACCACTACATCCCTAACACCTAACATGGGTGCAAGTGCACAGTGGGGTTTGATGAGATCTGTGGGCTGAGTGAATGCAGGAGCCATGCAACAACTGATTAGTGTGTTTCCAACTGAACAAGAGGGAAAAGTCCCCAGAAACTACATATACAGTGGTTGGTTAAAAACTAAAACAAAAACTGTTAATGACAGCAAGTAGCCTTTGGCTGAGGTCCCAGCCCATATTTCTGAGCCATCAGACAAGTAATGTATCCCTCCCATCTACCTCAGTAAACATGTGCACCCACCTCACAGACTGCAGGGAGAATAAGAAAGAAAATCACAGTAAGCAATAATCCAGTGCCTGGCACAGAGGAAGAAGCTGGGAAATGTGAGCTGGCATTTGAATAAGCTCCAGTAGTCTTTATTTCTCCAGAGAAAAGAGAAAGGCTGCAAGCGTACTCCTGTTCCTGCCCAGCATGCTGGCCCTTTGCAATACACACAGATATTTTCACTTTCTTGAAAAATAAGAGAGAAAGACAGGGGAAAAGAGGAAGTGGCAACTATGGAACCACCGAAGGCAGCACCAATTAATATTGTCAGCAGTGTTCCCAGTCAGAGCCATGATCCACAGGCTCAGAGAGGCACTCGGACTTCCCAATATCATACAACAGTAGATCGGGGCCTCGAGGTCTTTGCTCCTTCTCAGTACGAGGTGGTTTAAAAGTCTCCAGCAGATTGGAACAAGACTTTAAAAATTTGTTTTCACTAGGGACTCCTTTTGACCCAATAAGTTTTTTAACGTGTCCCTGGGTAAATAGGCATATAAGATAAATATAAAAACCAAACCTTTATTGGTGATAAATCATAAAGAAATTTACTTAAAAGCAATCCTTAGTATACATCTAATTTAATCACTTATTAAAGAATAAATCAAGTTTTATACTGACTTGATGGATGTGTTTGTTTTTATATAAAGAATTCAATCTTAGATGAATATTTGATACAGTGGATCACATGGCATTCTAAATATTTTTCAGAGTTGACCAATATTTTGATTTAGAACCATGCTGCTGAGAATGTTATAATTGCATACTGCTGTTTCACATAGAATAGAGTTGCAGAAGTGTGCTAAGAGCCATTTCTGAAAGAGTGATAAACAAACAAACAAACACACCTCTGCCCTAACGCCAGGACAAAACTCACTTCATGATCTTTCTGTGAAACCCAAACCAGAGATATAAACAGAAATTTCTTATGTGTGTGTGTGTGTGTCTTCCTTGATCACTCTGGCAGATTCTCTTGCTTAACTGAACCAACAACTCACCAATTCAGCTATTCTAATAAGGTAGCTTGCCCCAGGGACCCCCCACCCCCACCCCCCACCTCCTTGGCCATCTGAGCATGGGTATTATATAGGTGAACAACCACACTTGCCTGTTTTTTTTTTTATGTGCATGCTAGAGACCCAAATTCCAGTCCTCATGCTTGCATGACAAGCACTTTATCTATGGAGCATCCTCTTAGCCCACTCAAACAACAAGCATTTAAAAGTCAAACATTCCAATACAATACAGTACAACAGTACACTAATTTGATCTATATATGCTGACAAATGGCATTAGGAAACTATTTAAAGGCTTGCTTTATTTTCCATAACAAAATCATTATGTATTAAAAGAGCAAGAAACTGCCAAAAGCACTGCAAGTTGTCCATTACAATAAAGTCAAAGCTGAGCCAAAGTCAGGAAGGATGGCAGAGATTGTTCCTGTGATGGAGACAAATTACATGACAGAAACAACATAAAGGAGGAAGGATTTACTTTGGCTCACAGTTACAGAGGGTTCAGTTCACCATATCTGGGAAGGAGAAGCAAAGTAAAACAGCTCACATCATAGAAGACTGGAAAGCAGAACTGTAGAAATGCCAGCAGGCCACCAGCTCTTCCCTTTCTTTTTGTTCTGTCACTCCTAAGTCTCCAGCAGATGGGATGGTGCCCTCCACATTCAGGCAGGGTCTTAAGACAGCCCTCCCTGACATGGCCTTCACAGATATTCACTGTGTCTTGCCCCATCTGCTGAGCTATTCAAAGTCCAGCAAAGCTGACAGTGGAAATGAGCCCAAAAGGATGTTTTCTCTAATGTGTTGAATTTAGATTTAAGTGAGTGTGTGCTTGCGTGTGCGTACACACACACACACACAGACACACACACACACACACACACACACACACACAAATGAAAACAGAGAGGGGATGGTTTGGGCAAAGGAATGACACCAGCAAGGGAAGTGAAAGGAACAAAGGCAGCTAGTAGGGACCACAGAAGAAAAAGGTACAAGATTTATATGTATGGGGACATCAAATTGAGACCTATTATGTTATATGCTAACTAAAAGATCAACTAAAAACAAAACACTAAATTAAATATAAAAGGTGTCCATTTGAGTATTATAAAAAAGAAGATAATCTAGGTAGGTGTCACCTCTGAGTGGTCCCGTGGGAACTCAGCTTCCATTGATCCTCAAGTATTCTCTCTTTGGTTTATCTGAGATGGAAGCCATTTATGAAAGTCTGTGGTGAGGTAAAAGACAGTTGGTGAGCGAAAAGGTTAGTTCAAGTTCTAAGGCTCTTTTGGCACCAGAGCAAGACAGGCTCTCAGGATCTTACACGCTGCCCCTGCTGAATCTGAGGCAATGGACACGCAAGGACATCAAAAGAGCCAATGCTGGGAAGCAGCCTGGCGTCTCACCGTAAACAGAGGGACTCATTTCTGAAATGCGAGAATACCACTTAATTAGCAAAAGGATACATCTGCAGCTACAAAATGAAAACATCACAAAGAAACGAATATCCACCTATTCTCCCCGTGACACGGCATCCTGGGCCAGGCCTATTCACAAGCCTTTGGCAGAAAGACAGAACTATTTAATGCTTCACCCTGCTTATGCCACTTTGCCTAATATACTCTTACATTTCCATGGAAATCACTCAAAAGGAAAAATGAAATGAGGCTATTTGCACAGAAATGTTTATAATAGGCAGAACCCTTCTCAGGAATAACACATCAATTAAACAACCTCCATATTCAACAGTGGGCAAAACTCAAGCAGTCAATGGCACATACTCTGATAGATTCCATAGCGTCACTCCAAACTGAAAACTAGTCAGTAGTGTCTGTATTAACACAGCAGAAAAGCATAATTACATGTAAGTCATAATTTAAAGCAAAAAGTATATTGGTTCTTATAACTATACATAAACATACTTGTAACTATACATAAATATACATGTATATATCCATTAAAAACTAGCATTTGATAATGAGATTATGACCTATAAATGCACAATGAAAAATTGTTTCTGCTTTATGTACTGACTTAGCCTCAGGCCTATCTAAAAGAAGAAGCATGCCTATTAAAGTGTAATTATGGCAATGCTAACATACATCACAATCAGAACAGAAAAAAAAACATTTAAACAAAGGAATCAGCGCAATGATGAATGTGCTTTGTATTGCATTGTGAGATCTTGATTTATTTACACTAAGTGTGTCCAAGATCACTGTGTTCCAAGACCTTCTGTGGCTGACTTTCTTGGTGTTTGTTTGCTCTACAGCATGGAGGCCAGCTAGTGGGCCAGCCATCATCACAGCCTTTGCTCTTCTCCCCCCCCCCCTGGCCCTGTTTTCCATCTGCCTCCTTCAGACAGTAAGCTTCCTGAAAACAGGGACTAGGGGTCCTCTCTTCCTCTCAGAAGCCCCTGCTCACACACTGAGGCTCCTCTGGAATATGATCTGGAGAAGAGGCGGGACTGTGCTCTTCAGCACCATATTCGGGATGTAACAGCGCTGAGAACCTTCCTCAAAGGAGCCTCAGAACAAATCAGAACTCATTGTGCTCATTTTGTTCCGTCATGCTGAAAACAAAGCTCTCTATAGCCAGTTCATTAAGAGGAGCTGGTATACCCTACAGGTGCAAAGAGAAATTAGGCTCAGTCCTGCCTCAGACCCAGTGTATTTCCCACTCAGTGAGTTAGAAACAGGCAGGCGATGGCAACGTGACAAGTGTCGTATGTAATGTAATGAGTGTCTCGATGGAGCTGAGTATGAGGTGATAACAGTAAATAGAGGACAGCAATCAGAGCAGGCTTCCCGGAGAAGGAAGCGGCAAAGAGAATGAATAAGAACCTGCTGTGCAGAGAAGCAGATTGACAAAGGTTAGAAGGGAGCAGAATTCAGGCAATGGGAACAGTATCACAAAATCACAGGACACAGTGGTCCTAAGGGCAAGAAGGGTTGAGCTGTGTGACTCCCGTTCAGGCACAGAGGCTGGGTCAGTGCAGAAGCCTGGATCTTGAGAAGTGTTTGGGAATAGGATGAGATACTGAAGAAGCAAAGCAAGGGTGGGAAGATGGACAAGAAACACCCAGAGAAGACCCGTGACAGAGGACTGGGCAGCATACAGCAGACCTCTGTCTTTTCTCCTCGGGAGACAGAGTGACTACAATAGGGTAGAAAACTGAAGAGCTTCCCTAAACTTCTCAGATGACATAAGGACTCCGAAGTACACTTTATCAATGAGGGTTCTTTTTCCTTCCTCCTAACAAAAGCACTTATAATGATCACAATGATGGAGATAAAGGATTGTTTTTCCCAACAAACTCATGAAAACATTTTTGTCCTGGTTGCTGTTTCTGATAGCCCAAAAGGATGCTGCCTGTTTGCTGAAGTACTCAAGAGTCCTGGGGGCAATAGTGAGCTCAGCCTGCAAAAAGAGGCCAAGGGTGCTGAAGAGCCAGTAGACCAGCCCTGAAGGAGGAGTCTCTACTCCCAGAAACTGAATGGCTAAGGCATACAATAACGGATACCCTTCCCTCTTCAGTCAACCAGATCAAATGTGTATATTAGCACACACTACTATGCATTAGTACACTATATAAGTTACTTTTGAGTCACTACAACCGAAATATCTTCTGTAGACTAGTGAAGGGAGAAAAGGCTTATTTTGGCTCATGGTTTCAGAGTTCAGTGCATGAATGGTTGGCTCCATGGGATGGGGCAGAGTGTGATGGCAGGAATGTGTGGGAGCAATCATTCATGCCACAGCAGATGGAAAGCAGAAAGGGAGGTTGGACCCAGACTCCAGGCTACCATCTTCAATGGCAGCCTCTGGTAACCTATTTCAACCAGCCAGTTTCCAACTCCTGAAAGTTCCAGAGCCTCTAAAAATAGTGCCAGCTGCTGGGAAAGAAGCATGCAAAGTGTGAGTCAGTGGAGGGCATTTCAGATTCAAACTATAAAGTGCCTAGGAGAAGCTGTTGCTGTCATTTTAGATGTAAAATCTAACACTAAGAGTGAGAGTTATAAACCAAACAGAGAAATGAGTGTGTTATTCCTTGCTGCAATGAAATTCCCAGAACTAGAGAAGAACAAGGCAGGCATGTCTTACCCACCAGAACACCAAAAATGTCCCTAGTGATGATGAGCCCCGAGAGAAATCTGGACACTTGAAAAAAGGAGAGGCCTCTATTTGTGGGGAAGTGGTACTGGCAAAAGTTCTGGAGGCTCATAAGAATTTGACACAGACTTGGGGTAAAGTCAGAAGGTTGAAAAGTGCTCAACAAATATGGGACAAAGTTGAGGAGATGGTAAAGCAAACAGCAGTTTGCAGGGCAGGGAAAAGCCAAGACTGCTAATACAATCAGGCTGATATAGGGTTAATACAATGGAGCTATTATAGAGTTAGAGGTCTGGCCAAACCCTGGTGCTGCAGGCAGAAAGAGGCAACTCCAATTTGTTGGTGCCAAAGAAAGACTTTACACCCACACTCACAGTCCACCCATCAGAGTCCCCACCCATCAGCCAAGACACTAAGATGAAAGAGGCTCCTATGGAACTTGCTTATCACCAGGGGTGTGCCTTCAACCTCTTTGGCTTTGCCTTCCCAAGCTAAGATTCCCAGAAGCCTTTGTGCTGTCCTGATATCTCATGTCCTTGCCCTGGCTCACAGTCACTTATGGGGCTGTGCCCTGCCTGGTCCCTCTCTTTTTTTTTAAACATTTTTATTTTGTATTAATCACAGGTTATGTACTTTGTATCCCAGCCGTAGCCCCCTCCCTCATTCCCTTCCTACCCTCCCCCATCCCTCCTCATCTCCTCCCTGCCCCTTTCCAAGTCCACTGATAGGGGAGGACCTCCTCCCCTTCCATCTAACTCTAGCTTATCAGGTTTCTTCAGGACTGGCTGCAATGTCCTCTTCAGAGGCCTAGCAAGACTGCTCTTCCCTCAGGGGAGTGAGGGGGTCGAAAAGCCAGCCATTGAGTTCATGTCCAAAATAGTCCCTGTTCCCCTTACTAGGGTACCCACTTGGATATTGAGCTACCATTTGCTACATTCAAGCAGGGGTTCTAGGTTATATCCATACATGGTCCTTGGTTGGAGAGACAGTCTCATAAAAGACCCCTGTGCCCTGATATATTTGGTCCTTGCGGAGCTCCTGTCCTCTCCAGGTCATACTAACTCCCCCTTCTTTCATATGATTCCCTGCACTCTGCCAAAGGGTTGGTTATGTGTCTTAATATTTGCTTTGATACACTGCTAGGTAGAGTCTTTCTGAGGCCCTCAGCAATTAAAAATGAGGAAATCATGAAATTTTCAGGCAAATGGTGGGAACTGGAAACAATCATCCTGAGTGAGGTATCCCAACAGCAGAAAGACACACATGGTATATACTCACTTATATCACTTATATAGACCTATAAGATAGGATAAACATACTGAAATCTATACACCTAAAGACGATAAACAAGAAAGAGGACCTGGGGTAAGAGGATGAATCCTCACTTAGAAAGACAAATGGGATGGACATTGGATGTAGGAGAAAACAAGTAGCAGAACAAGAGCCTACCACAGAGGACCTAGGACAGACTTTGTCTGGTCCCTCTTAAGAGCAAAACCTGCTTTAGAAAGAAAGGCTTGAGCTTCAGGCTACTTTCAGGGTCAAAGTCCTTCCTGTGGCTTTTGCACCAAGACCTCTGCCTGGCTCCCAGCAGTGTCTCAACACTGTGCCTTGTTATTGTTTAAGAAAACAAAGCTTTTTTATTTTTGGAATTGCAAGCTGGGAGGCTAAATGGAAAATGAAAAGTAAATAACATTTGAGTGGAAGAGGTTCTGTTGATTTGCTTTGTTTTAACTGAAAGAATTCGACAAAATCTGGGTCAGAGATTTTCTGACTATTTCGTGAATTTGCAAAAGAATTCCTACAGGTAGAAAAACTTTGTGATAAGTAGGGTTGGGCCAAGCTAGTCCCGCTTTGACCATCAGGATGAGACACAGGGTCGTCTTTCCACTGGACAATGTGTGTAGCACTGCATCCAGGCATCTCCAACAGAGATGGAAGGCACCAGTTACCCCCCATCTAACTTCTTCAGGGTGCTGCTATCTGCTGATATGGACCTTGAGCAGGTCACTCTTTTGTTCTCAAGACATGCCTCACTTCCCTCCCTACTGAGCTGGCACAGCTCTGACTGTGGCTCCTTCCTCATCGCTCCTGTGTCGCTTCCCCCAGATGAAAACCCGTGGTCGTCCCCCTGTCTGTTTGCTCTGACCCTTCCAGCCCCATCCATCCATGTTTTCCCTTCGTCCCAGACTTTGGGGACGCAGTGACTAGGACAGACTAGGATAGTTCCAGGGGACAGTAATTTGAGGCCCTGCCACTTTCAAGCTGTGTGGCCTTGGCCAACCTGCTTAATCTCTCTAAGCTTCAGTTTTTCTCCTCTTAAAGTAAGTGTGAAACCCTTTGCTGCCAGGCAGCTGTGGAGAGCAGATGAAACATCTCACGTCCCATTCCCATTCTTCCCAGAGGTCCACTGGGCTCACATCTCCCAGATAGTCTTTGTTCTTCTTCATGTGTCATTTGCAATAATTATCATGTGCATGGCTTCTGTTTGCACTTCTGACCACACTGATGCCAGGTTTTTTTGTGAGCAGGTACTCTCATGTCCTTTCATCTTGGTATTACCAAGAAATGACCAAAATTTGAATGTGCAAAACACTAACTGGGTCTACTTCCTGCCACACCTGCTCTAATAAATACTTGCACTTCTTATAGAGTATTTTAATAAGCTGCCCTGTGTTGTAACAACTGCCTGAATACATTACCTCTTTTCCTGGATTTTAAGTTCTTGGAACTATGGGTTTGACTGAGCCTATCTTAAGGTTTATTTCTTTAATTTACATACAGCAAAGTTCATTCTTTCTAATGTATGGCTCCAGGAGTTTTGACGAATGCACAAGGTTGTGTAACCACTTGCCTTAGACATTTTTATTCCTCCCGAGGTGCAACCATTCTGTAAATATTTACTGAATAAATAAATGAGTAACTGAATGAACAAACAAACACTTGCTGGGAAATGTTTCTACACCAGCCACCTGAAAATTTCTGAGTCAAAGACAATACAAAAGACAAGGTTATAAGTGTCACATCTTCTTTCTGCAAAGCAATTTCTCAATATCAGAAATCTCTCAAAAATGTTTTTACCCTCTGGCGCAAAGCTTCCACTGCTATGGTGACATCCAGAGAAAATAATCAGATGATCATAATGATGTTGTGGGGCCCAGGAAGGTCACAGATCACCGCCTATGGCAACAAACTCTCAGGAACAACAGAAATGCCCACAATGGAAGAGTGATTTGTGACACTGAGAGACTTCAACATGGGGACATTAAAATCAGGCTTTTGTACATATACATGATATTGAATATAATGCATAATTGGGTAATATGACATTAACTGTAAAGATGACCTATAAAGCAATATGCTAACAAGTGTTTACAATATATATGTCACACATATTGTAGAACAAAACGCAAAATTTAAAAAAAACCTAAGTATTAACCTAGCAAATATACATGCAAGTTGGCGTCCTGACCAGTGGATGCTAGGTCATTTCTATTTCCTTCATTGTTTCCAGATTTTCAAATTTCTCACTAGATATTCCTACTTCTCTAGTGACAAAAAAGTTATAAAAATAGAGTTGAAAGCCCTTTATTTCTGCTTTAAAAAAAAAAAACTCCTAACCTTTATTTCATCTCTAGATGATTCAGTGGTGGCTAAATTTTCCCGCTGGAGCTGTGGCATATGGCTCTGCTTAAAGGAGAACGTGCTTGCTGTCGGAAGCATGTTCTGAAATACTCCATCCCACTGGAGGGTGACACATGCCAGGCAGAGCTCCAGGAAGCAGCCTCTGCCCTGGGGGCTGAGGCTTCCTCCTGTTACATCAGGAGAATGGCAACGTCAAACAAAGGATGATGAGCAGCGTCTTGGCTCAAACAAGATCAGTCGTCACTGCTAAAAGGCTACACGATTTTCCCTAACCTCAAACAAGGCGGAATGGCATGTCATTCATTTCTGTGTCCCTGGCAACTGGTTCCACTCTGTGAGTGGCATGACCATCTTTCTCATTGCATAACAGAAAAATCTAGAAACAGTCCTCAGTCTTTCTATGTTTTACCCCTAATTCTTCTGTTTATCAAATACCTTACTGATTCCTCTGATTTTATCACCAAGTTGGTTTTCACGTTCATTTCTTTTTCTTTATCATCAAGGCGTCTTCATGGCACCTTTAAGTCATTTCTTCTGTGTGACCTTTGGGCATTTTTCTTGACTTCTCTGAGTCTTGGGGATAATGCTAGTTTATGCCTAAAAGGGCCATGGTACACTAAATGAGACCAGGTAGCACAAATGCTTATCAGAGAACCTGCTGTAATGGAGGTACTCAGTGAAAGCAAGCGCCCTTTGATAAGAGGACACAAGGACACCAATAACGATGGACACCAGTTGTTTTCCATCTACTGCCAGTACCCACCTCCCTCACAGCGACATGACAAGATGTCTCCACCCAATGCGTCATTCCTCCCTGGACTCCAGGTTTTCTCTCCACCTGGAAATTTCTTTCCATCAATGCATTATAGCTGATTTCCAATATATCCTTCAAAATACAAATTATTATTTTTACCCATATGCTTCCATCCTTACTGTTTCTTGTGGCTCCTATATAGTGCTAACTATTGTACTCCTTTATGTTATATCTGTACTCTATATGCCTCTAGTGTATATCCCATTAGTACACCTCTTAATACCTATTCATCTCTATTTCCATGTGAACAAGATCATTTGAAACCGTACCTTCACATCTATAGCCCCTACAACAGTGCACAGTATACAGTACATGTTAAGTAAACAGAATGCTATCACTAGTCCTCCATCCAATCACAGAAGCAGGGTACATCCCAAATAAGTAAAAAGAACTTCCTGTACTTCCAAAGCCCTGGCTCTCTTGGTGACAAATCAACAACACTCACTGCGAAAATATTTACCATCACTCCCCCTCCCAGATCCTATCCCAGTCCAAAGCCAAGTGCCTGTCTTCTGGCCAGGACAGCCCACAGCTTAGCTGCAAATATTTCTCTCAGTTCTCTTAGACCATAACCTTAGCTATAGTGTTTACTACTGTGAGCGTTATAAGATATATTTAAATATCTTGTAAAGGTCAGACAATTGAGCCATTTCCTTTTTCCAGAATCCATTTCACACCACTGCAAAGCTGAGCCTCCCAGAACTCACTCAAGCTCGGGTTTGAAGGTAAATTATGAAGCTTCTTTCTCTGCTGTAAGGACAACTCCATCATGCATCATATTCTATGGGATAATGGCTATAAATCCATCTGTTACCAGCAGGAGCAGCAAGTGTTGAGAGCCATGGTAGAATCTTAACTTCTGAGGCATCACCCTCATTTCAGAAAGTTCAGTTGTTAAAAGCAGCCTCATATTTCAAAAATTTAGATGGAAATGAGGGGGGAAGGCATCTAGCCAGCAAATGTAGATCCCTAGGCACCAGGCTGAGAATGTCGGAAGGTAAAGCAGCTCTAGAGGTCCTGCTCTGCTTGACTTCCACCACACTCATCCCTGGTAAGGACAATTTTCCCATTGCCCTGATGTGCTGTTTGCTGGTTCTCAGGAACACAGTGGTTTATAAGGTTCTTGAAGAAAATGCTGAAATTAAAACCTCAGCAAACACAGAACAGACTTCACATTAATCTTCTACTTAACACTGTACAGTTTGCGGACCACCAACACCTCCCCAAGAACAAAGACGCCCTCAAAAGGACTTGTTTTCTATTATCCTTTGACAGGGAGTCTTGGTCTCAGTAATTTTGAACTGTGGGGTCTTCAGAAGTATACTTGGTCTCTGGGCTCCTGTTACTTAGGGTGGAAATTAACCATACTTTGACTTACTTTATAGAAAAGTTTAAAAGTGGCAACAACATATTTATATGAAAATATTTACAGCTTCTTTCCCAAAACCCCACACAGTTCTGTGAGTCCTATAATGTAGACACAGGCGATCTATATGAGACAGAGACAGAGACAAAGTTAAGAAAGAAATAAGACTTCCCAAGAAAGAAGAGGAGTGGAGAAAAGAAAGAAGAGAATAAATATCAGGGAACGTGGAAACAAAGGAGGGGAAAGCTCTATTAGAGTACCAGGCTAGAGTACCAGGT
>CM053762.1:58692508-58729368 GCA_028658305.1 Pachyuromys duprasi | reverse complement strand
CTGAGATGCCGCTCAGTGATGAGGCAATGCCATGCATGTACAAACAAAAGGGATAGCTACGGAAACTATAGAGCACTGTGGCGATATCAAGGCACTATTATAAAAATAAAAGAAACTATTGAGTCAGCAATCTAATTAGAAAACTGGG
Organism: Pachyuromys duprasi; assembly: GCA_028658305.1. Classification (NCBI taxonomy): domain Eukaryota; kingdom Metazoa; phylum Chordata; class Mammalia; order Rodentia; family Muridae; genus Pachyuromys; species Pachyuromys duprasi. Next base: position 58,729,220 of record CM053762.1, on the reverse strand, counting down.
CACAAACAGATAATGTATTTGCCAACCAGGGGCTGAAAGCTCAAAACCCTCCCTGGGTTAATTTCAACCCCAGCATCAGATGGTAAGCAAGTATATGGCTCCTCTTTCTCCAACTGGAAAAAGTTTTTGGTCGGAAGTTATACATCTCTGAAATGGCAGTCAACATAGCCAACCAGGGAGACCTTGAACCCTGGAGGAGGCAGAGGACCTCAAGCATGGGCTGGAAGAGAAAACGATCAAGAAAAGCACATTGTATTTCATGAGAAAAAAAAAGCAAAAATGAGGTCACTCACCTGCAGTGAGAGCTTGAGTGAATAAAGGAGCCTGGAGTCTCATACGGAAACATGAAATACATTCTCTACAACTAGCTAGGCACCCAGAAAAAAAAACACAGCAAGAATAGGTAGAAAGAAGCAAGCCATGGACATAGTAGAAGAGAGATTGTTAGAAAATCCTACAGAAGTGGTTTTCTAACATACTTTAGCTAAGAAAACATTTCGTTAAAAGTTATCTGGGAAGCCAACAGGAGGGAGAAGACGAAATCAAAATGAGCTGGTTAAGGTGAGATCCCAGTACTGCTGCTTGGCCCCCTGGCCTGTCCCTCAGCTTCTGAGGGGAGCTTGAGGCCTGAAAGGCACAGCAGGATAGCACACTGACTTAGGAAGGCAAGGGTCTGAGACAAATCCTGCCACCTCTCCTTCATCACCTATCTGTCCTCCACCTTTCTGCTGTTTCCTCACCCTTCGGTCTATTTATCCCTGCTGCCATTTCAAACAGAGGTGACCATGAGATGCAGTTTCATATCTCTTCAGTACAATGCGAGTGGAAGTGATCTGTGCAATTTTTGAGTTTCTTCCTGGTGTGTTTTGAATGCCCCCACCTCCAATAGGCTCATGTGTTTGAACACTTGCTCCCCATCTGGCGGTGCTGTTTTGGGGGTTATGGAGCCTTCAGGAGATAAAGCCTTACTGTAGAAAGTATGTCACTAGAAAAAGACTTTGCTTGCGTGTTATGCTTTACTTTTATTTTTGAGATTCTAATTTAATCACAAAATACCCACCCTCCCTTCCCTCTCTCCAACCCCTTCCATATACTCCACGCCACTCTCCTTCACATTCATAGACTCTTTTCCTTTTCCAATTGTTACTGCATGCATATTTGTATATACATACACATTGCTAAAGAGAACCATGTAACACTACTTATTTGTATGTTTTCAGGGGCGACCATTTGACATTTAACAACTAGCTGATCTTCCCTGAAAAAAAAAATCTCTCTCACTTTCAGAATTCTTCAGTTGCCTATAGTTCTTTGCATGGTGTTGAGACTTCACGGGCTTTCCTCTGTCCAGTTGGCATGTTGGTTGGTATTGTCCTTGCTTGGATCACGTTTAAGCAGTCATTCTGATGAAACTTTATGGGCATATCTTCTGATATTAGTAGGAAATACACTCTCACAACAAACTCCCTGACCCTCTGGCCCTTATGATCTTACCACCTGATCTTTTACAACATTCTCTAGGCCTGTTTGACAGGTTGTGGTTTTCTGCAATGATCTCCCCTGGCCCTCACTTCTTGTTCTCTCCCTGCTTCCAGATTGTAGAAACAATGCAGTGGACTGGCCTCTTGCTTCTGCTTGCCGTCCATGCCTACCCCACCATCATGAACTGTATTTCAGATTGTTCTGGCTTTATTCCTGTTGCTATGGTAATATACCCTGAGAGAAAGCAACTTACAGGAGAAAGGATCTATTTCAGCTTGCAGTTCTGGACCACTATCCATCATTGTGAGGAAATCACAGTGACAGGAACTTGAGATAGCTGGTCACATGGCATCCAGTCCCCACTATGTCCTTCCCATTATGCATGTTCTCTGCATTAATGTTTCCTGGCTAATCCCCAAATGGGTGACACCTAACTGTCACCCCCAGAGTAAGATATTAGATGCTCCCATCACCTGGAAGTCAGTCTGCCACTTCTGTCTCTATTTATACATCTAGAACTTTGGGAAACCATAGTTAAGTACCAGGTCATTACTGAAAATGAGGATGTTAAGGCGTATAAAAAAAAAACTTAATGCCTCAGAATATAAAAAGCCATTCTAATCACTTCATCTAATTACCTGGAAGAATGACTCACCAAAATATTTAAATGGCTTAAAATATAATAAAGGAAAAAAAAGGAAAGGGAGCAATTGCTGAGTGCGCTGGCAACGGGAAGTAGGACTCAGGGAACACAATTCCCATTTTAACATCAAAGACACCGGGATCTGTCAAAATCGCTTTAAGTTCTATTCTTATCAGTGTTTCAACTTAAGACCTTAAAAGTGGTAGAACTTTCCTTTTTTTCCTTGGGATCTGAAGCTTGCCCTTACTGTGTATTACAATGACACTATAGGCTTTTACATACCTGTCAGCTCCTGTAAGATTTTAGAGTTAGAACTAAAGTAATCCCTCAATGATTAGTTCTTCCTTTCATGCCCTGGTTCAAAATGGATATCTCTGAATACAATGCCTTAAGATGATGCTAAATCAGATGCAGATCTTACTCCCTGTGTTATCACTTGAACCGAACAGAAGTACAGAATCCATTCATCCTAACACTGCATTGTGTCTAGAGCACATGAGCTGTGTGAGCAGATGAAAAGGAATGTTTGCACCAAGTGAGCATTGCTGTGCCTAGCACAGAGCTGCTCTTCATGTAGGTGTAATGGTTTAAACTTCTAAATTACACTCACTATTAGACATTCTTACTCCAATTTTTCAAAGAAAAGTATAGTTTGAAAAGTTTGAATAACTTTCCAAGGTGGAAAGTGAAGATCTGTCCAGGTTCAGCCACTGCCCATTCATCCAGTCTCTCCCCTAAAGCAGAAAATTATTAAAAAGCCACTGAGCACTACCTAATGTCAAAGACTGGATTTCCATAAGACATAAACACCCAGCCCTCCTCTCCTCCTGCCTCCAGACGAGAAGTCCTAGAGCCTGGGAGATAAAGAGCAATTCCTGAGATTACAGAGAGTGGTAGAAAATAGAACCTCAACTCAGGCCATATCTGGCTTCTTCCTACTGGGCTTCTCCTCTGGAAAAAAAAAAGGAGGTGGAGGGGGGTAGTGCAGGCATGGAAAACCATCAACAAGATAGCTATTAGTTTCTGCAGTTTGCTGAGGAGGACTCAGTTCTATCTCACTGAATGATGGACTGTTTCATAGAGGGGGCAGCTTTGGAAATTGATAATGTAAAAGGAAGAATAGCTAATGATTGTGATTGAGGGAACTAAGGATGGGGGAAAGTGGGGTTGTCATTTGCTCAACATGTTAACAGTGACTGATTTGTCTAAGCTACCAGTTTTTAACCACCAGTGTGCTTAAGAATTCTTTGGAGAGTCTTTCAGAGGCCATCTTTGATAGGCTCCTGTCCCATTCCCTGTCTTCTCCTGCTTCTGATGTCTGTCACATTTGTCCTTCTGAATGAGGCTTGAGAGTCTTCCCTAGGGTCTTCCTTTTTGTTTAGCTTCTTTAGAAGTATAGATTTTAGTATGTTTAGCCTATATTATATGGTTAATATCTGCTTATGAATATATACCATGTGTGTCTTTCTGCTTCTGGGTTACCTTACTCAAGATGATCTTTTCTAGTTCCCACCATTTTCCTGACAATGTAACTAGTCCTGCTGAGCCCTGATAAGCTAGGGCATATAGAAGGGGAGGAGGACCTCCCCTATCAGTGGACTAGGGGAGGGGCATGGGAGGAGAAGAGAGAGGGAGGGTGGGATTGGGAGGAGATGAGGGAGGAAGCCACAGCTGGGATACAAATAATAAATTATAGTAAATGATAATAATAAATTTTTCTTAAAAAAGAACTCTTTGGAAAGCTGGCTGAAAATGGAGGCTCTGCCTCTCTCTTTTCTACTTAAGACTAAAGCCAAATCATGGAAGCTGGGTTTTAATATTTTTATTATTTCAATCAATTTCCTTTTAAAATAGTCTTAGGTTAATAGTAAAATTAATCTAAAAAATACAGAGAGTTTCTATAAACCCTTTACCCCCATGTATGTCAAGGCCTCCCTTACCACCAGTCACCTATGGAAGCACAAAGATTACATAAGGACCCACTGTTAGAATCCCGTGTTTTTTGAGTCTTAGCAAACATATGGCATGTAACCACCATGCTAGTATCCTACTTCATTACCTAAACACATTCCCCTTTTCACATCTTCCCCCTCTATCTTTCACCACTGTCTCCATAATCTCGGCTTTTCCAGAAACTGTGTGTGTGTGTGTTGTTCATATTGCATGCCCTTTTCATATTGTCTATTATTGCATTCTTTTCCATTAGCAGTGTGTACTTAAGGTTTCTTTTTATATTTCCATGACATGATAGCTCATTTCTGAACATTTTGTTTTGCTGTATTTATACTATGTACCCTATTCATTTACATTGTGAAAGGAATCTTTGTTCTTCCAAGCTTTATCAACTATGAAGAAGTTGATATGAGCATCTGTGTGCAGAGTTTTGAGTGGACATATGCTTTCAACTCATTTTGGTAAACACCGAGAAGTGTGACTGCTGGATAGTATGATGAGAGTGTGTTTAGTTTTATAATAAACCACCAAACTTGCCTTCCAAATTGTCTACACATTTCTGTTTCTCATCAGCAACAAATGCCAGACTGGGGCTCATTATCCTTGCCAGCATGGATAGTAGTGATGGTCAGTAGTTTGGATTCTCATTATCTCATGTTTGTGTTTTCTTAAAAGAGATTCCATGTAATTTTCATGCAGATGAATAGAAACTTCCAGAATTATTGGTTTTATAAGAATAAAAGCAGAAAACCTTACCATCTGTTTTCAGGATCTTTTATGAGGATTGCAAGATTGATATTTAACTCATTGATGTAGCCACATAAGTAAAATATTGACATCCTTCAAGGCCTCTTAGAAACAGACCATCATTCTAAGTCGCCAAGTGACTCACCATGGCTCAAGACGATGTTTGGACCTCTCAACTTTTCTAGCATCCTGCTTCTGTAAAAGGGAAGTATAGAACTTCAAGTATATCAGGGTACTGAGTACAACTAGAGCTCTCAGTGACTACAACCCCATTGGTTATTAAATATTTACAATGTCACCCTTGGAATTAAAGAAATAGTTATCCCTGATAACTGTAAATACAAACTTGGCTTACAAACATATGATGAAGCCTCATGCTCAGACATATTGATCATGGAGACCTCAGTGGGGACCTAGGGCTCTAGCTGTGTGTGTTGCTGCTGTTGATTTTCATGTTCCTTTCCAAGCTCTTAAGATTTGGCATTAGTTTCTTTTCTCAGAACTACCTGGCAAAATCAACATGTAAATGGAATACTGAAGTTTGAAGGTATAGTTCACCATGGTAGAACTTATGGCAGCCAGAGCCTGTGACAGGTGCTGACACCGTGACTGGAGCCGGAAGGCAGAGAGATGGATGTTGGTGCTCAGCTCACTCTCTGGTTTTTTGTTCAGTTGGGGGACCTTAGCCCATGGAATGGTCAAGCCCACATTTGCGGAAGGCCCTCCTCACCTAAATTAACACAATAGAGACATGCTCATAGGTTCATCTCCTAGATGACTTTAGATCCTTTCAGGTGGATGATCAATATTAGCCATCAAACACTCCATTGTTTTCTTTCAATCTTCATAATTTGTTCTGGCAATTGAAAAAAAAAGAAGAACATTTCAAATAGAAGTTGAATGGCAAGCATTTCAAGCTAGAAACCTTTTTTTTCTAACAAAAATAAAGTTATATCCAAAAGCCATGGCTCTAGAAGTGGAGACATTATTCAGAAGTGGAAAATTCAAATCTAGTCCCAATGAACAGTTGTGTGACTTTAGGCAACTGAGATAATCACTCCTCTCTGAAGCTACTTTCAAGATTGAGGTAAATAAATGCCAGTCAAGTGAATAAAAGCAGTACTGTAAATACCAAGAATACTCACAGACTACCTCTCCTTAAAAAAAAAATCAACCTTGATTCAGACTCAAGGTTGTTTGAACTCTTCCCTGGCCAAGACTGGCTTAGCAAACACCTGGTCACATCCAGCCAATGACAGATGTGGCCCACTTGATCTTGCTTGTTTGTTGAGCATCCAAGCATACTCTCTGTGAAAGCAAAATTTGGAGAAAAATTTCTAATTCTATTTTAACTTATGTGCTAACCATACCTCTTTATTCATTTCTTTCTCTTTTACAACAGCAAATATTCTCAGCCCAGGTTCTTTGTTTGAGAGTGCCTTCTCACAAAGCATTTCACCTCTGCTAAATGCCAAACAATTCTTGGGTATCCTGGCTCATTCCCTGTCACCGGATACCATCCTGTCATAAGCGCTAGGCTGCAAACAGCAGAGAAATGGGCAGATAATGAAATTACTGAACACTCAAAGTGTCAGAGACTGACAAGCTGAGGCCATCCATCACCGTTTATATGAAGCATTAACATGCCGCCTTCCTATCCAGGGACAAAGGGGCAACATAAATAGTAAATACTCTGCACTGGATTGTGCAAGAAACCAATAATTTAATGAACTGACAACCGGCCAATACCCTGACAGTGTGTCCTGCCTCTGCCTTTGAACTTGTTTTACACACATGCACCTGCCCCTTGAAGGATAGAAAACATTCATGTCACTCAAACTTGAATTCCTCTTGTATCACCTCCCTCATGAGCCATATTTGTGGCTCTTCTTTTTTTTAATTTGCATTATTGATTTGGGGAAGGGACCAAGTATTCCTAAGAAAATGGAAAATCAGTATCAACTACCACAAATGCAGAGTAATCATAAAAATAGGTGCAAAGCAGGGAAAATGTGTTTATTAAAGCATAGTTGATATAGATCCCTGTCATCGTTGAGCCTGCTCTTTCTTTCTGAAAATAAAATATCATCAAGTATGGAAAAGTGTTAAAAACATACAGGCCCCAAACATTTTTTTTTCTCGTTTGTATCCTAGAAGGATTAAAAACAAACTGGAAAAAGCATGAATTCCATCATCAAGTAAGCCAATGTTATTTTATTATCACATTTATGTGCTACATAAACTCTTGAAATTCTTGCACTTTGGAAATATCACTTAGATGTCTCTACCCAAGTACATATGGATCACTGACAGGTATTTCAAAATTCACAGTCTCTATTAAAGCCAAATGAGAGAAAAATTAATTTCTACCCAATTAAATCATACACAGTCTATGACATCCTCGAAGAGGTAGCTTCTATGACATCACTTAGGGGCAGTAAACCTCTCAGCATTTGATCACAACAGGGAGAAGCCACTAGAGTAAAAGACTGAGCAGGAAGGCTCTTGGCCCAGTGCAGGACAAAGTAGCCTTGTTTAATGGTTTAGATACAGGTCATATAACTCAAGGTTTAGATAAGACTAAAACTGATAACTACAGAATCTCAGATAAGAACAGAGAACAAAGATTAGTCACAGCAGCCAGTGGGATTTGGAATTAATCAGGTCAATAAAAATCAAAATAGGTCCAGCTCACCCTTTATCTAGACAAGACTCCTAGTGGATGGTGACCACCAACCTACCCACAAAAGCTTCAATCCATAACTTACCCTACCTACAAGACCTACAGGGACAAAGATAGAACAGATAGAGCAGAGAATGAGAGAATGTCCAAAACCATGCCCAACCCTAAGACCCACTCCATGGAAAAAAGCCAACCCCTTTCACTGTACTCTGATATGCTTTCAGAGAGAAGCCCTCCAGAGTTATCCTCTCAGAGGCTCCAATGGTTCAAACCAGATACTGAGACTCACAGACAAACATTGGAAAAAGCATACAGAGTCTGCTGAAAAAGAGGGGAAGGATAAATGGACCTAGCGGTGACAAAAGCTCCACAAGAAGCCCATCAGAGCCAATCAACCAGAACGCAGAGGGACCTATGAAGTCTGAAGCACCAACCACGGACAATACATGGTCTGGACCTAGCTCCTCTACTTTTAAGTAGCCAATGGGCTGCTTAGGCTTCATGTGTGCCCAATAATTAGGGGAGTGGGGCATATCTCTGATATGGACTATGTTGTCTGATTTTTGATCACTTCCCCTTGATGAGGCTACATGGGAGAAAAATGAGGAGATGAGCCGGGTGTCTGAGTAGGGGGTCTCCCCTATTCTGATGAATAGGAAAGGGGCAATGAGGGAGAGAGGGTGAGACTTGGAGGAGAGGAGGGGGCCTATGACCAAGACATAAATTGAATTAATTAATAAAAAGAAAAAAGAAAAAGAAAAGTTGGGGAATAAAATAAAATAAAATAAAATAAAATAATAGGTCCAGCCAAAGTCTAGTCAGCACCGGGGACAGCTCTCCATGGGCGCCATAAATTGTGCACAGACAGCAGCTGGATCTCTAGAGTTCTGCTCTTTCCCAGCTACTACCAAGTCTTAATTAGTGGATCTTCCCATAAGTGGCATTTTGTATATCCAGGGGGATGGATCAATACTGGATATAGTGGACTAAGACAGAAGTGTTGGCAGTTCTGTCTTATATTATGGTGTGAAATTTTGCCTTGTACTCAAACTTGAAAACATCCCAACAGACACAGGAGACAAAAAGCCCATTTGTCATGAACCACATGTAGAACATGCATGCACTGCACACAGCAGAGAACATTTTTACAAGGTGTAGAAAAGCTGAGTATTTAAAGAATGGAATACTGAAGTAAGGTTTTCTCTCCCCCCCCCCTTTTTAAATAAAGAACGATACAAAAAGTTATTTACCATCTTAAGTCACATGATAAACGGCAATGTTGTTTATAGCACTGGGATTGCCAATACAGCACACCTGATAGTCTGCCTTTATTGCTGCCTTATTCACGGTGATTTCTATGTACAGAAGTGAGCTTCTGACGCCTTCATTATACATTCAACTGTAGTCACACCTTCACATTACTGAAATGCATACTATTTTGTTATAAATTACACACTTTTTATTTCAATTCTATATTGCAGTTAGGGCATTATGTTGATTTAATTATGTGTGTAGGCAGGTTACATTATCTCTGAATGTCATTTCAGTATTGTAAAGTGAACATTTCAAAATATTTGTTAAAAAGAGGGAAATTGGGATCTAACACTCAGGGAAACAATCTGCAAAAACCTGGTTCACAGTGCTAAGTCTTGACACCACGTGGGGCTCTCCACATCCTCTGATGAGTCCATCTAGAGCTTCATTGAGTAAAGAAAGTCACTCAGCTTGCCTGTACAGCCCTCAGTATGAGACCTCCTCACACACAGTAAGTTTCCACACAGAGCTCACAGCTGGTGTGCTTCTCTTCACTCTCTTTATCACCAGCCATCTCTTCACCCCACAGAGAAAAACCTGTGAGCAGGTATGTAGGCTCATTCAGTGAACTACACTAAACATCTGAGGGTTTTCATTCCCTCTTCATACTCTCCCACTTTGTTCAAGCTTCTGTTATTAAATGCGAATGTTTAACATATTAAGGTTCTTCTGGCATACTGTTGAGGATGGTCCCAGAATCCATGTGATCTCCACAGGACCATGGTTGTACCCTTAAAGCTACTGATTCCCAGATTCATGAAACACTGTAACAAAATGCTACTAAGTGTACGAACCCTCACAGAAGGAACCTTGTTGCTCCAATCACTTGTGAATTCTTCCAGTTAACCAGCACACCAGAACCAAAATCTTTTAAAGTTCTCTCTGCTTTACCTTTCAATCTCCAAGCATCGCCTCTTTGAGCCTCAGCACTCAACTCATCAGGGTTCCCATCCACATCAACCACGGGGTAATAGAAAAATGTCTCTTGAAGGAAACAGGTTCGCTGGACAATGCCTCATGCTTTAATCCAGAGAGTTGTAGATCACACACATGCCTGATTTCCCAACCCAAAGCCTAGCCAGATTTTGGCAAAAGTATGTGCATAAGAACCCAACCACCATACAAAGTATTTGGAATCATGATGGCTCTGGAAATTAACGGGTGAATGATGACGTTAGGGTTATCTGAGAGCACTTCAAAAGCAGCTTTCAAAGACAATGAAATCCACTTGTGTCTATTCTGTCCTTGACACGGAGGCAAAGAAAAGCCTGGACCTGTGCCCTTCACATACTGCTGTCATCTCCTCTGGCTTCCCTCCACTAACTGCCTCACTCTGCCCCCAAAAGCTTGGTCATTCTAAAAGTTCTGCCTTCATCTCCCCTTTGTCCATATTATATTCTTAGAAAATTCAATGTTTAATCAGCTTCACTAACTGTCAGCTCCAGGCCTTCCATCTCCATCTAGACCTCCATCCATATCTTCAGTCTTATAAACACAACTGTTCCACTTTAATGGTACTGTAAAGCCACATCAAGCCTCTTCCCTTCCCCTTTCTGAAGAGGACACCTTACTTCTCTACCTGTATCCCTCTATGTCCCTTTCTGGGCTCATGACATCATTGCCCTCCTCAGCATCCATTAAAAACATCTCACTTTTCTCCAGAATCAAGAAATCATTGTTGATTCATAGCAAATTTTATATATGCAGTTTAGATTTCTAGCCCATTCTCACTTCTGTCCATGTTTTCACCATTTGCACTCTGGGTTATCATAACTCAATGGGCTTGAATTGATCCCTCTTTATCCTCAATTCTAGCTGCTCCCCTCAACTTCCAAATAAAGGTGCTCTGTTAAAACACGTGGTGTCCAGTCTCTCAAGTTGCTCTCCCACAACAAGCTTGTGCAGGTCACTTGTTTTGCAGAATACAGAATCCAATATTCAACCCTGCACTCATTTCAATCAAGAAGACTTAACACATTTGAATCAAGCAGATCTGTGACTTAATGTAGGTTCACAGATTACTATGTGACCTTGGGCAAGAGCAGGAGAGCAATCTCATTATTTTAATCACCCTAAATTGTACACTTTGCACTTACTGTACACAGAGTTCAACTTCCCATTCAGTGATTCTACATTTTAAAAACTCATAGGAATGGGCTCATGTTATCCCACATTCAAAGCAACTAATTTCTAAAGTGGTAAGTGTGTATTTTACTTGAAATTTAACATAATAGTAATTCTGTCTCCCGACTGATGTGGCAAAGGGGGCAGTGTGTATGTGTGTGTGTGGGGGGGGGTGCATGTCTGATTTGTGCTGTAAGAAGCCTCTCCTCTTTTGTCCAGGCATGAAGCTGATACAAGGGTTAAGCTGGGAAGGTTAATGACGCAGACGTTACCCAGTTCTGAAGTTCTGAAGCCACTACTAAAGAACCAAGGAGCTCACATAACTGCCTGGTGTAGGTACACAAAGGTGTAGGTACAGCCTAAGGAAACTCGGAGAACATGGGCTGTAAATCAAAGCCACTAGATGCCTTTTGGAGGAGGCTGCTTTTCAAGAAGAAAATGGTAAAGAAGTATTTCACAGGAAGAATACTTAAAATTTCACTTTTCAAGGCAGAAACTCTTCCAGGGTCCATAAAGAGGAACACTCACTGTGTTTCTCCTAAGGGCCAGGAACACTGCAAGTGCTAAGAGCAAAAGGAATGAAACACTCAGTGCCTCAAAGGACCGAATGGCTTTTTTGAAGTCATTAACATTCTTAACTAGAGCAGGAAAGATGAGACGCACTTTAAAGAAGGAGAGGCTAACTACCTGTCATAGGAGGGGGAGACTCTAACCGGCTTCTGCTGGATAAGCTGGCAGTGGTGAGCAGGGGTTAGGTGAGAGAGCCTGTCTTCCATCTTCTCTCTAGCTTACCCTACTGCCCAGAAGCCTCCAGTGGGAGAGCTTGGTGGATGTGAGGGGATTTGCAGGCAATTCTGACTTTCTGAAGCCATAAGTTTTGAATCCATACCAGATCCACCTTCCATATGACTTTCTCTTGCAAAGAAGTCCAACATATGTCTGATTCATTCTATCCTTATATCCAGTCTATCCTTCTACTTTCTCTCTGATTTGATTCCTAAGCAGAAATATAGTAAGTTTGATATTAGGAAAATACTTGAGACTGTGACTTGGTCTGGGAGGATGGTTTGGAACTATTCAGCAGCTGTTGTAACTCATGTCTATCTAAATATTTCCAAATCAGACTATCTCTTTCCCAAAGAGAACTGCAGAGTCATTTATGTGTCAAAAGGAATTAAGATTGGCCATTCCCCTGGCCAAGGAGAGACTGGGGCTTCGGGACTCGGGTGTCTATGGTTGTTCTAGCTTTATATCCAGTCACAACAGCATAGCACCTTCTCTTCCTTCAGTCTTCTGTGTCATCTGTGTCCTGAAGGAAGCATAGAAAAATTCAGACACCAGGCTTTCATTGGCAACTTTAATCAGCCCATGAGGAACCTTGGATTCATCTGAAACAATGGTCTAATTCTTGTGAAGTCTTAAAAAGGATGTTCAAAGAATGATTAGTCCACCTTCCACTAATCATCAGTGTGCTACCAGCCACAGGAAAATTTCCCTTGGTGCCTTTAGGCCCTTCACATTCACTGAGCCTCTTGGAAGCCATTAATAAGTAAGTGTATTTCTTATATGAAGGCAAGTAGTAGGATGGCTTCTTAAATTGCCTTCCAGCCCTAACCCCTTCCCATAGCACTCAGAAAAGTAAAACCCAAATAAAGGGCTGATTGAAACTAAGTCTGTATAGACATCTACTTGACTACAAGAGTCTGAGCCTATATTGGTATCTGTAAGGTGACTAATTAAAGAAAAGGTTGTTCACGACATTGGCTTCAGCTGTCATCTGCGTCCAGGCCCAGCCCTGCGGCTCCACCATGAGCTGCCTGCTCAGCTTATAAAATCCTTTTCTAGGCTTCTGCAGATGTTGCTCTACCAGTGACCTTGCTTTAAGCATCCTCTGTGTGCTTTTTTTTTTTTTTTTTAGCTTTCTTGTGCCCTGGAAGTTGCATGACTACTCAGAGTTAGGACATCTCTGAGTTCTCCCAGCTCCACTTAACTGTCACTTGGGACAGTTGCCCATAGAACAGTGCTATTTGCAGACTATAAAATAGAGCAAGAAATGGTTTGCATTCTAGTCCTTATGCAAACAGGAGTGTCATCTTATGGAGGTCAAGTAGACACTGGACCTCAATTTTCTTATCCTTAAAACAAGAAAGAGAGGGCTGAGTTAGGTTCATTCAATAGAGATTTCTCATCCTCTATGCAAAGCACCATACATGATTCTGCTGAAGGAAAACGCTATTATTACCACAACCATGCCTTGCTCATCTACTGGGCCTGACCCAGAAGCTCCAATCTTAGAATAAGCTGAACAGTAAACAGCTGCTGATCTGTCACTCATGAGGCATGAACCATGACTTTGGGCCACTCATACACTTGCAAGTATGAGGGAGAGTGAGGGTGGACCCCAGTAAACACTGGGTACAAACAAAGGCAGAGAGAGACTGGCCATGTGGCAGAATGTCTCTTAGAGTGAGCTGAAGTGTCATCTGGGGTACCACTGGGAAAACTTCAGGAAAATGGAAACATCTAAGCCCTTTGATGAAAAAGCTCAGTCAGAACCCTCCAATGCCATATTTACAAGGGAATTCCAACTCAAATTTTTTCAGTATTCTTTTTTCTCTTCTATTATCTGGATATCCTCTACCATCTCTCCAACAAAGCTTTCCCTTCCTCCTTCTCCAGTTTTACTCTTCCATCACTGAAAACTCCAAATAAGAAATGGTTTCTCTGTGTCTCCCTCAAGCTAATGGGAGGTTGGCTAAATGTAAGTATTTATGCACCTAGCACTGTCTTTTTGAAACTGCTGTCTGTAATTTATAGGGCCAGTGCCTGCTGTACTGCATTATTTAGCACTATGGTGTTCTGGACGCTATAACCTGCACCCCCATGGGTCAGAATAAGAAGGACAGCAGTGCTATGTGAAAAGTTAAGCAGCTGTTGTTCTCCATTATTGGGAAGAAGCCCCTGCTTAGTGAGATCTAAGGACAATTACAAAGGCTCTGATACAGAGCCCCTCTGAGACCCCATTCCACTAAGAAGTAACAGGAAGAGGAAGAAATTCCTGAATTATTCACCAGATTGAACCCTGGCACAGCCAATACACCAGCCATCAAGAGAAAGCCAGGCAGAACAAAAGTGTCTCAAGAATCACAAAGACAATAATCTTTATGTGGAGTAGGACACAGAGCTGACGTGAGCAGGTAAGGTAAGGCATCTCAGTTGAAAAAAATAAGCCATCTTCCTCCATTGGATATGACATTCTTACTGCAGATAGGAGCTGGGCTAACCAAGAATAAGTCCATTCAATTGTTTCATTTTTGTTTCTCTGCAAAATTTTAGTTCTGACATTTCCTATGGAGACAGAGGGGGAGAGAGAAAAAGAGGGAAAGAGAAGGAGAGATGATGTGTTGCATCATCACCTCTTTGGGACCCTAAAGTCTAGAAAAGAAACTTTGAACATCCAAAATGACTGCCTCCCCAACAGCTGTAAAATAAATAAATAAATAAATAAATAAATAAATAAATAAATAAATAAATAAAGGCTGCCTGAGGAAGCCCCAAGATCCTGTTGGTAGAAAGCAAGGCTGCCATGAGAAGAGAGGTTCAAGATTCTAACAGGTGGCATGTAATGAATTGGTGTGCTGTAAATGCAATTTATGTGGTCCATAATGCCATCAATTCATCCCTGTAAATGAAGGCTAAGGTATACCTCTCCTGACAGGTTCTGGCCCTTGCTTACCATTAGAAATAATAAATTCCCCCAGGGAAATGGGAGCTGCCAGAGTCACCTTACATTCAAACCACAATAGGCTCCTTCATCCAAAAGTAAAACTTGCTAGACTCTGTTCCGTTTGCAATATATTTTCAACATTACCTGATGTTTTTCAAGTGCAAATCAAGAAAAGAAAGACAGAAAAGAAGAAAGAAAGAGAAGGACAGAAAAAAAGAAAATGAATGAAGGAATCAATGGATGGATGGATGGATGGAAGAATGGATGGATGGAGAAAGAAAGCAAAAAGGAAAGAAAGAAAGGAGACAAATCTAGAAACACACAAAAAATATCACAAAAAAACTGTATCACTGCCTGTCAATCAAGGCTTTCCTTAGAAACAAATACAACAAATTTCTTGTGTGCAGGTACAATACACATATTTATATGCCCACCTTACTTTAAAACAAATATAAGCATGCTACGGACTATGCAGTGGTTTGTTTTTCTTATTTATATTAGGAAATGATAAGCAGGAATTATCATTAGACTTTTATTTTCTTTTCTTTTAACAACTGCGTACTATTCCACTTTATGACTAAGGCATAATTGATTTACCAATTCTCAAATTACAGACATTATAATTTCTTCTTCTTGTGATATGACAATAAATGACATTTGGGCTCTGTTTCAGTTCTTTTTCAACTCAGCCATTTCCTAAATTAATTTCACCATCTTCCTCAACTCAGGAACCTAATCTGGGAGGAAGAACAAATATCCATGCCAAGCCATGATTCTCAACAAAATGAAATAAAATAAAAGTGTCCCTAGCCAGGCCCATCTGGAGGAACTTTGTGAGCAAAGTCTTATAAGAATAATAAATCTCTCCTGACACAGAGCTGGATGGAGGCAGCTGGGCAGCAACCACAGGCTTCTTGGTTTGTGATGTAGACAGACTATACTGAAACCAGAAAATGGAACCATATAAATCTGTGATGTATGCCCCCATTTCCATAGGCAGAGACCTGCCTGCTCATAGCTGGCTCTGATTACCTGCTTATGACTGAAATCCCCATGCCATCTCTTTCCCTATGCTCAGGAAATCCAGAGCTGGGCAGTGGGCATTTTAAAAAGGGAAGTGGCAATTTGCCCATCATTGAAAGTGATTTCTTTTCTTGAATCCAACTGCTGTGGACCTCATCATTCCCCTTTGGGGGCAACCATCACACCCTGTGCAGACATAAATTGTTTCTAGAAAAAGAATTGCCACCTGCTGCCCTGGTCTGCAAGAGCATCAGATACCTGAGGCTGAACTCGCAGCCAAGTTCAAAGTTGAACTTTCATCGGTGAAAATTCACACCCCAGCTAGCCTTCACACCAGGTTCCTGAGGTGTGTCCCCTGACCAGAAAGAAGGAAGAGAATCATTTTAACGGATCACCGTGACTCACTATAGAATCACAGCAAACCCAAGACTAAAGATAGGCAAGGGTGTGTGAGTACCACACAAGGCAGACATGCACATCATCACCCCATGAAAAAAAATTGTACTTCCATCCTCAACAGAAACCCCAGTTTTAGTGAACCCCATTAGATAGGACACTGAGGTCAGGAAAATCAGCAGTAAGGGTGCCATTTTGGCAGTGAAGCAATACATGGTGGTCTTCTCCAGCCCACTTCAAGCTCTGCTCCTTCAGTGAGGCCTAAAGCAATGCTGTCAAACCTATACTGAAATCCAATGTGAAAAGCTATGTCCTCCTGTTGCTGGCCTGAAGTAAATAAGTTACTGAGATGGCCGCTGCTGTTAGGAACCATTAGGGTCTTGGCCACTCTTAAGATGTAGTGATAAGTCCAGCAAGACCAAGGCAGCGCATTCACGGATGCAGGATGGGCATGTCGTCATTCTGTGATGCTTTGCAGAAGACGGAACAACCAGTGCTGCAGACGGTTCAAGATGGTTGCTTAAAATGGCCTTGCAATGCTTCTCAAGCCAGTCTTAAGGCCAGAGTCAAGCACTGGACACCAAGTCGGAGATACTCATGAGCACTGACTTAGAAATTAGAGGGATGAGGACAGGACTGCTTAACAGGCCTCATGGTCTCCCTGAAGTGGAGGCAGCAGAGGAGGCTGCCTGAGTCCTGCTGAGTAACTGAGTTACTCAATTCTGCTGAGTAACAAGCATCCCTGTCCAGCTTTACAATGCAGAAAATTATCTCCATTTTCATGAGAGACTGAGGAACAGGAGAACCTGTGTCAATGGAAGGCTGGCGCTGGCCTCATGTGCTTGCCTCTGCAGTTCCTAATCTGCTCCTGAGCCTGAAGCACATCTCCAGCCCCTCTAGGACTTAACTTTTCTTATGCCTTTCATTTATTTAGTTGGTATCTCAACCCCTATATCGATGTGATAAGGGAATATTTTTATCCCATTTTGCCTCCCCGTTCATTAGAATAGAACTTGACAGACAGGAACTGTATAAACATATGCTAAATGAATGAATAAATGAGGTAAAACACAAGAGGTACTAATTCATTGCTAATTAGGATTCCCCAAAGAACAACAGTGATTTCAAATCAGCAACAGATGGCTCCTTCCCTCACACACACCAATGTGGGTGCTCACTAACACACCACCAAAGCAAACACCTCACCAAGGAGGGTCCCCTTAAATAAGGCTCGCTAAATCCCGAGCGCACACACACTGCACACAGCACTGTGTGCACCTCTGTATCAGCATGCACTTCATTTCACCAGCAGCATCTCGGTGACATCCGTGGCCCTGACTCAGATATTAGAGCACGGGAGTGCTTAACAGGCCCCACGGTCCCCCTGAAATGGAGAGTGCAGAGGAAGCTGCCAGCATCCGTTCTGCTGAGTAACAAGCAATGTTCAGCTTTACAATGCAGAAAATCAGAGACACTAGGAATCTTCATCCCAGGAAGATGCCTGTAGTCTTCAGCAAGCATACTGTTTCTACCCAGTCAACATCAAACCCAAAATGAGCAGTCAAGCCTTTGAGTCCAAGCAGAAGAGAAGGAGCTTGGGACAAGATCAAAGGAATGAATGGAACTCAGTCTGCTGCTGGCTGGGAAAGAAGGCATCTCTTGGAGCAGTGCTGAACACTTGGTCCTGAGAAAGGAGTGCAAGCATAAGGTGAGACACCACCAGCCATGGTCCTAGATGCTTGCAGGGAGGGGGGCCTTGCATCCCTGCCACGTGGTGGGAACCCAGAAAGTACTGTGCCTCTGAGCTTGAAGGAGAGTCAGTGATTTATTACAGTAGTATTGAGGATACATCCTGTAGGTTCATCTCTCTCAGCAAACTCCAGAAAAGGTTTTGTCACAAAAACGCAGTCTTGAGTGGTCCAGTTTACGGGGCCTCGGTTGTGTCCAACAGATTCTGTCATTGTCTATCTCTGAAGCCATTTCTCAGCCATGACACTATTGAGATGTAGGAGCAAGCAACCTTTGCTGCGGATGCCTGTCTTGCATACTGCGGGGGGGGGGAGGGGGGGTGGTAAGCTCTCTGGCCTCTGCCCTCAGCAGACGGCAGGAGCAGCCTCCACAGCAACCAACAATGCCAAAGACTTTGCCAAACACCCTTAAGGAAGAAAAGTAGCCCTCACTGAGAGCCACTGCCTGGAATCTCCCTAAAGGGCGCCAAGGACAGCAGCTCTTTTTGATATGAACACTTGTTACCAGGAGGAAAGGAGAAGACTGACCAGTGTGGGGAAGCCTGGCTTTAAAAAAGTAGCTCTCACTCCTGATGGATTTGTCAGAGCCTGATCCGGATTGGAACACCCTGAGAGCCCCTAAGTGGATAGCATCACACCCAGCATTTTCCCAAAGGCTCTAGCCACACAATCCTGTTACTGCTGAGCACTGGAGCACTTGAGATTAGCATTGGAAGGATTTACTTTGGGAACAGCTTTGTAAAGCAAAACAGTAGCTACATCACCAAAGCAAACACACCCGGAGGACTAGCAGCAGCTGAAGAATTGTAGGGGTGTTGGCTCTCCCTACAGAACTGCCTGCAGTTCACTGACACAGAGACTTAAACTTTACTATTAGCGATTTACTTACAGAGAACAGGTCCAGATGTTAGGGCTTTAAATGTCCCCAAATGTTTTGGAAGATATTAAAACTCTAAATCTCACCAACCCCTAACTCTTCACCCAGAATGAGGCTTGTGCAATCATTTCTCTGGTCAGGCCAGATGAACTACTGATAATGGGAAACGGCAGGGACACAGAGGATCATGAGAGGGAAGATGAGGGAATGCCAGAAGATGTCAAAAGACCTCTCAGACATCACCCTTCCACAAGGACTTCTTTGATGTCAGCACTAGACCCATGACCTATGGAAGCTTCAGGAGAGTTGAGGACATCAGGAAGGCTGCCCTGATTCCTCTAAGAGCAGTTAGAGTCACTCTGGGCAACACTGTCATTGCAATACCCTAAAAAACCCCAAGCAACTCAGGGTACCACTTGCATCTCATCCTCTCATTTCCCAGTGACTTCTTGGAAACCCCAGCACTTACCAAAGATACAGTGTGGGGACACAGTCTGATGTGGTAGGTCTTAGCACACACTGGCTAAGAAGGAGTACCCTGGGCCTAAGAGATGGCTCAGTGATTAAACGTGCTTGCTGCTCTTACAGAGCACCCAGGTTTGATTCCCAGCACAGATGCTAAGTGGCTCACAAATGACTGTAAGTCCAGCTGTAGGGGATCCTATGCCAATGGCCTCCTCTGGCACCTGTACTCAAATGTCTACACGTACATATAATTAAAAATAAACTGAATGTGCTTTAAAGTCATATTTTTAAAAAAAAGCAGGAGCAAAAAGTGGCTTGGAATGGAGTAACCTCCTCATTGGGCAAGGACCAAGCTCCAGGTTAGTGACCACAAGAGAGTATATCATTGTTCTGATGAGAGATGAGCTAGACACTTCTGCAGCTCCTTCTAGTTTAAAACAGGTATTGTTATATGTTCAGTTTTCAGCAGCAGGATGGCCAGGAAAGACAGTGCTTAGGAAATGGCACATTTCTGAAGGGTGGTCCCATCCATACCAGCTACTTCCCAAAGTTCCTCCTTTCCCTCAGGGGAGGCAGCCCAGATAAAATGAAAGACAGGATCAGAGTAGGTAAAGGATCATGAGGATGAGATAGCACATTCCTAAACCAAGGCGACAACCCAGGGCCCAGGGCAAACCACAGAAAGATGACAGTGACTATCCCAGAAATATCTGGGAGACATCATATTTGACTTGGTAAGGCAAGTGACCCTTGTGAGAGTACAACTTGAACTCTGCGGTTTCTCTTGTGTGTGCTGAGAACATCAAGCCTTAGCATGTGTGTGGGTACACATACACACTAACACATATGACCTTCACATACAGACACAGTGCCAATAAGGCACCCAAGAACTCATCTCTGCTCCCCACCTGAAGGGATTTCCGAAGCCAAATGCTGTCAGTAGAATGTGACACCAAACAGTAGGACCGCTGCAGGGACCCAGTGTAGCCATGCAATAGCAAGAAGAAACAGGGCCCTATAGTGATGTCACCCCTGCAATAAGGAAAGGACACCTAGTGTTAGTATTTAGGAAGCCTGCTTCTGGGTTGCCTAGCAACCTATGATGCCATCATGTGTGCCCCACCAGGCAACCACACCTGGCAGGCATGGTGAAGTTGCCCGTTAAAAGGAGCAGCCCGCCACTCTGTTGCTCTCTTACTCCCTTGCTCTCCTGTTCTCTCCCCTTTCTCTGTCGGGGTGCCCCCTCCCTTCCCCTTACCATGTCTCCTCTCCTTCTTTCCTTCTCTCTCTCTCCATCTGCATCCAATAAACCTCTTTCATATAAAATCTATGAGCATCATTTCATTGGTCCTAACACTAACAATTAGGTAAGGAAAGGCCACAAAACTAAACTTTTGTGGGTTTTGTTGTTTTTTCAGTTATAAATTTCTGTTCGTGTTTTTTCTTTGTGCAACGGCTTCACTCTTTGCTTTCTGTTTATCACAGTTGTGTGTTCTCTCAGGAGCACTGGATTGCCCTCCTAACATGTCAGCTGAGATACCCTGAAGATTCCTGATCTATCTTCTTTCTACACTTCCTACCCATACCAATCAAAGAAGAGGACTGGTGTGAAAGGACTTTGACATACAGCATACAGCACAGAGACATATACAAGTATAAGACATTCTGTGCAAAGGCAGGTGCTGGTGGCTAGGACAAGTCCTGGCCCTCATTAGCATCACAAAGGGTTCAAAGTTAGATCTTTCACAGACCAGCTGTATGACACACAAACGCTACTTAACTTCTCTGGGCAGAGGAGTCACAGTGGGCTGTTGTGAAGGCCCAATGGGATGCAAAGGTGAGAGCTGAGATACAATGTGTGCCGCAGATCATGCACTGCTCTGGTGCCTGCCTGCACAGTTTTCCACCATCTGTCATCTCCAGTGACACACACTTTCTGTGTAGGACACATCTTCAACAGAGCCGTGCTTCCCATATCCTGCCTTTAGGAGCCAATAAAGAGCTATATTGCATGCAAACCAATATCACTCTTTGCTATTGGGTGAGTATTATTCCTAGCAGCATAGATGATATTAACACTATGTCACTAACGTCTACCTGTATTAGTCTTTTCCTGAGACAGTAGGCTTCTGAAGAGACATCTTATATGACACTTCTCTTCCCTCCAGCCCCATAAGATGAAGGATATCTATCAGGCAGTAAACAACTTTTTGGCTGGTTGATCAGACACAGGTAACTCTTCGATGATGCACAACTCTGGTCTGATGCCATCCAAACACAATTTCTCTCAGAGCTCCGGATCAGCATACCTCAGCAGAAACAGCCCCGGTTTTCATCCCTCTCAGAGGGATGTTTCCAACCGTACAACATCACAAAAAACACACTATATTTTGGGATCAGAGGTCCTGCTGGATCTGACCAAGGACAGGAATCAGAACTGCCCTCCCTTCTAACAAGCAAGCCATTTGAAAATCATAGCAGCTACCCCGAGTTACTGGTACCATACCAGGCAGCTCCTAGGTCATCAAAGCCGGGCCCGTGGGGCTGGAAAGAATGGTTCAGCGTTGGGAAAGGGAGAGAACTCGGGGGCCGTGTGTGAGGTTTATTAATAGTTTCTTTTCCACTTCTCTTCCTCTTCACTTTCTCATCTCAGGGTGACCTCCACAAGTCACACCATGAGAGAACATTTATTATTATTATAATTATAGTGATCATATTGGGATGTGGGCTCACAGATGCCTCAGAACGTGTGACATGCTACTTCTCTTGCGTTCCCAATTCACAGTGTCTTGGAGCCAAAAATATGCTGCTATCCAATTACTCTTGGTTATCTTCTTAATTTGTCTCCTCTCTGCTTTTCCTGGGTAACTCTCCAGCCTCCACAATGCAGCCAGCTCTACTCTTTGTCCCTCTCCAGCCCTTTCCTCCACCTCCTGTCCCTGTCCCGTTCTCTACCTCCTTCCACTTTCCCACAGCAAAATAGTGAAGCACATGAGTTAATACGTATGTCAAGCCTCCCTGGGACAAATGACAAGTTAATGCCGTGCACATCTCCTTAAATAATTCAGACAGCTAATAGGCTCACCACTCAGCACTTTCGATGCCATCCCAGATGGACAGTGGAGAGGCATTGTGGGGTGTGGTTGGCAGAGACTGATAATGAAGAAGGACCTTGCCTGCCATCTTCTCTCATCACTGTCACAAGGAAGCAAAACTGCTCCTGAAATGTGTCAGCAGTGGCAGGAGTTTCCCATGTGGGGAAAGGAGAGGGCAGGAGAGCAGACAAAAGGATCAACATCCAAGGGGCCAGTGGATCACGGAACAAGAAAGAAGCCTTTGTTTTCAGGAAAACAAGATATATCTTTACAGAATATGGACTGAGACTTCAGGGATGGGCAGCCTTCCCGCTTCCTTCTTGGAGCTGTTCTGCATAAATAGTACTAGGTGGATACACATATATTTTTTTTTATTTTGTCAGTACCAGAGACTAATACTAAGGGGGCATTAACCACTGAGCTATGCCTTTTGAGTTTTATTTGTTTAATTGTAACACAGGGGTTCAATGAGTTGCCTAAGTGGGCCTTGAACTCACTCTGTAGCCCACGGTAGGCCATCCTCCTGCTTCTACTTCTGATCTAGTTTCATTTTCAACTCATCCTTTTCCAGATGTATGTATGCTTCCACTAACGGCTTGGGCAGCAGCTCTAAGACTTTATTTTTACTTTTTCAGTGCCTGGCATTGGGAATCTGGCAACAGAGGACCAGACTCACTGGTTTGGGCAAGATAATAATGAACACACTACTTTTCTATAACTCTTATAACAGATCTCGGCAACTTAGAGCTTAAAAACAACCCAAGTTTATTTCCTTCCAACTCTGGAAGCCACAAGTGGGAAGGGTCTTGTGGAGAAAGTGGGGGCAGGTGGGCGGCTGGGCAGTGATGGAGACACCATTCTTCCTCTGCCCTCTCTTCTGGAGGCCGGATGTGCCCTTTGGCTAGTTTGCTGAGTCTCTCCAATCACTGGCTTCCTACTCCTGATCTCCCATCTCCTTCTTTCTATGACAACAGTGATTATACTACACACACTCCAAAAACCCAGAATAACTGATATCTCAATATCCTGAGCTCAATCACATTTGCAAAGCCCCCTTGGCCAAGTAGGAGACATTCACAGACTCCAAGCCTGGGGATGCAGATATCTTAGGGATAAGAGTTTCATTCTGCCCACACACAGCATGCACAAGTATCGCAGTTCTAAGAGACAGGGGTCATTGTGACACTAAGGAGTAAAGACACTGAAAGGCGTTCACTGCAATGCCTGGCATCTACGTGGCTGGTGAGTTAGGATGGCTATGCCAAACACAGAAGCGCTTCTGACAGGCATAAATGCTTACTGCCAGCCAGGAGCTGAGCCAGGAGCTCTGACATGTGCAATCTCACTACACGCTCACTGTAAACCCCGAGGGAAATAGGACTGCCCCACTTTTAAGGACAAGACAAAACATACTGGAGTTTCCCAAGGTCACACAGATGCTAAATGGCAGAGCTGAGATTAAAATCCAGGTTTATTCAAACAGGTAAATAAAAACTGTACAGGCACCATTGCTACTGAGCCCACTATTCACTAAAACAGGTGTCAGGATCACCTTCAGAGACAGGAAGCCAAGCAGATTCACAAGCCAACCTCGAGGGAGAGCTCATCCAATACACACAGACTGGGTCTGAGGGATACTGCTGTGGCCTGCTATTGGATTCTACTCGTTTGTGTGCGTGTGTGTGTGTGTGTATGTGTGGGTGCGTGCAGGGGGTGCATGTGTATATTAATGTTTGTATGTGTGTAGGTGCACATCTGTATGCAGATACAGATGCATTTGTGTGTGTGTGTGTGCATGTGCATGCACACATATAAAGGACAAAAGCCAACAATCAGGTGTCTTTCTAGATCATTCTTTACCTTATCCATCTCTCTCTTGACCCCAGAGCTTACACTTTGGCTCATCTAGATAGCAAGCTTACTCAGGGGATCTCCATTTTCACTTCCTGGGGCTCCAGATAGAGTACCATAACTTCAGAGAATTAACATGGGTGCTGGCAGCCAAATTCCAGTTCCTGAGTTCATGTGGCTAGCACCTTACTCACGGAGCCATCTCCCCACCCTAAAATGTGCTATTTTCAACAAGCTTGACAAATTATCCCAGCACTTGGTTAAGGCTACAGCCTTTACGAAACAAACGTATAACTCAGCCCAAAATGGTACCAACACCCCCACTGCTGGCGTTGAACCCCCATCCCTTTCAAATCCATGTCCATCCTGCACATTATACCAAAATGAGATGGACAGAGCTTCCAGTTTCAGCACTATTGATGTTTGGGGCAAGATGATGGTTATGGGGTACTGTGTACCACAAGATGTGACATGTGTCCTCTTTCTCTTCCCAGGAGGTGCCAATAGCACCTCCTTCCCAGTTATGACAAATGTCCCCAGACATCTCCATATGTCTCCAAGGAGATAAAATTGCTCACAGTTGAAAGCCAGTGATGAGAGTCAGGAGAGAACAGGACTGGAGACAATGTCACTGCCTACAGAAGTCCTGTGTCCACTCAGTTCACACCTGACACTGAGCTACAGCAAGTGGGAATGGACAGGGGTGCACAGTGCCTTTCACACCTGGCTGTAGCTCAGGGGGAAGCTGGGTACCCACTCCCTAAAAGCAATACAGACCTGCCTGCATCCCATGCAGCTGTTAGTAGGCAATGAATAGCTACTCAGTGTCCTCATTTATAACTGGTCACGCTAAACAAGAGTATTCGGGAGGCACTCTGAGTTCTGGGTTCCTCAAAGGTGAGGCCATCCCCAGCCAAGTCTTCTAACTGTGAGGATGTAAGGCCATAAGAATATTTGTACTGTCAGAAAGGACAGACACCTGCAATGTTAGGTACCAAGTGACCTGTACAAGTGGAAAGCCCAATGAAACCTCTAGCCCTTCTACCCAGCTCCTGTCCCTCACCCTGAGTCTGCCTCCCCCTTTTCCCTCCCCACCCTTCTCTGTTGTTCTTTAAGGAAGAACTTGTGTGACACTGTGGGGCTTTGTGAGGTTTCACCTCTCTTCTCCCTGATGAGAAATCAGTTTCAGCGTTTAATTTTTTCTACGATGAAGATGGTATAGAACGGTTCCTCCGAGTTCTGAAACATAGGGTTACTATAGTTTTCTCCTGGCCAGGCTCTTAGAAAATGTAACCTATCCTTAGGTGCCCAAGAAAAAGTTGTGGGTAGATCTCAGAAGACAATGGGATGCAGGATTGTCCTTCAAAAGAAGTATACTGACAACCTTCATTGTAAAACATATCTGAAGTGATCATTTGGCAAGATGTGCTACACAGGACAGAAGCTTAGTTCCATTTTAAATTAATTGTATTTCACAAGCAAAGTATGACCTAGAAAAAAAAAAACCTGTTCAAAAAACCTGTGTTGGTTTGAATAAGAATGACCCCCATCGGCTCATATATTTGAATGCTTGGTCATTAGGGAGTGGCACTACTTGACAGGGATTAGGAGGTGTGGCCTGTTGGAGTGGCTTGTTGGAGGAAGTGTGTCACCAGGAGTGGGCTTTGAGGTTTCAGAAGCTCAAGCCAGGTCCAGTGCCCCTCTCTTTCTGCTGTGTGCCAATTTAGATGAAGAATTCTCAGCTCCTTCTTCATTAACCTGTCTGCATGCATCCCACCATGTTTCCCTTGATAAGAGTTGCCATGGTCATAGTGTCTCTTCGATCTCACTTTCACTTTCAAAAGGCAAGTATAATTGCCTTTGAGATAAGGGCTCCTGCCAGCCCTGGCTACCCTTGAAATGTTTGGCCACATTGGAAGTAGACCAGCAGAAAGAGCTCAAAACACAAAGTCCACCTAAGACTCGTTGGCCCTTGAGAATGCTGGAGAACAGCAGCCCTGCCTCACAGAGGCGTTCAGTAACAACACAGGGCTCACAGCCTGAGAAAAGTCTACCCAGGTCATCTCCAGCTCCACACACCTTTTCTCTGTGCTCCTTTCAATCACACATATCTCTGGCATCCAGGCAGACTCTCTTACCCATACCTCCTCTACCCAGCCCCCACACTCAGTCCCAAGGAACTAAGCTCCTCCAATACTTTGTTGAAAATACTTATCTACACTCCTCGGTCCAGCTGGAATCTTTCAGATGCAAGCATAGATGCAAAGAATGGCAGAGGGAAAGAGAAAGGGTCTATCCTTTCCTTTCCAGAGTTAACCTCTTTGTCTACCTGCCTACTGTCTGAATGAGCAAATGATTTGTGTCCCAGCAAATCAATCCCTGGATTCAGGGGATCTTTTTTCTAGTGTATTGACTCACAGCCCCATGGTGCTAGTCCAGCACCAGAAACAAGAATGACAGTGATGTACTGCAGGAAGGTGTCAAGGATGTTGCCAATGGGGAGGTGGTCTAAACTCCACTCCAAAGCCACAGCAGCCAATGCAGTCTGTCGTTTCTTAACAGAACCAGCCCCAGATGAGTGAATTTTCTTTTCCTGATTTTTCACTAGGTGTCACTGGCTGTTGGCTTTCTAGCTCAAAGCATTGAGATCTGAGCCTATCTTCCAGCCACCGATCTCTGCAGGACTGGCTAACCCTCCAACACAGACAGGGGCAGGGTAGTCTGCGGGCATCATCAGCAGGGGTCCTGCAGAGGGCAGTCGGCAGTCTCTAGATAACTCCACATTTTTTCACTCCTAACATAAAACCAGGCCTGTCCCCTACAACAAGAAAAGCACCAACAGGCATACCTAAACCATGACCTGCAGTCACGTGCCCCAAAACAAAATCAAAACTCGATTTTGATTTTGAAATTTCCTGAGATTTTGGTTTTGTAACTCGACTGTGTAGCACTTGACCTTGAGCCCTGTATACTTTGTAAATGACAAGGTGCAAAGGTTCACCTGGTGGCACTAACAGGCATTGAATATTTGCATGTCTAAGGAACTGTGGTAGGATCTCTATTCACATCCCCCCATTTGCTCCTCAGTGAGTAAGGGACTCTGTGAATCCCCATTTTATAAGTGAGACCTTGGGAGCCTGACTCACTATGTCCTCAAGGTCACTGCTAACAAGTAACAAACTCAAATGGAGGTGGAGTTTGATCCCCAAACCTCACGGAGCTTCCAGAAACCATGCTTCATCCTAAGAGTAAATACTTCCTAAGTGCTGGTTGGATTAAACCAAATTCCCCCAAGGACTATAAGATGGAACACATGCATCCAACACCAAGCTCCCCATAGCTTACTTTCTCCTTGCTAAAATTATTCTAGGCTAAGAAGAAATAATTAGAGTCCCTGGAGCACAGTCCACTAGAAATATGTCCTTGGGAATTAGAACATAAAACAAGCCCAAATAAGAATGTCTGCTTGCTGGGGAAGTTCATAAAATCACAGAATCTCAGTGCTGGTCAAATCCCATCTGTGTATGGAGAAGTAAACTAACATAGAGACTGAAAATGACCCATTCAAGGTTGCACAGCAATCTCTGGCAATGGCAACCCAGGATCCATATTGACCACCCCCTTGCAACCTTTTGGTTTCAGACCCCAGTTCTAAATGCTATACCTCATTTCCACCAGCCCACAGAGTCAAGGTTCAAAGAGAATCTCTTGGTCACATTTTTCTTCTCTCTTCCTATCTCTCTCTCTCCCTGGTCAGGTACTCGCAACTCGTGGCCACAGACGGAAGGAAGCTGCCACATCATCTCAGCATTTAATCACCCGCAAAAGCCATTTCCCGCCTCGTTTGCTCCACTGCCAGAAATATTATCCTTAAATAATCAACACACCACAGATCCCTGCAAGGGATAGCATGGGCTTTCCTTCTCCTGGGGAAATGGCAGTCTCAGCCCAGGTTATGCAGGACAGACAGGCTGCTGTCAGCCTGCGTGCCCTCGCAGGCATGCTGGTTAATAACGCAGGCTGGTGAAGTGGACTCATAAATAACAGGGAGCCTCACGGAAGCAGGAGGGCTGCCTTCCACTAACTGAGGAAGGGAGGAGAGTTTATTCAGCCAGAAGGAAAGGCTGATCTGTGAGGACACAGGGATGGGGACACATGCCAGTAACCTGCACAGTCATGCCATGAAGGATGGGAAATGGCTTGTACGATTAAGCAGAGACAACATTACGGTCTATAAGGCAGAGTTAAAAACTATACTCAAAAACCTTTGAAAAGGAAGACAGGAGAGAGAATATCAGTTCTCGAGGTTTACTGAGCAACTACTTGAGGGGTGGAAAACTAGGCTTGACTAGTCTGTCTAGCCCAAGTTGCAGCTTTTAGTTGCAATACATTTTGCCACTCACTTTCTATATCTATCCATTCAGATCTGTCTAGACAGCCCATTTGATACCCAAGGTCAGACAAGCTAAATGATTTGACTGATAACACATGGTAGCATCTGTCCCCCCATACTGAGGCACCTTCCTCCCCAGCCTGTTGTCTCTTGCTCTGTATCCCCAAGCACCTGGGCAGCTGAAGTCTGTGCTGCTAAATGGTTAAACACCAGTTTCCTGACAAAAGAAGTAAATGTCCAAAATTGAAGCATTTGCCAATTTCCATAGTGTAAGTATGCTCAACATAGCTGACTTCCACCAACCAATATGTTAACCTGCTCCAAAAAAAAAGTTCTTGAAAACCTGCTTTCTGAGTTAAAAAAGCACCAACAGACTGCTGCTGCGATGGAAGACAGGTTTTGTGCCTTCAATGAGCTCAGAATCTAAGAGGACAAAGGCAGATTAATTAATGTCAATCAAGAAAATAGCATATGCCCATGAAGTCTCCTGGGACATGACATCTGTCCCCTGTCAGCCTCACTGGCCTCCTCATTTCTGCAAGGCCACACATGCAGTGTTTGCACACGCATCCTTCAGAGCTCGGGCTGAGAGCGACTTCTCCAAGAAGCCTTCCCTGAAGGCATAGCTCCGTGGGAGACACTCTCCCAGAAGTCAGAGTACCTTCATATTTCCAATTAACTTAGTAAGTTCTGGCAATGGCTTCCTTGAAATATGTCTTCTTCCCCAGACTTTAAGGCAGAGGTCATGCCCATCTGGTTCACCCAAGTCCTCACTGTCTCTAGCGGGTCAGGATATTTGTCAATAGGTGTTTTTTGACTTATCAGTTGATTACATGGTACCACAGAAGTCTGGTATAAAGATTTGATAAGCTAGAAATGTCAGTAAAGGCTTCCAGGAAGGGAAGAAAATAGACCTGAGCGTTTACCTTTTAGGACATTTTCAGGAAATGGGGTGGGGGGAGGCTTTCTCAGCAAGGGGCAAAGGCATAGATGATGTATTGAAAGAAACAGGGGTGAGTCCCTAGAAATGGGGTAGTAACACAATGTGGGGCAAGAAGAGAATCAGAGATGGGGAGAAAAGAAAAAGGTTGATGAGCGATGGCTGATGAAACTCATGTCCCCAAAGGGCCAGCAGGCAGTATCAGGAATAACATGACAACAGCTGGATTTCAGCTCCAGGCAGTCTAGTAAAGTTGCTTAGGCTCCTTCTCAGAACTTAATCACAGAGACACCAGAGAGGCAGGAAGGACTCTGGATCCTATGGCTGGGTCACAGCAGGACACCAAGGGCCTCTTATGGGGAGTGATCTGCTGAGGTATACAGGTGGGGCCAAACAAGAACCTCCAGATTGAGGTCATTGTCCACATTTCCCTGCCACATGACAGATACATCATCAACTCCCTTCCCACTATAGGGACAGAAGTATTAAGACCAACAAATTGATAAAAGGCTCTAGAGCAAAGGTTCTCAACCTGTGGGCCATGACCCTTTTGGGGATCAAATGACCATTTCACAGGGATCACCTAGGACCATAAGAAAACACAGACATTTATATTATGATTCATAACAGTAACAAAATTACAGTTATGTTGTAGCAACAAAGATTATTTTATGGTCGGGAGTTACCACAACACGAGGAACTGTATTAGGCTGCAGTAGTTGTAAAGGGTTGTAGCTTCAGGAAGGCTGAGAACCACAGCTCTAGAAAATAGATATGACAAGTACTGAACATGGTTCCAGACCTCAGTGTGAGACGCCTACCCTCTCAGAATCCCTGTATAGAAATGTCACCTGGGATACAGGCCTTAGCCAACCCAGACACACGCTCCTAGCCCACAGAAGGAATCCGAGGTGTCTAGAAGGGATTGAGAGAACAAGAGAGGACAAGAGTTAGGACACATGGTCCAGAGGAAGCTTTTGAGGGCCTCTCTACAAAGAAAAGAACAACCTCTAGAATCAGGGTCAGCCTCAGTTGGTCAGCTACTTCCCATCCCACATAGCCCTCCTCATCCCACCTCAGAGACCAAGGTGCTTCAGATGGGTCAGATGGGATCCTGGCCCAGTCCTTGTACCTCTTTATAACCTAGCTCCTGCACCTGCCTTTGGACCCCTCCAACCATGAGGAATCGTGGGATTTTACCTTCAGGGAGCAGGAAGAACAGGAAGAAAAAAAAAAGCTAGTTGGGTAGCAACAGACAGCATCTTGTCCTTAGCTAGGCCTGGCCCTGTTTCAGCAGCAGCCTGTAGCCACGTCATCCTCAGCACATTTAAGAGCAGGGATCAACCCTAGCCAAGTTTCAAATTACAACATTCATTACAGAATGATGTGCCCATGCTCTGCCCGGGGATCCCACAGTCCCTTTACAGAGTCAGAGGCCAATCATCTAGCCCACGAGCCAAAGTCTTTATATTATACTTTTCTACACAGAGCCCCTTATGGTTAACTGCATCCACAGAGAATTTGAGGAATGGAAAGCCTTACAGTTGGAAGATGGAGTATCTATCTAATCCAACACTGCTCCATTTTAACATGTGCTAATCTCCTGGGATGGTGCTAAGTGCAAATTCGGATGCAATAGTTCAAGGTGGAGCCTGACAATGCTTCTAATGTTCCCCAGTGTTCATACAGCTGGATTTGGGAGAGCTCATTAAGTGTCCAATAACTCACAGCTATCCACTATCCAGCATGATACCCACCAGCCATAGGTACTGAGTGCTTAGCCAGGATAGAGCAAGCCAGCTGAGGTGTGCTGCAAATGTAAAACATATGCACCAAAGTGGGAACACACAGGGAAAAAAGAAAGCCAAATATTACACGAATAACCTCATATTAGTTAAATGTTGAAATAATATTTGTGCATACTCTGTTACATAACAGAAATTATTTAAGAAAATATTTCAGCTGCTTTCCCTTTAACTTTTATTTTAACATGATGACTAAGAGATTCCATAGTTCACGCACGGCTTGCATCATACTCAGACTGGACAGAGCTGCCACTCTGCTCCTACAACTTAGAGCCAACTCCAGAGGAACACACAGCCCTGCAGAGTTCCACAGAACTACTACTGTGGTCTCTAAACAGGCATGCTCCCTATGTACACCAGGAAACCCCACACTCAACTCTGGGAACACTGAGTCAGTCAAGATCAAACACACCTGTACTCCCGATGACTTAACAGTCCTCCTCTCTGGTTCTTGTGTCTTGTGACCTTTCAACACGAGTGACAGTTTTCAGGACTCCACCTGACAGCTTTGTTGGTCTTTCTATTAGCATCACATGAATCCAGATCGATTCAGGCAAATTCCCAGCTTCCTATCCACACCTAAGAAATTAATCTCTGCAGCTCAGCTGAGGTATGGGAACCTTGTTTTTAAATCACCTAATGGTTCTGATAAAGTCATCCAAGAACTACTCATGTTTTTGTCTCCTGTGGACACCTTATTCTCCCTAGTGAAACAGTTCACAACTTCATGCCATACTGTCTGCTTATTGGACCCATTATGCTGTCAATATTTCTCACGACCACTGTGCCCCAAAACAAAACAAAACAAAACAACAACAACAACAACAACAACAACAAACACCAGAATCTTTCTTTTCCAGATAAGAAGCTGAGGCATGAGGAATAAAGGCTTCTGCAAGTCATTCCTGCAGCAAGAGAGACCTAAGACTAGGTCAGTGCTCAACCCTGTATCACCCACACACAGCAATAGAGCCCCAGGCTCTGACTGGAGCCCCAGGCCTCCCAAAGCCTAGACACCAACACTTAGCATGCCTCATCCAGCTCTGCAGGTTTTAGGTGTTAGAATGAATGGTCATTGCAACTGCTTCCATCTGTCTTCACTTGGACTCTCAGCACTTCAGCGGGCACCAACCCAAACCTGGATACACTTCCCAGGGGCAGGACTATTCCCAGGGGCAGAATGGGCCACCAAGGTACTCTAAATAGCATCTCAGATACTCAATTCTAAAGCTACTTCCAAAAATAGAAGCAGCTGGCAGCATCCCTGTGGTCTAAGCACCTGGGCATGGGCAATTCCAGAACCTCCCGTGAGCACTGACTTCTGGCTGCTTTCTCCTGGCTCTTGGCTTGCAGAAACCCAGTAAGCAGCTCATGTGTTTCAGATCTCAATTGCCATTGCTCATCTTTGTGTAGCTTTGCAGGGTTTTTTTCATTAATTAATTCATTTATTTATTTACTTTACATACTGATCATAGCATCTCCTCTCTGCTCTCCTCCCAGTCCCTTCCTCTCATGTCCCCTTCCCCAACCTCCTCCCTTTCTCCTCAGAAAGGGGGAGACCTCCTATGAATATCAACACACCTTAGCAAATCAATCTGCAGTAGAGCTAGATGCATCTTCTCCTATTGAGACTAGACAGGGCAGCTCAGTTAGAGGAAAGGGATCCAAAGGCAGGCAACAGAGTAAGAGATAGCCCATGCTCCAGTTATTAGGGGAAGGGGACTCACATGAAAACTAATCTGCACATCTGTGAGATGTATAGGGGGCCTAGGTTCTTCCCATATATGCTCTTTAGTTGGTGGTTCAGTCTCTATGAGTCACTATGGGCCAAGTTGGTTGGTTGACTCTATAGGTTTTCTTGTGGTGTCCTCGACCTCTCTGGTTCTGTCAATCCTTCCTCCCCTCTTCCACAATATCCCATGAGCTCCACCTAATGTTTGGCTGTGGGTTGGTTTCCATCAGCTGCTGGGTGAAGCCTCTCTGGGGACAGTTATGGTAGGCTTCTGCCTGCAAGTATAGCAGGAAATCATTAATAGGGTCAGGGGATGACTCTCTCTCATGGGATGGATCCCAAGTTGGGCCAACCATTGGTTGGCTATTCCCTCCATTTCTGCATCATCTTTATCCCTGTGCATCTTGTAGGCAGGAAAAAATTTTCATTAAAGGTTAAGAACTTCTGGAGGTATCACTGTCCCTGATTTCAAGCTGCACTACAGAGCAATAGTAATAAAAATCGCATGGCATTGCCATAAAAACAGACAGTTTGATCAATGTAACTAAATTTTTAAAAAGCCAGATATAAACCCATACACCTATGGACACTTGATTTTTGATCAAAAAAAGCCAAAACCTTACAATGGAAAATTGAAAGCATCTTCAACAAATGGTGCTTCTCTAACTTGATGCCTGCATGTAAAACAATGGTAATAGATCCATATTTATCACCCCGCATAAAACTCAAGTCCAAGGGGATCAAAGACCTCAACATAAACACAGATACACTAAATCTAAGAAAAGAGAAAGTGGAGAACAGCCTTGAACTCATCAGTACAGGAAACAACTTTCTGAACAGAACACCAACAGCTCAGGCATTAAGATAAACAATTAGTAATGGGACCTCATGAAACTAAAAAGCTTCTGTAAGGCAAAGGACATTATCAACAGGGGAAACAAACAAACAGACAAAAAAGAGTAGCCTATAGATTGGGAAAAGATCTTCACCAACCCTACATCCAAAAGAGGACTAATATCTAAAATATATAAAGAACTCAAGAAATTTGACACCAACTACCAAATAATCCAATTAAAAATGGAGTACATAGCTAAACAGAGAATTCTCAACAGAAGAATCTTTAATGGCCGAAAAGCACTTAAAGAAATGTTCAACATCCTTAAGTCAGCAAGGAACTGCATATCAAAATGACTCTGAGATTCCATCTTTTTAATTAATTAATTATTCACTTTACATGCCAATCATAGGCCATCCCTCTTTTCCTCCCATTCCTATCCTCCCTCCTGCTTACTCCAATTCTCCCTCCCATACTCCTCTGACAGGGGAACCTCCACCTTACCAAAGCATACCAGCACATCAAGTTAAATCAGGACTTGGTACATCTTCTTCCCTGTGACCTAGCCTGGCAGCCCAGCCAGAGGCGTGGGGGGGAGGGGGGGGAGGGGGAGTGATTGAAAACAGGCAACACAGTCCATGTCAGAGACAGCCCCCTCTCCACTTTCTAGAGGATCCACATATTGGCCAAGCTACCCATCATCTACATGTGTATAAGAGGCCTAGGTTGAGACCACGCACGGTCCTTTGTTGGTGCTTCATAAGCCCCCCTAGGCCTAGATTAGCTGGCCTACTCAATGACCACAGGATCAGAGATGAAATAAAGAAAGAAATTAAGGACTTTCTAGAATTCAATGAAAATGAAGGCACAACATACCCAGACTTATGGGACACAATGAAAGCAGTGCTAAGGGAAAAGTCCATAGCAGTAAGCACCTTCATAAAGTAATTGGAGACATCACATGCTGGCAACTTAACAGCTCATCTGAAAGCTTTAGAACAAACAGAAGCAAACACACCAAAGAGGAGTAGACAGCAGGAAATAATGAAACTCAGGCTGAAATCAATAACTTAGAAACAAGAAAATAATACAAAGAATCAACAAAACTAAAAGCTGGTCCTTTGAGAAAATCAACAAGATAGACAAACCCTTAGCCAAACCAACTAAAAAAACAGAGAATAATATCCAAATTATCAAAATCAGAAATGAAAAGGGGGACATAACAAGACATTAGGGAAATCCAAAGAATCCTTATGTCTTACTTCAAAAACCTGTATTCCACAAAACTGGAAAATCTAAATGAAATAGATAATTTTCTTGATAGAGTCCATTTATAAATGTTAAATCAAGATCAGGTTAACAATCTAAATAGTCCTATAACCCCTAAAAAACTAACTAAATAAAACCAGTCATTAAAAGTCTCCTAACAACAACAACAACAACAACAAAAAGCCCAGGGCCAGATAGTTTCAGTGCAGAATTCTACTAGACTTTCAAAGAAGAGCTAATACTAATACTCCTCAAACTATTCCACTAAATAGAAACTGAAGGAACATTGCCAAACTTGTTCTATGAAATTCCATCTTATACCTGTCAGAATGGCTAAAATAAAGTGACAAGACATGCTGGAGAATATGTCGAGCAAGTGGAACCCTCCTCTATTGCTGGTGGAAGTGTACACTTGAACAAACACTTTCAAGATCAATCTGGTGCTTTCTCAGAAAATTGGGAATAGCACTACCTCAAGATCCTGCTCCTGGGGAATATAACCAAAATGTGTTTTACCATTCAACAAGGACACTTGCTCAAATATGTTCATAGAAACTTTATTTCTAGTAGCCAGAAACTGGAAATAACCTAGATGTCTCCCAACAGAAGAATAGATAAA
The DNA here is from genome assembly GCA_028658305.1 of Pachyuromys duprasi. Lineage (NCBI taxonomy): Eukaryota > Metazoa > Chordata > Mammalia > Rodentia > Muridae > Pachyuromys > Pachyuromys duprasi. The sequence goes on along the minus strand of CM053762.1, from coordinate 58,693,499 downwards.
GAAAATGTGACATATTTACACAATAGAATACTACTCAGTTATTACAAACAAAGACATCATGAAATTTGCAGGCAAATGGATAGAGCTAGAAAATATCCTGAGTGAAGTAACCCAGATGCAGAAAGACACACATGGTATGTACTCACTTATAAGTGGTTATTAGCTATTACGTATGGGATAACTGGGCTACAATCCACAGACTCAAAGAAGCTAAGTAGCAAGGAGGGTGTAAAGAAGGCTACTTGAACCTCCCTCTCACAGCCAGGGTAAGATCTAAGGTAGGGGTGGGGACAACCACCCGCCCACAAAATTATGGACCAAAGACTTGTGGGGCTTAAATCCTGCACTGAGAAGACTCTGTAATGCCTGAAAAAGCTATGGGATGCCACACACTATCTTAGATATACTTTCTTATGTGCAAATAAGTTGAAAGTTCTCTTCCCCTCTGTACTATTGTTCCTTGGAACCACTGGGTTCTGATGGCTGGGAAATAGAACACTGAGAGAGTGAGAAGACACAGAAGTCAGGCAAGATAAGGAGACTATGATGATGCCGTATTCTGCACACGGGGCGTCAGAAGCCAGAGCAGCTCTTTAGATTCTGTTTGCATAGCCTGACCACATGCTGCCCTGGCCCCTGGCCCTCCCCTTGGTGCCTGGGCCTTCGCATACTTGTCCACTCTCTGAGCTCTCCCACTGGGCCTCCGTGTCAGGTCAGCCTGGCATCGGGCAGGAGGAGGAACACCTCCAATTAGCAGAGCAAGCAGATGCTTCTGGCATAGGAAATTGCATTGGCAGGAGCAAGGGGCGACTGTGACTGTGAAGCTCCTGAATAGCAAATGATCCATCAGCAGAAGCTGGGCAAACAGGGGCTGAAAAGAAGCGCTGAGTTTGTGTAAAACTTTGACACCCTCTTCCAGAGTCCCAGAGGGTGACTAGAGGGAATGTGCCTGGTGCCCATGGAACCACATGGTGGGGAAGATTAAAAAAAA
>CM053762.1:58640697-58692408 GCA_028658305.1 Pachyuromys duprasi | reverse complement strand
AACACTGCCCATTCTCCATCTCCTCCCAACTAGAAATTCAGAGTAACACACCCACTGGTACTAGCATTTACAGCCATCCCAGAAGAAGACACACCACTGTGTCTCTGTAAATCCATAAAGTAAGTAGATATGACTCCCCAATTCACCGGAGTGATGCAGTGTAGATACATACCACCTTTCCAACACAGTGAAGCTCTGTTCTCACTGTCCCAACACAGGTCTAGAAGAAGACATTTGGAGGTTGTTGTTGTTTTCAGAGAACATCTGGCTCAAGTGTTAATTCCCTTTAAGCATTTAAAACTCTCCTAGATTCCCAAGGAGGATATGTAAGGAATCACACCTGAAGTACAAGGATTCAGACAGCAACACCTACAGCCCCTCTTTTGTGGCTGTAGTCTACTAGACTAGAGCTTAGTGTTGTAGTTTTATTTTGAAGGAAGAGCATCAGGAGGTACAAAGTTTAATCTTGCCACATTCTTTGAGTCCTCTGTGATGAGAATTACTGAAAGACACTGCCCTGCAGTCTAGGAAGTAGGGTTCCACCTCTGTTTTAAGTTGGGGCTCTGTGAGCAGGGAGGGGAGGGATTTCAAGGCTCCTGGGAGCTTTTCTGGAGATATGGAAAGCAAATCTTGCCACCTTCTTGGTAAGGCCACTTTCTCAATAACTCTGGATTAAATGTTCAAACATTCCACTAAAGATGCACAGACCATTTCTTTATGTTAATCCTGCATGCAGTCTCAACATTTAAACTCCAGAAAGCCTGAAGAGTCAATTTACTGCTAGATAAAACCTACCTCTCCTAGATAAAACCTATCCAGTCTCTTGACCACACTGCTAAGAGAGTTTGAAAGCCCCTACCTTCAAAGTGTAGGAAACTACTTAGAAGCCAATCCATGTCATAAGACACAGAGAATAGGGGAAGAGGGGAAGAATACGTTCCCAGAGCTACCTACATCAGCCTTCATCCAGCAATGTGAAAGGAACACTTACTCTTTTGCAGTGGACTAGGATTTATTGAGCAATTCACTATGCTTCCGAAGCTAACATTTCATTACTTTCCTGGCCTAACCATTTAAAATACTTCACAATTGAAGACTGCCATAACCTGACCTGCACAGGTAGGCAGTCTTCCCCAGGTAACTATGCTCCGTGTGATGTGCAGAGGTTCAGTGTTCTTTTGTTGTAATGTTTTTTGCAGTTTTCCCATAGTTGATTATTTTTGCAAATGATTCCCTTTGCAGACGCCATACCTCTTCTTTCTTTTTCCTACTGTTATCACATCATCTAGATTTTGAGAATCTTGCTGCTACATAGTCAATAACCCTGATGAATTGGCATCGCCTGGAAGCTTGCCGGAAATGCATACTCTCAGACCCCAACTCTAGCCTTTTAATCAGAATTCCTTTAAGCATGGGATTCACATGTATGCTGCCCCCATCACATGTTAAAGGAAAGTCAGCCCACTCCAGGCATGAGGCCCTGGTAGATGACCCAATGGCAAGCAACCCTAAACACATGTACATATGAGCAACACTAAAGGAACTCAACAGGCTCTATTTAAATATTTATAGGCATGTATGTGCACACATGTATGGAACAATTGTATAAGAGGTCATGAATTGGAGAAAGAGAACACAGGAAGAGTTCAAGGAGCAAAAGAAAGGGGAAATTATGCAAATACAGTATTCATATATGAAATTTTTTTAAAAACAGAAATAAGGTGCTAGAGAGATGGCTCAGCGGTTAAGAACACTTGCTGCTCTCACAGAGGACCCAGGCTGGTTGCCAGCATACACATGGTGTTTCATGGTTGTTTGTAACTCCTGTTTCCAGAGGATCAGATACGCTCTTTGGGCTGCCTGCCGGCACCAGGAATGCATACGGTGCACATTTTTTTCAGGCAAAATACTCACACATAAAATAAAAATAATCTTTAAGGAAATGTTGCATTTTTAAAAAGCGGTAAAGAATATCAATTTCTGTACTTTTTACACTTTTGTTGTTTTTAAGTATGTTTCATTCTCATCATTATGAGTTTATTGTAAATTTTTGATACTCTTTTGTCAGGTTAGAGCAACAAACTCTATGCAAAAACAAGCAGCTATAAAAAATTTATAATCTTCAGAAATTAACTGCTAGAAGAACATCCACACAAATCATAGATGAAGAAGAAAAGCCCATTCTTGTTCTGGGTAGATCCAAGTTGCCATGAGAAAGGAAGATAGACTAATGACAGTATCCCCATCAATACGCATGTGTTGAATGAATGAATGAATTCCCTCATGACTTGTTTAAAGTAAAATGTTTCTGCATGACTGAATGGGCATAAAATCTTTGAATATTTGTAAACCACATGATTTGATATGCAAGAAGAAAATTCTATTTTAAGGCACTCTGTATTAAATCCTCTCCTAAAGAGAAAAAAAATAGCTTGCTTCATGAAAATGTAGAGTCTTCAATCAACAAGTGTAGATTGGACACAGCTGTGTGCCTATAACTGGTTTTAGTTCTAATAAGTATTCAGGAGATAGAAGAGTTGTCCTCAAATTCAGTGTGCATAAGACTCACCTGGAGGGCTCATCTAAACAACAAACTGCTGGTCTAACCTGTTCTTTTGAGTTTCTCATTGACTAGATTTAGATTCTGGCCAAAATTAGATTTCTACGCATCCCCAGGGTGATGCTGACACTCTGTCTTGGTCCAGGGACCACTCTCTGAAAAGCAGCAGTAGAGCGCATCCTCTCTGCCAGAAGACAGTGGCTCTCCCCTTCACAACCCTCTCCCGCCTGGGAATTACACCAGAGAAGTCTCTCTAAAATTCTTTACAAACTCAGGACGATCTTTTCTAGTTCCCACCATTTGCCTACAAATTTCATGATTTCCTTGTTTTAGAATAGCTGAGTAGTATTCCCTTGTGTAAATGTGCCACAATTTCTGTAGCCATTTTTCCGTTGAGGGGCATCTAGGTTGTTTCCAGATTCTGGCTATTACAAATAAAGTTCCTATGAACATAGTTGAGTAAATTTCCTTGTTGAATGGTGGAGCATATTTTAGGTATATGCCCAGGAGTGGTATAGCTGGATCTTCCTGAGTGAGGATAAACACACTAAAATCTACAAACCTAAAGAAGCTAAACAAGGAGGACCCTAAGGAGTGTACTTAAATCTCATTCAGAATAGTAAAAAGGATAGACACTAGAAGTGATGGAGGAGAGGAAACAGGATGGAAGCCTACGATAGAAATCCCCTGAAAGGCTCCATCTGGCACTGTATCTAAATAGATGTTGAGATTCAGAGCTAAACTTTGGGCAGAGCGCAGGCAATCATATGGAAGAAGGGGCGCTAGAAGGACCTGGAGGGGATAGGAGCTCCAGAATGACCAACAAAGCCAAAAATTCTGGGCCAGGGGAGGAGGTGGATGCAGAGATTGATGTATCAACCAAGGACCATGCATGGAGAGGATCTGGAGCCCCTAGGGGCTCAGATGTAGCCCATAGGCAGCTCAGTCTCCATGTGGGTCCCTGAGTAAGAGGAGCAGAGGCTGTCATGAACTCGGTTGCCTGCTCTTTGACCACTTCTCCCTGGTGATGTGACCTTGCCAGGCCACAGATGAGACTTGATAAGCTAGGGTCAGATGGCAATGATGGAGAACTCCTCCTTTCAGGGGACTAGGGAAACGGTATATGGGGGAAGAGGGAGGGTGGGTGGACCAGGAAGAGATGAGGGAGAGAACTACAATTGGGATGTAAAAAGAATAAACTGGAAAAAAAGGAAAAAGAAAGAAAGAGAAAAAATAAATGTCTGACTAACCAATAAAAAAATGCTTCCTACAACCCATTGAGTCAAGACTCTGAAAGTAGGACACATGCACTGTTTGCAGTCATGGGTTCCCCTTACCTCCTGTGTTTCTAATATGAAGCCAGCATTGAGCTCACTGTGGCTTAGAATTTAGCTGGCTAAGTAAGACAGATGTTGAAGAATTCTGTACAATACTCACAGTGGTGTGCTCCAGACAATAGGTACCAGCTGGAGAAAACCAATTGTGCATATTGATTCCCAAATCAGTACTCAATGACATCATACTGTTAGTGAGAAATCAACCACAGTAAGAATATTTACACTTCAGAAATGGGCAAAGGCTAGAAATTAGGCTTCTCCCTACTCACTCAACCCAGAGAACCAGTCATTAAGTACCAACAGCACTCCACAGAGTAGAAAACCTTCCTGAAACGTGTAAATCAAACAGCTAAGCAAGAAGTGCCATGGAAAATGAGTAGAGAAAAGAAACCCCATCCCACTACAGTGGACAGGGAGTGCTCCACATAAGGGATTAACTAAGGACATAATGAGGAAATGGACAGGATCTATACAGAAAGACTGTGAGGAAATGTAAGTGCACGTGGGAAGAGAAACAAGGCAAACTGTATTTGGCAAAACGAGAAGCGTGAACTTACAGAAGGGGAATCATATTGCAGAGGTATGTTTCAATGAAGGCATGGTTTCTGAAGTTTAGAATATCATAAAATAGGCATACATAGGAGTACAGGCCCACATACTGGCCAAATTTATCTGTGAAGATCATTAATGGACAAAAGCAAGAGGGAAAAGGGGGCATTGCAGCTTGATGGTAAGACATGGTCCAGGCCTATCAGTGCTTCTAGAGAATCTCCTGACTCTATAGAGTGAAAATAAACAAACAAATAAATAGCCTTGCAGGCACCACCTAAGAGGTGCTCAGGTTAGCCTCCCCAACCCCCATTCCTCCACTTTGTTGTGACAATCTGTTTGAGGCCAGCTACCTTCTCCCAAAGCCTTCAGAGGGTCAATCTGCACCTCTAAAAGGCCCTTCTAATGCCCGAGGGGAGAGAGAAGCTGTGACACATCACTCTGGTCCCAGACCCACTGGAAGAAATAGGTGGAATCCCAGATTCCTGAAGAAAAAACTCTAAGAGATGCTGAGAAAAAAAAATCAAACTGGGATTGGGGTGAAGAGGACAGAGGATCATTGCCCACCACCTCCCCAAAAGTCAAAGATGGACCCTTCCGACATGCCTCCAGAGTCAGAATTTTTGTCCTGGACACGTTTTTCCTTTCTGTTATCTGGAGTGAAAAGAGACAAAAGGAAAAAAGAAGGGAAGAAGAAAAGAAGGAAATAAAGAACGAGAGAGAGGGAAAGAGAGAGAAGAAAGGAAGAAAGAGAAAAAGAAAGAAAGAAAAAAGGAAAGGAAGAAAGCAAGCAAGCAAGAAAGCTGCCCATAAATATTTCATGCCGTTCCTCTGCTTGACTTCTTAGTTCCTGAACACCCATTAAAATGTCACTGTAATAATGTCATTGTTTGCTCATCATTTCCTACCTGGCTCTTAGGAAGGAGAAAAAAAAAACAGAAATAATAATGCCTCTCTCTGATTGGGAGGTCACAGGAAATCATCTACCACTTGTACTGAGGCTTTTGAAGATCAAACGGCTAAACAATCACATTCTCATTTATTTGGCAGCACTCAGGGAGGCAGTAGAACCTTCTAGATACATGAAACTTATCCTGAAGTACAGGCTTTGTTTTTGAGTTTTGAACCATTTCAAATGGAAATGATTCCAGAATAGTATCTACTTCCCCTTGTTCTTAGACAAAACAAATGGAACACCACATAAGCGCCCTCCAGTATTGTAGAATCCTCATTGTAAGGAGCCTGTAGTTTTATCGTGATATCGTACAGGCTGTCTCAGGCTTATTGTGATATTTAAGACGGCTTGTTTCTGAGTTAAAAGCCTCATAAGAATGAGCTTGCTGGATTCTGTCCTATTCTGTTATTTTTTCTCTCCTGCTGCTATCTACTTTTTAATCTGTCTGTCTGCCAAGGTGCCAAACTGTAGTGCTAACTCTCTACCCCACTAACTTCACAACAAAACCTTCTTCTTAAATTTGCTCAGATATGAAAAATTTGCTACCAATGTGATTACTAACAGTATGCACAGAAAGTTTACAGGCCTTGAACAGGGGCCAAAGGCAGCATTCTCTTTAAAACAAAATACAACTTTCAGGACATAAAACTCTGTCTTCTTGTTTTACCATCGCTAAACAGTGTTTATTTATTTATTGCTTTTTGATGCTCCTTAGAAAGCAGGGTTTGCCCAAGAAGCAGTTCATAGATACAGGATTGTCTTTGTTTAATGATATTTAGTTCATAGTGCATGTGTTATCCATATGTGCTAAGTTCTATTGCAAGGTTATAAAATTCTTACAATAACACCACTGTCTAGCGAGAAGACGAGGCTTATATGATTCTACCTCTTTTAGTTTTCAGCTGACCCTTTCTCTATTGCTCAGGCGCCATCTCTAGGCTGCACTGTCACTTCCTGGGCTACCCTGTGCTCTTCCATGTGCAGGTCTGTGCACGGCTGATACCTCACATCCTTCAGGCCCAAGGTCCAGTTATAGTCTTTCTCTTCTCTAAGTGACCCAAGCTTCCTTTCTCCTGTGTGACTTTGATTTTCTTTACACAGCTTTCTATAATCTGAAATCGCTGAATCTACTAACAATTCATAGTGCACTTTCCCCAGCTCCCCACATGCAGGGGAGGACATTGCGGTGGCCTGATCTCAAAGCCAAGTCCTCAAAGTACCCAGGACTGTGCTAGGCAACAACAGAGCATCTATTGAACAATCTGCATAAATACACTAACACATGGTGGGTAATAAAGGAAAGGTGAAACACATCTACCCATGCCTAGGTATAAAAATACATGTGCCAAGGAGGGTGAGGCCTGAGCTGGACCTAACTACATTAGCACAGGGGAAAAAAGAGTGATACAGATAAAATATATAGTAAATGTTCTGAAGAAAGAAAGCATGTCACCAAAACTCACACAAATGCTTTAAGTATTGTCTACTTCATTAGTGAGAGAAATTTTATTATGCTTAATCATTGGGGGTAGCACATGCCATTGCACATGTGTGGACATCAGGGGACAACTTGTTAGGGTTGGTTCTTCTCTTTCTACTTCATGGGCTCCAGGGATAAAATGCAAATCATCAGGCTTGGTAGCAAGAATTTTTATCTGCTGAGCTATCTTGCCTGCCCATCTCTTTGTTGAGAGAGCTTTGTGCAGAAGACCTTAAAATAGACATTTCTTCTTACGTGTTGAATATATGGCTTATGAATATCCAAAGATTTAAGATGCAATGTTCATTCAGCTATAAAGAAACACGCCTTTTACATTAAGCCAAAAACACATTCAGTCAGTCCATAAGTCTCTGTGCTTTTAGACTAGCACAAAGGTGCGGGGTGGGGGGCAGACAGACAGGCAAAGAGAGACAAGAGACCAGCAGACAAACACACACACACAGAGAATGAATTGCTCTCTTTACTCCCAAGAGGACTTTTTGTGTGTGTTCTACAATCCCTAGAAAGTGTCCTCAAATATTGTGTTCGGAGCCTTCTTTAGTTTGCTGACACTGATGTATCATGACTACACATAACCCAGGTAACTTGCACCACAGCCTTGAAGAACAGAAGTCCAGGACGACGGGGTATACGGATCTTTCTATCTGAGGGCTAAGCTGGAGCATCTTCCCCAGGCCTCCTGCAAGTTTGTAGTGGCTTCCTGGCTGTCTGAAAAACTTTGGCTCGTGGATACAGCACCTTGGTTGCTGCCCATAATGGTCTCCTTCATGTCTGCCTCTGTCCCAATTTCTCCTTTTGATAAGGATCCACAGTCTACTCTATCAGGGCCAACTTTACTCCAGGAAAACCTCAGCGCAGATAACCTTATCTGCAATGAACTGATTTCCAAATAATGTCTCATTTTGAGATCCTGGCAAGTAAGACTTTAGGGCTCTTAGAGGGTGCAACTTAAGCCATAATTCAGAGCCTTGTGTTAGAAACTCATTTTCCTAGAAGAATGTGCTTCTTCAGGGTGAAGAAATGTGAGGTTCACTTGTAAGCATGATGAACACAGACTGTTGGGCCACTGAAGGAAGCAAAGTACAAGGGGGGAGGTTGGATGTAAAAGACAGCCTGGGAGGAGTACTAGAAGAGAGAATGAAGACTGTTGCTCCTCACAGAAGATCCACAGGATCCCAAACCACCAGCAAGATCGTATCATCAGCTAAGCAGCTCTACAAGGTCCAGCTGTCTTTTTAAGTGATAAGACATGGAGTCTTTAGGAAACAGATACCTCACGGAATGCTCAGGATCTGGACCTTCTTTAGGCACCATGAAAATAAGGAAACAGAGTCTGAGCTTCCCTGAAGAAGTCACCAACAGTGCCCTTCTGCCACCATGAAAATGGCAGCCTATGCCATACTCCACCCTAGTATTCAATTAATCAAATTGATCAACTTGCTGAATGAGGAGATAAATGAATGAGCCTTACTTTTGCCTCCTTCTCTAGTGAAGAAAAGAGGGGTGCTGGGGGTACCAGGAACAAATTCAAATTAAAATAATTGTCCTCTAGAAGTAGTTCAAGTAAAAGACAGTCATAGCCACTGCAAGAGACCAGTGAAAACACATCAGGACCCTGATTAGACCCCAGTTCACTATGCATACAAGTGCTGCCAAGATTCTTCTTGCCCCAAAACACAGACCTCAGACTTTTTCTCTATAACCAAGTCTTAGCCACTGCTGGAACTTAGTCTAAAAGCCTTCCTCAAGTATTGAGACTTCCAAACAATCCTCTACAAGAAGCAATTATTTCTAGGGCTGAGACTTCTGTCTTCGAGTCCCAAACTGATGAAAGTTCCTCCTGCAAAGGGCCGAGAATCTACAGCCAAGAATGCAATCAAAGAGAAGGGTAACCTGTAATCTTAACTTTCCCTTTGTACTTCAGACAGCCACATCAGCATCAAGGGAACAGGCAAAGCTGCAGGTAGAGAATCAAGCACACACCTAAGCATGAGACACTCACCTCTTTTGAATGCCAGGGCTTAAGAAGAGAAATTGCTCAGAAATGAGAACTCGAAGGGCAGGGGGAGAAGAGAAAAGAAAAGAGAAAGAGACCAAGAAAGAAAGTTCATGCCCTTCAAACTGCATTTCAAACCACTATCACAAGTAATATCCAGCTAAGAAAAAGCAAGGGAAAAACCTATTCCCCTGACAATAAAGCCATGGACCTCCAAGCAAACAGGAATGCAGGCGGAGAACAGCGCTCTGTGACTGCAGTGTGAGAGGGCAAAACTCAGGATGCAACACCTTTAAAGAGCAAAGACACCATGTGGTGTGGTCCTCTTGAGTCACTGTACTCTTGGACCTGCCTGGTATCCAAGGACGAACATCCATAACTCTACAATGAACAACTGGCAAATGAGATGAAAATCAGCCCATGGTGAGACTTTGGATGCTCTGAGGACAAGAGCTAATGGCAATTATTTAGTTTTAATAACTGGGTAATTGCTGACCAGACCATAAGAAGCCAAAAGGCCAATGGCTTTGCTTTGCCAAGAAAACCAAGGGTTATGTGTTAACGGCATAAAATTAAGTGGGCTGCTTCTCGGGTCACTCTTAATTGGGTTGTGCAGCCACATGACATGGGAACACTCCAATTTGGGTCAGGGGGGTCTCTGGCAGGCTCACCTGGACAGATGAAGTACAAACTTTTGTGAAATATAATTGGCTAAAAAAAATATCCAAAAGTCTTTAACTTGGACAGCAGCAGCTGTTTGATGCTGGAGTGGGTCGGGAATCCAAGGGTAACAGGTGAACTTGTACATGGAAACAGACCATCCTGCATCAGGAGAAGCCAAAGGATGATCTCAGGGGGTCCTAGAAGCAGGTGAAACCATTAGAAGACCCCGTCCTTAGCATTAAGCCCTAGAAATGGCTGCTCTAACAGCCTGGTCGGTTTACTCGTGTGCCAGTCCTGCATACCCACAGTCCACACCCAGGCCAAAGTGCTGCCCACAGCCTGGAAGGAAGGCGCTAAGCCCACAGAGGATCTGTCCTGAAAGTAAACCGTCCAAAGGTCAGTGCACCCACAGGAACAACCTCTACTCTGAATGCTCACTCCACTCTACATTCCTCTACCCCTGGCCCTTTTCACTCCTAGCACGCCTTCTCCTACTCAAATCTTTCTGGTATTTTCAAAGATTCATATTACCCTGCAGTATCAGTTTGCTTTCTGTTGCTGTAACAAAATATTGACCAAAGCTGACTCAGACAGGCTTTTACTTCCACATCACAGTCCATCCTTGAACAAAGCCAAGGTAGGAACTCAAGTCAGGAACTGAAACAGCAACCACGGAGGTTCACTGCTTTACTGGCTTGCTTTCCCTCTCTTGCTCAGCTACCTTTCTTATACAGCCCAAGTCTCACTGCCTAGTCATGGTGCTGCCCACAATGGATGAGTCCCAATCAAGAAAAGGCTGATCCTATATTATATAGCTAATTATCACTTATAAGTGTGCATATACCATGTATGTCTAGGGTAGTGTCAGATAGGAGGGGCAGAGGACCTCCCCTATCAGTGGACTAGGGGAAGAACATGGCGGGTGGGGGAAAGAGGTAGGGAGAATGGGACTGGGAAGAGATGAGAGAGGGGGCTACAACTAGGATTCAAAGTAAATAAATTGTAATTAATAATAATGATGATGATGAAAATGCACCACAGATATGTCCATAGGGCAGTAGTTCTCAACCTCTCACTAATGCTGTGACCTTTCAATATGTTGTGGTGACTCCCAACCATAACATTAGTTTGTTGCTACTTCATAAGTATAATTTTGCTAGTTATGAATCATAACATAAATATCTGGTATGCAGGATATACGATATGTGACCTACAAGATGTCATGACCTACAGGTTGAAAACCACTACCACAGGCCAATCTGTTGGAGGCAATTCCTAATTTAGATTCCTTATTCCCAAGGATGTCTAGGTTTGCATCATCATTGACAAAAGCTGTAAGATCTAGTTTACGCTCTCCCCAAGAATCCATTCATAAAAAGGTACGAGGTGAATGTAACCTGCCCCTCAGCATTGCTGACCTCTGCTAAACTATTTGAGTTATTGATCAAGTCAAAGGATGCTTAGAGATCATTGTATCCAACTCTACATTTCAAAAGAAGCTAAGGCCCAAGCAGCGCACATGGACTATGCAGACATCCTTTTTTATTTAAATTACTATTGTAAGAACGAGAACCCCCTCTCTCTAATATGTTTCTGAAATATGAGGCTACAGAATGATCCCGTCTGCTCGTCTCTCATACATGCCCCCACATATTTAACACGGAATCCCAGAGGTAGTTCCATTACCAACAATCTGCTCACTAGTGCTTAACATGGGTCTCTCCCTCAGGGCCCCACTGATGTTCTAACTCTAGAACAGCCCTGTAGAGCTTATAGTGACCTCAGCTTCTGGACACATGATGGTCACATAACAACCTAGAATCTTACAGAAGAAGAAACCAAGCTGATGTCAGACATGTACCAGGCAGCAAAGAAAGGGAAGAGGGGCTGGGTCTTCACTCCTGGACCGGACACATCACTTTAATTCAGTTCCTGCACACAAGAGCAGTTATTTATCACATGTACATAAATGATAGTTTGCAAAAGTAAAAAAAAAATGAGGACAACAGACAATAACACAGAGCATTGTGATCCTGCCTGACAAGAGTGATGATGGAAAAAAGCAAAGGGGTGTCATTCCAAATCATACCTCACCTATTCACAGTGTTCTCCTGGTATACAAATGCCCAGCTTGGATATCTGTGGAAGACCCAGCATACCTCTGCTTCTAGGTCTTGTTCACACTGTTCTTCCCACCTGGAGTGTCCTCACTCTTGTCTGACACTGAATCCTGAGTTATTTAGGGTATCCTCTTCCTCCACACTCACATCTACTTCACTACTTTCTGCAATGCTTTTTTGTCTCCTGTGTTTCTTAATCAAATCGCAGGCAGCCTCAGATCTCCTATAATCTAACTGTTGTTCTGAAGTTTCAGTTCCTTCATGGCCAGTCCATGTTCTCTTCTCTAGAAAATTCAAATATGGGCAAGCCTCAGACACACAGTCAATGGTCAATATACAGCTCAGCAGAGGTTTTCAACTCTTTATTAGTAACTCTGGTAGAATACACACACTGGCACACACAAGACACTATTTTTAGTCAACCAGAATACATTCACCTGGAATGCATTTGCCACACAGCCCTGCTAAGATTAGCCAGGTCATTCCAATAGCACCTTTTAAATTTTAATTTAATTTTTCTTTTCACATCCTGCTCCAAGCCATCCTAACTCCATCTGGATTATGTTAGCAATTGGAAAAAAGGAGAAAAGGAGTAAATGAGTTGGCAGAAATGAGATGTGATCCCACAATTCAAATCACCATCCTTTAATGTGTGGAATAAATCTTTATAAACAAAAATAAATCTAATAAACAAAATGCCAATCATGGGGGAGAGAGGTCTGAGCCTCGTTTGGTAGGGCTCCACCAGGGACCAGTTTCTGTAATCACCTTTAATTTCTCTCTGAATATCCCAAGATCCAAGCAGGGTGATTGGGAACCACTTTTTGATAATTTCTCATGCCTTCTAGACCAAGCAGAGAGGCTCTGAGTCCAAGCTTGCTTCCAGCTGCAACGCCTAAGGAAATTCCTCTGCCTTCCTAGGCCTCCCTTCCACTTTTATAACACCTGCACTAGGAACACCGAAGGATAAAGGTTAACTGTGCTCCTTCCCCCTGCACACACACTGGTACAAACACTGTCTTGAACTTTGCCTCTAACATTTGCTGACACCTGCTGGCACACAGCAGACAGCCTGCCCTCTACAGGATGACAGCTTAAGGCAGGCAACAAGACATAAATCAAACAGACATAAAAGAGCCTGTGGGCTCCAAAATCTGGCTGCACAATCAACCCGGTGAGTTGGCTAGCAGCAGGAGATGTCTGATCCAGTCTTAGGTGGGACCTGACAGTGTAACCTTTAACTTGGGTCTAAAGGGATTCCAAAGCAGCATACTGACGGGACCCATGGGGCCCACAAACTGATAAGGACTGAGCTAGAAGCAGCTTGTGCTTTGGAGGAGACCTGGGTTACTTTCCAGCTTTACTTGTTACTATACAAGAAGCTCCTTAATCCTTGGGTATGAAAGACTTTTTCAGAGAAATGCCATGAGGATTTAAGCACCTAACACAAACCAGTAGCTCAGTACCTGGTACACTAAAGAGTTTAAGCAAACAGAAGCTGCCAGCAATCACAACCCAGTATTCCTACCTCCTGTGTTGCTCAGCCCCAACCAAGCCCACTAAATACTATTAAGTATGGTTTTTTTCTTTTTGTAATTGTGTGTGCATGTGTGTGTGCTAGAGGGATGTCTTCCACAATTACTCTCTACTCCATTTTTTTTCAGCAGGGTATCCCAAACCTTTAGGTTTCTGGTTGGCCAGAGAGCTTTATGGATAGTTCTGGATCTGCCTATCTGCTGCTGGGATCACAGGCATGTGCAGCAGCACGTGGCTTTCTATGTGGTTACTGGAAGTCCAAACGCAAGTCCTCATGTTTGTACTGTGAGCACTTTTCCAGAAGAGCCATCTTCCCAGCCCCTTTAAACTTTTAATAAGGATGCATGTATGATCTAATCTCCTAGGATACATACATTCTCATTTTTAAAAATAAAGTATGTTTGAGGTTTTTGGAAAAAAATGGCCACTAGAATGGCAGCACAAGATTGCATATGTGGAGGTCAGCCTTGAACACCATGGCCAGTGATCTCAGACACGTCTCATGGTCACACTGTCTCACTGTAACACGGTGCCACAATGCAGTCCTCAAGGACAATATCACACTAAAAAATAAGAATGGAAGAAATCCTATGAAAAGTTCCCTGAAAGAAAAAGGAAGTTACTGGGCTCTCTTTGAAAAATGGATTTGAAAGGAACTGAGGAGAAACCATCAAGAAATTCACATTAGATTAATACAGTCTAATCGTTCACGGCGTTGGGAGCTGGGCTCTCGGCAGCTGAGTGTACTGACTACAAACGTTTGTGCTCTTTTTATCCTCTCCATTGCCACACTTTACATCCCATTTAGAGTCTCCACGTGCAACTTTTTCTCTTGACATTACCTGGTGCAGCCATTCTACATGAATTCAGATCGCTCCTCCCTTTATATTTCTTGGCAAGAAAAATTGCTGGTAAATATCACTTAACCTTTGTCAGACAGCAGAGGTGGCCTTGGCTCCACCCATCAAATGGATTCCTCACTCTTAATTAAAAAATTAAAAAGTGCCCTGAAACTTTTTTCTATGGAAAAAAAAACCCAAGCAAATTTTATTTGGATAGATTCCCCATGGTTGTCTAAAGTCAATGCCAGCTTCTTAAATGATATCTAGCCAGGTGCACCATTTAATTAAAAGAGGTTCAGCCGATGGAGTGGAAATACTGCTACTTGACTGGTCAATCGGTAGAAGGAGTTTTATAAATTATTTTTGAAGCCCCACTTTCAGCATCCATAAAACGTTTTTGCTATCATGTTTCATTTTCGTTTTTTTCAAACTCCTCACTGAATTATACTGGCACACTCTTTCAAGGCTGCTGAATTACCCAAGACAAATGGCTATCTCCAAACACTCGGCATACAGAGAAAATATGTTAACTGTAATTTTCAGTCTACCAGAACTAATAGAACGCAAACAGTAACTTCAGTATCCATGTCATGACTCAGATTCCTTGATGATCTTCTAACAGAAAATATTCAAATGAGAGTAATTAATCCCATGGAAAGCGAGGATGAAAGGGCACTATATTTCCATCACTACACATGCAACAACCACGTGGGACATATCCAAAATCTCTAGGCCTTTCCTTCAAGACCATAAGAGGGAGGTCAAATGTACACTTATCCAACCGCAACTATAAACTGAAGCCCTTCTGCAAGTTTGAAAAGCTTTCAGTCAATGGTAACCACTCCACACCATGTTTGTCAACAGTAACAACCTTTCTTGGCTTTGCAAGCCAATCTTCCCTGTTCTCTAGAAATGTTCTTATTTTGGCTGAGGAGATGGCTCAGTAAGTAAAGTGCTTGTTCTGCAGACACTAGGCCCTGGGTGAGATCTCAAAACCCACATTTTAAAAAACAAAACAAAAGCATAAATATTTGGGTGGTTGCACTGGAAATCTTAGCACTGTGGAAATAGAAACAGGAAGATCTCTGGGACTCATAGTTCAGCCAACATAGCTAATTAGTGAGTTCAAAACCAGGAAGAGACCCTGTGATTAAAAAACAAAAACAAAAAAAAAAACAAGGTGTAAGCCTGTGAAATGACACAGTGGGTAGGGGTTTAGGCTAATGACCTGAGTTCGACCCCAGGGACCCACGGAGGAAGAATAGCTCCTGCAAGCTAGCCTCTGACTGACACACCCACACTGTGGCACTTGAGTCCATGGCATGGCAGGCAAGTGTGCACATATATACACATACATGTATCCTTTCTGTAACAGCAAAGTTTTTTTAACACCCTGGACTTAGCTAGAGCTTTCAGAGGTAACTGAACAAGAAATGTAATTCCTTCTAAAGTTAAACTTTGGTTTTCCATGTGTCCTTTCCATTGCCACCTGAACCTTAATCAAATAGATAGGGGTTAACTAAATTGAGTGAAACCAGAGTGATAAAATTCTAGTACCTGCTAAAGTTGTAGGATATCGCTGGGTGGGAGCCACCTCTGTTTCCTTCCTCATGTCATACTATTTAGGTGAGCAGACACACAGCTATAAATAAATGTGCCTTCCAGTGAAAGGAGGTGAGTTTATTATAGCCTGTTTCATCCCAGAATGTCATGAATGAAAGGATCTGCATCTAGACTCTCACTTTCAGCTGAGGAAGCTAAAGACCACAGCCAATGACCTACCATCACCAGAAATGTGATTATCACTCATTCACGACTACCCTTTGCAAGGGCTTTGGAGCAACAGCTATCCTAGGCTATTCTGTGTTGATTTATCACTCTTTTGTAGGGATTATGGACACACTGAGAATTAAACCCAGGGCCTTACGAATGCTAGACAAGCACTCTCACACTGAGATACATTCCCAATCCTTTCTTTGCTTTCTGCTTTGAGAAGGGTTTTACAAAGTTTTCTGGGATGTTCGTGAACTTATTCTGTATCCCAAGAAGATCTTGAGGCAATAGTCTTCATACCCACCCTCCCCAGTAGCTGATATTACAGGCCTGTGCTCTACTGGACTCATACCCAGGCAGTGAAGACACTTTATTGCACCTGGAAAACAGCAACTACATTGTAACTAGTTCCCTGGTCCCGGACTTGCAGCATAGCTTCCTAAAGGAGTGTGAGAATCCTTGTTACTTGTCTGCTCATGATACTGAGCTCTGCCACTGAAGGATACAACAGTAATCAATAGAAACCCCTTTGAGCCTATATAGTCTTTCAGCCTAGAAAGTTCAGTATCTTCCAGGAAAACTCATCTCATGACTAGGAGTACCCTTTAAGAACTTGTTCTTTATGCGGGCCCTAAATGTGTCTCTCTGTGAATGCTGTACATTAGTACCAGCTCTAAATCTTGGTTCAATATTAAGCAAATGGAATGTCTCTTGTATTTGACACGCATCCTACATATAAAAAGCTATTGTCATTGACTCTTCCTTAGCTTCTCTTTCTTGCCATTTAATTCTCCTTTTGTATCTCTTCCAAGTTGCCGTGCCTCACTATGTATCCACAAAAGCTAAAAGAACTTTCCAAATCCAAGTATTACAATATACTATTTTCAACTGAAAGTGCATAATACATTCTCATTCTAGAATATGCATCTATTAGCATAGATTAAAGTTGCAAGAGCTTTTTCCGTTTGTCACAGTTGACTCATAGTGAACTTTAAGCTTACTATTTCCCAAGCCTCTTAATAATACTTTCCTCATGCTACTAATTCTCTGAAACATCTCCCTCATCCTATTTCATGCAGTTTAATTTTGGGATTTGTAGAACTTTACATTTATCCCTGCTACATTTGTTCAGTTAGATTTGGCCCAGATCTCTAGTCTATAAATATCATTTTATATCCTGTTTCTATCTTAGTATTCAATGTCCCTCCTGTCTTTGTATTATTTGCACATCGGATGAATATGGCATCAATATCTTACCCAACATGAAGGAAGTAGCGCCTACATCACTTAGCCAGATTGAAAAGCAGGACCAAGGACAGCGCCTTTAAGTAGGTCACTAGGAAACATCTCCAGGTGAACACTGAACCACACTGACTTGTATCCTTTTTTAAAATTATAATTTAATTACCACATTTCTCCCTTTCCTTTTCCTGCATCCAAACCTCCCATATACTCCTCCTCGCTATCCTTCAAATTTATGACTTCTTTTTTATTAATTCTTATAGCATGCATTAATGTGTGTATACACATTACCAGATATAACCTATCCAGTCCATATAATAAGTGGTTGGTGTCTATTAATTGTGATTAAACTCATCCAGTTTCTCTAAGATATGCTTTTTTTCTGACTATGGTAAGAACACCAAGAAGTTATCCTTCATGTTGGGTAAGATATTGATGCCATATTCATCCGATGTTCTCTGCTTGGTTTGAGTTGAGTTTGCTTTTTTTCACACATAGTAGGTTATTAATCCTTGAAAAAGAAGCAAGAATATTGTACCATCCCCTGCTGAATCCAATGACCAGCATGTTGTCTTCATTATTTCAACATCCTACGGCTTGCCTTGCCCTTTCGAAGGCCAGTGTTTCAGGGTCCTGTCACCTACAGCCTGCCACCTCTTTCTTTCATTCTTGAAGAGCCTCGGAGTCATTTAGTCATCTTCTAAGTAACAACCTTTAGAGATTTAGCACACCTGTGTTAATTTAAAGGACTATGATACTCTTCTCAAGTCATTTCACACGCCTGTGTGGACTCTCTATGCTATCCACATTCGCATAAACATTACTTCCACCCTGTTAAACTGACAGCATTTTTCTTGACAACAAAATGCAAAATGAGAGTGGGAGTTGAGGTCCCCAGCAGGCTCACACTGCTCCCTCTGGGGAAACTCCCTTGGTCTTCTCATTCAAAACATTTAGAAAAAAATCCCAGTTTGGTCCTTAGGATTACTTTACAACTCTTTTAAGAACCCCTTTCTAAGTTCTGTTCCTTAGGCTAGTGCTACCCATTAGCTTATATTATGGATACCTCACCTATGCATCCATTTTCAAAAAACGTCCTTAGCACTGTGCCTGATGCTGATCAACGAAATCTTAAGTTGTATTATCAGTTAATAATTTATTTTTATCATTTGTTGATTTTCAAGGACCAACACTCATCTTAATTGTTTTGCAAGAGATCTATAATTGACATAGGCTCATAAAATCCAATGAGATATGGCTTTGGAAAATGAACAATAATTCCAGGAAAAGGGAATCAAAACTACAATTTAAAACATTAACCATATAAAATATAAGCAAAATGACTCACTAAAAATATATTAAAAACTGAAAGCTATGTTATATAGTAGGAGGAAGTATGGGATTTGGAATTAGCAAACTTAAGTTTAAATTCATTTAAATATGTTCAGTTCATACTAGATGTGGCTAATCTTGAAATAGTTACCTCCCTCTTCCCAAAGCCTTCTTCCTCCTATGGGAGTGACAGATATCCTAAAGTGGACTGTGGATAAAGGGACTTAAGGAAGTAATTCATTTATACAGTTATTGGCATATAATAAATAGTTGTTAAATTTGACAGCATTTTATACACTTCTATTTAAAATATACCTTTATATGAACTCTTGAGTCAAAGATGCCCCAACTTTTAGGCAGCATGAAATATGAAGATATAAATATTTTAGAATAAAAGAAAGTAGGAAACAGCTGATGTGCAGAAGTCATAATCATGTTCAAATTGATGAAGTCATCTCTCATCAACCTTCTAGAATGAGCTCACTGTCATAGAAGGTTGTAATCACACACACATACGAAAACTCATATCTATGTCTCTATCTCTTCAGTATACAGTAAGTGACAGACAGCAGTGCTTCTTCAGAGGCAGAGAACAGAGACCAGAAATCAGAACTTTCCAGTCTACACAGAAAGTAGCTGCCAGGCTGGGGAAATACTTCAGTCAGCAAGCGTGTGAGCCTGAGTTCAGATCCCCAGCACCCACATAAAAGTTGGGTGTGATGGCACATACCTGTAACCCTAGAGCTTGGGAGGCTCGAGACAAGCAGATCCCCTGGACTGGGACCTTACTTGCTAGACTGTGAGCTCCTGGCTCAGTGAGAAACCTTTTCTCAAAAGAATAAGGTTGAAAGTAACTAAGGAAGATCTATCTATCTCAACCATTGGTCTCCATACATATGCACACACATGTGCATGTGGACACAAAAAATTCACACCACACATATACACAGATAAAATACTCATTTTAAAAGTAGTTATAATGGATAGCATCAGTTTGTGCCCATGTCCCCAGATTCTCACAGTTTCTGCTTTATGACTTGGCCTTTTGGCCAGGGTACAGTGAATTAATGATGGACACCTGGCCACAGCAGAAATAAACTGGACTCTATTTTGAGAAAAAAAAAGTTAGGTATTTAGTGACATTCTGGTGACCTTGAAGGAGCATCCAGACTCTTGTCCTGGATTTTTGCTGGCCCTTACCATGCTGAGACTTGATTATCTGCCCCTGCCCTCCCCACCCAAATGCCTAAAGTCTTTTTTTTTGGCACATTTATTTTTCTTGCTCAAGTGAATTCCAGCTGGTTGGCATGGCTTTTGATTGTGAAATCAAAGAAAAAGAAAATAGAATTAATACACTGAAAAAATGAAGAGGAAAAATGCATATGGTCAGACTGGATTGACTACACATGGATGATGCAAGCCAACAACAGATCTAATTAATAGCTAGCACAAACTGGATGAGACCCAGTAAAGTAAGCTAATGAAAAGATACAGGAGCACATGATGAAAATGTTTCATCAGATCTGTAAGAGAGAGCGGCCTTTAGAATAAGTCAACATGAAATTGAAGGAAAGTCAGACCTGGCTGAAAGAAATCCTTTTCAGAGATTAAGGCTTCCTTCATGCAAACAAAGCACCAAGGTTGGTGATGTGCTTACCACATACCAGCTTCTGCTCAGGCTTTTGTGAGCATTAGCTTCCTTAATCTTCTTCGTGGAGTGTCGTGCTATGATCAATACCCTTTAAACATTACGGAACTCAGGGAGTGGGAGATGACCTGGGTCTCCCTAAGCTCCTTACAATGGACAGGTGGGATTCCTGCAAACTTACTGTGTTCCCCAATTGCTGCTGAGGTCACTGTGGAAGCATGAAGGCAGGGAGAGGAAATCATCTTGCAAGAGTCAGTTTGCATATACATGTTCACTTCCTCAAGTATCTAGAGGCTTCTTACTGTGAGGAACTGCAACGGTGTGGAGCACAGGCCCAGAAGAACACCTCTTCTAGAACATGATTCCCTAGAACTATAAGAACTCTACACCAAGCAGGCATTCAGTAATCATTAAGATTCAACCTACACACCACATTCTTTCCAATCTACAACTTATTAGCCTTCACTGACTCCCCAGGAGTCCCAGCCATCATTCACTAAAAATTTCTCCACAGCATGTTGAATGTTTCTAAATGTCTCCTCTATAAACACAATCTATTTGTTCATGTGACTGTGCTCTTCTTCTCTCTTACTAGATCTTAGAAGTATTATTGACACAGAGAGAAAATCAACAAAAGTCCGCTGAATGTGCTCTTGAATGTGGCCCACCATCTCTTCAGAAACAAGGTCATTTAAGACAAGAGCCATAGAAGTATTAGCACTCTGAGCAACTGGTCCACTGGAAGAGTAGGTTTTGTCCTGCAGTAACTCTTTCCTTTACTTCTGTCTTTTTTATGACCAGCTCTATCCATCTGAAAAGTAGCCACCCAATTTGTTTCAGACTGAGCTACAGGACAATGGAACAAAATTCCCTAGAGTCACACTAAAGGTAGGAATAAGTTTCATGAGTTTAAGCCTTCACCACCTTCAGGGGGAGCACAGCCTTCTTACAAGAATGGATTTGAGATCTCAGACTAAGAGTTGATTATCTGCTATACACCAAGGGGTTTTCTAATTTTGAACTCTCTCTCTCTCTCTCTCTCTCTCTCTCTCTCTCTCTCTCTCTCTCTCTCTCTCTCTCTCTCTCTCTCTCCTGAATCAGGCTTTTCTTTCTTACTTGATTCAGAGTCATTATGAAGCTTACATTAGAAACAAATACATGAAGATGTGAGTCCATGGTAATTGCTGATAAAGATGAATGCACTGTGTATTGACTAATGTCTTTTAAAAGTATCTATAGATCCTTTAGGCATCAATGCAACCCTAACACCCATTAACAGATAAACTGGAAAAGAGAGGAAATTGTGTGCATACAAGGGATAGTATTCAGCTTTTGAAGAAAGAAGAAATACCTGCCATTTTAAACAATGCACATAAGACATTATGCTGAGTGAAACAAACCAGGCACAAAGGACAGACACTACATGACCTCTCAGGATGAATAAGAAACAGTCAGACTCATAGAAGCAGAGAGAAAACTGCTAGCCATCACAGGCTGTGATGAGGAAGCAACAAATAGGTGCCAGTAAAAGGGTACAAATTTCAGTTGGGCATGGTGGGTCCTACTATTCAGCAGAAGCTATGTTTGATAATATTGTATTGTACATTTAAGTGTTGTTAAGAGGGTAGGTTTTACGTTGAGTACCATAGAACAACAATAACAGTAACTGAAGAGTGAAGAAGGCAGGAAGAAATATTCGGGGTAATAAATAGGACCGTGGCATAGAGTGTGGTAATAATTTAATGGCTGTATAGTTATCTACAAACTTGTCATTAATTATGTAATACACATTAAATATATGTAATGAATGCATGCAACTTTTTGGTTATGCATCAATTAAATGGTTCCTACTGATCTTTTCAAGTTCTTTCAGTCTACTTTTCTACCTCCTCCATTTTCATCTTTTGAGCTGATCAGATTTTAATGAAGGTGTGATAGCAGAGAACAGCTGTGAGATGCAAATAATTAAGAACAGAAAGCCACATCATTAACTGAGGATGATAGTCTCATTAACTCAGTTTTCTACAAAACCTCATGTGGGGAAATCCCCTCAAAAGCTCCCAACTCACAAAAACTCTAGATTCTCAAGCCACATTCACCACACAAATGGAACAGTGCTCCTCAAACCTCCACTAATTTTATGTTTAACTTTTTTTAAACAAACCGTAACAAATACTAAGTGTAGCTAATCATCCCCTCATTCCTTTAGTATTCATTGTAATAGTACTAATTACGATAAAGGCATTCGGAATTAACGTGCATGTCTTATGCATATATCAATTCCGCTGTAATTTGCCATTGCTGAACGCCTGGGATGTGAATAAGAAGTCTTCCACTTTGATACACTACTCACGTCTAGGGTGGCGCAGCTCAAAATGAGTTCCAGGCATGCTATACCCAGTCAGCACTCCACTATTCTCGACATACAGCTTACACTTTCAGCCCAGAAGGACCAGAGTAAGCTGTAGGAAAAGACACAGCTAATCTTTCCCGTGTCAGAAGTAATGTTGTATCCTGAATAGAAATGAAAAGCCCAAATTCAACAACCCTCTATTCATTGTACAAGTGAATGAGGTTTGGGGTTTAAAGCTTGGGTCTTCTCATGTGGAAGATCTGGTTCCAAGTCCTACTCCACCGACTACACCATGTCACTCAAGGACGCTAAGCCTCAGGTTTTGTATATGCAACAGTGGAGATGATCACATGTTCCCCTAGGGTAGCTGTGAGGTTTGTAAAAGAAAAAGCAAACACACTCCACTATTCGACATATGGGTTGCACTTTCATTTCAATAATCACCATCACTACATCGCCAAAATTACTATCCCAAACTAGAAATTTCATTCAACAGGGTCCTCTGTGGAGGTATCACCCAATCAGGTCCAGGGTGGCACAAATCTCAGAGTGAGGGAGGGCAACAAGTCCCAACAAAAGGATCTTCTGAGAGCCTAGTCACTTGAGAACTTAGTTTTGCTGGAAATTGTGTTTTGGTGTTTTAGTTTTCCTGTTCATAATGTCTCTTCTAAGTGTTGATGTTCCCTATGTACAGGGGAGGCAGATTCTTGTTTCCAGATCCTGCATGAAATCATAAAAGGACATGTTCACTTTTACAAGGGGGCTAAGAAAATAATTGAGTGTACAGGCTATCCTGGGTGTGATCAGTAACTTTCAACAACAGAAGAGAACTTCTTGGGCACAAATTACCTCCGTCTTCCCCATGAAAGTGGAATTCTTTCTGGATAAGAAACTGAAATTATGGTGCATCTCCCACATTTCATTCTCCCATACCATGTCGAACTTAAATTTCACCTCCTGCTCTAGACCCTGAGAGTCTAGAGGGTAAAGTTCATTTGAAAAGGAAGATTCCCATATTTCCACCAGTTGTCTACATATCTTGTAGTGGATGCTTCACACATGTTTCCTGAGTGATTGACAATGACTTGCGAGAACATCACTGTATTCTATGATACACAAAAATCTAGGTTTAGCTTTGTATCCTTGTGACAAGGATGCTCAGAGGGGCTGTGGCTTATGATGCAGAGACTGAGAAATGAATTGCCAAGTGTTTATGGAAGCTGCCTCAGCTCTGCCTCAGCACACATAGGGAGGCACTTGACTTTAGAATCTAAGGGCCTTGCTTTAATCCTCACACCATGAAGTGTGCCATTTAATCCCTCTGAGGTACAGCTCTATCCTCAGTAAATAGAATGACAGCACAAGTTCTAACCACCACAGAACAGTATCATGAAAACTTGAGAATGTTGCATATGTACAAATTCTTTCCATTCTCTACAGCTACCACTGAGAGGATTCAAGGAGCTACTAATATTCACTTATGGCTAAACTTCTTGCACAGAGGGTATTCCTAGAACATGAAATTTCAAAATAATAATAGAAGTCTCTCTGCTTACTTTGTGGCTACTCTTCCAAAGTCTCTCCCTGAGCCAGTTCTGACAGGAGTGGAAGGAAGCTCCTTCTCATCTGTTGCAAAAATTATTATCCCAGGGGAAGACACAAGTAAAGTCTACCCCTCTCCCCAAGGTCCCAAGTGTTGGTCCTCCTCCCAAGGGTACAATCCATGGGTGAGGGCAGGGGTCCAAGCCCATGGGGTGAGAGGCACCAAAGTCACTACACAGAGTCCAGTAATCGGGTAAATGAAATCTGAGGGCCAGTGGATGCAAACTGGTTTATTCTGGAAGAGAGAGCACATTATATAGCTTTGGGTGACCAATCAAATTCCTCCACATCATCTCTGAGCCTGCCATTGGTTGTTGGTCTCTGGGCAGACTCTACAATGTCAGGTCATGTACTCTCAGCACAACTACTTCTGTAGTCATGCCAGTGGAAGCTGCCTCAGGCCGTGAGCCCTAATGGCCCTTTGTTGGGAATGCCCACACCCAAGAACAAACCAAGGCACAATTCCACCAAAGTTCATTCTAGGGAAACAATAAGTTTAGGTAAGTAAGGTATGCTCTTACTTACAGAGCATAGGTGAGGTGTTCCTACAGGGGAGTATGTGTAGGGGGGGCGGGGAGGTACTGTTCCTCCAAAAGGCAGCACTAAAAGTCTTTACCCAGCAGGAATGATGTCTTTCCCATAGGTGCATAGATGGAGCCCCATCCTCTAGTCTTCCCAGGCCTATACACTGTAGCTTCTCTGAGAGACCATGTGCAATCAAGTCATAGTTGCATAGAACATGTAGTAGAAAGTGGCTCAATACAGGTCAGGGTTTCGTGGCCTCTTTGTCCCTCTATGAGGAGAAATAAACAGTCAACAAGCCTATCTGGGATGGTCATTCTACAATACAAGATAAGCCCACTTTATTGCTTCAAGATGGTAGTTACTTGGCTCTGATGATAGTTGTATACAACACCATCCAATAGGTTTTGTATCATAACCCTGAATGGTGGGTGTCTCTGTACTAGTTGTATTAATCTTTCTAGGTCTGCCTAGTTCAACAGGCCTGCCTATAAGATGTGCTGTGGTAAAGCTAGTGCAGAAATTGTGGAAGTGACCAGCCAATGATTGGGTCAGCTCAAGATCCATGCCATGAGAGGCAGCCCACCCCTGACACTGACTAGAGCACCAGGATCCAGAAGAGAGATGGCCTAGAGATCTAGGATACAAGCAAACATGACTGGCAAAAAAATCGCAATGAAATGATGCCTAATGGTATTCTGCTATACTCACAAAATGGTGCCTAAGCAAATTGTCATCAGAGAGGCTTCATCCAACAACTGATGGAAACAGATGCAGAGACCCACAGCCAACATTAGGCAGAGTTCAGGGAATCCTGCTGAAAGGGGGGGGGGGAAACTTGTAGAAACCAGAGAGGTCAAGAACACCACAAGAACACCCACTGAATCAACTAACCAGGGCTCACAGGAGTTCAGAGACACTGAACCACCAACCAGGGAGCCTGTAGGACTGACCTGGTCCCTCTGCATATATGTTACAGTTGTGTAGCTTGGTCTCCTTGTGGGACTCCTAACACTGGGAGCAGAGGCTGTCTCTGAATCTTTTGCCTGCTTTAGGAAACTTATCCTTCTACTGGATTGCCTCATCCAGCCTCAATAGGAGGGTAGGTGGATACCAAGTTGCATAGTCTTATTGCAAATTGATATGCCATGGTTGGTTGATATCCATGGGAAGCCTGACTTTTTCTGAAGAGAAATGCTGGGCAGAGGGGAGGGGAGTGGGGAAAAGACTGGGAAAAGAGGAGGGAGGGAAAACTGTGGTCAGGATATGTGTGTGTGTATACATACATACATACATATATATATATATATATATATATGTCCTATAAACATATAGAGAGAGATAAAGCTGAACATAGTATGCAAAGTATCTAAATTCAACTATTTTAAGAAGAAAGCTTACATCAAGAGAAAGGTGATTATCACCTTGAGTGAGAAGCAGCACTAAGGTGGCATAAATGTTGGATTCACCTGACAAGGAGCAAAAAACACTTCAGTCAATAAATATGGGTACAATGGAATGACACAAAAGAATAGAAAAACCCAGCAAAGGAATGGAAGATATAAAAATGAAGCCATATGGCGATTTTCAAATTGACACAATAACAAATTGAAAACTCAAAAGCTGGGGCCCACAACAGATCAGTGTGGAAAGGGAAAGCAAACTGGGCTTTAAGGCGGAAAAGTACAAATTACTTTCTGCACAACAGAAAGAAAATGAGCTAGGGATGGAGGCCTGTGGGACTATGTACACAAACATCAGTGAGTCAAACTGGGAAGCTAGAGGAGGCCAGAAATGATGTGGAGTTAAGAAATAGGAAATTTACCCAAAGTTAGCAAAAGGCAAAACCTAAAGATTTAAAATAACTGACCAATCATATACAGCAAATTCAAAGAAGTCTAAGCCAGGATAAATCCCAAACAAAAACTGACAAAATTGTGAAGTTGTGGATTGACAATACCATATGTGTAGAGAAAAATACATCTCCATGGTGATCGTTTTCTAACCAAAGTTCAGGAAAGCAAAGAAAGGCACATCTCCATTTCAAGTATGGAAAAAAAAAAGCTCTCAATACTAAATTTTATATCCAGCAAACGTGTCCTTTAAAGGGGCTGGAGAGATGGCTCAGCAGTTAAGAGCACTGGCTGCTCTTCCAGAGGACCCAGGTTCAATTTCCAGCACCCACAGACAGCTCACACTTGTATGTAGCTCCCTTCCCCAGGCTTCTGACACCCTCATACAGACATACATGCAAGCAAAACACCAATGAACATAAAAGAAAAAGTGAATGAAAATAAAAAAGTCTCCTTTGAGAAGGAAAGGACAAATCGAAACATTCACAACAAAAATTTAACGGACTGTATCTGTTGCCTTATCTCTTCTAATCATCTGCAGAGCATCATCATACAAATGTAACTAAAAAGGCCACAGGGGATGTTGAGACATTCATCTCTGCAGCTTCTCGCCTGAGCTCTGTTTGAGAGATACCAGTAAGAGTTAGCTAAAAGCTCTTTGCATGTTTATAGAGAATTTTTTAATCACCAAGGAACTCCTGTTGAATCCTAAAATGTTGGATTTTGCATCTCAGAAGAAACTATGGCATTGATGTCACTTCTGAACCACGCATGCAAATTTGCAGAAAGTGGAGGTTTTCCTACATGGTACCCTGAAAGACACATAATTTTCCCATTACTCTGATGGTTGCTGTCTAACGGGTCTGCCTCAGAGCCTTCCATCCACTCTTTGTACCTGGATCTCCGGGGGAAAAGAGAGCATGGATTCCAGGGGGACCAAGAAGTTACAGACACTTGTCAACACAAGAAGACATGCAAACTGAGCCCAGAAAGAAAAGTAAACCAAACCGCTGCTTCATCTTCTGCTGAATTCTGATATTACCAGGTGTTCTAAAGGGCTACTGTGAAATGCGGCTTCAGGATGAATCAAGACTGTATCTGGAAAGGGCTTGGGTGGGGTCAGTGTAAAATGTCACAGATGTGAGGGTGAGTTGAGAACAAAGGGAAAGCCATCACACTCAAAATGTGAACCATCAAGCAAGAAAGACGACAAATGACCCAATCAAGTTTTCAGTTGAAAAAGTCAAAGGAAGTCTCAGAGACTGAAATATTTTAAAGAAAAAGAAAAAGTTCACTTGCCAAGAGTATAAAGAAAGGAGCCTCCAAAAGGACTCACTGCCGAGAGAAGAAACAGTAACTATCTAATTGAATAAACTGCAAAATTGTCAAAGTGATAAGAAGTAGTATAATGCCATAGATCTTTGGGGAAACTGACAATAATATCCAAAATTGTGAACAATAAATGCATCAATGTCAATTAAAACATGCTTCTTAGTCTTTGCAGAATACTAATAGGACAACACAAAGAAGTGTCCATGTTGTAACTGTGCACCCTATGATGTGAGTCCTCCCCACCTGTGAGTTTATTTGTCATGAAGACATTAGATAACCAAGGACAAAACTCCCTTCCACTGCAAAGAGAAACAACCCTAATTCTAATGTATTCACCTCTCCCCAGTGGTCTTCATGGGATGCCCAGCTGGTTCACAAAAAGGTCTGACAGGGGTTGCGAAACTGGCTACAGTCACAGATACTCATGGGCCTGAGGCCTGAGAACTCATGCACTCAAGAATTAAGGCAACAAATTTAGTCTGGTCACAGGAGGACAATTAAGAATGCCTGCTGGTTTGGTTCATAAGTGAATTCCTGGGCAGCCCAAGTATGACAGTTGTTTAACATCAGCCCAGGGGGATGAGCTGAGATGAAAGAGAAAATGACTTCACCTCATTCGACTATTAAAGGAAGAGAAGAAAGCAGTGAGATTCAGACATTTGGCTTCACCCTGGGCTACTACTATATTGTGTTTGGAGGGCTAGATTTTTTTTCCTCTTGGTCAGATGAGGGGAGAAAGAGGTCACGTTCTGAAAGAAAAGCAGATGGGTTATTAGTGAGCAAATCAGAATTGGCTCAAGGAACCCAATGCCTGGCTGGACCCCATGGCATGTGTAATAACTGTATCCCAAACAAAAATCCTTATCGAAATGCTCATCCCCAAAGCAGACTTCAATTGCTGCCTTTTCATCCCAGCAGCTACCAGCAGGCTAGGCGCTCAGCAGCAGCTTTCATTAATTTCCGCTATCACTGCTGATCTGGAAGCTTCAGACAGGAAGGGAGCCAAGGGCTTTGTCTTTTTCATAGGTAATTTACAATTTCAAGGCCAGTTTCCTTGAACCCTATGGTGGGGCAGAGGGGATTGGGGAGCAAGCGTCTTTCTCTCCCAAAGAAACAAAGGGATCAGTGGGGGGAAAAGGCAGACCATGAGAGCTCATGAATACCAGAGCCATGGCTCCTGCCAGAAATAAACATGAAAAATAATGAAAGTCCTGAAAGTGAACAGCTGAGGACGCATCCCGGCTGCATTTGGGGGCAGATCTCAAAAGCCACCTGGAGTTTCCTGAATCCCAAGTAATAACTTTCAAACTATTTCCTAAGCCAATTTTTGGAGAGCCCTGAATGGCTGGCGTAAGTGCCAGGCACAATGCAGTGCTGTGGCTTCCTCCAGAGCAGTGGGCCCCCTGCCTGAGCCCTTCACCAGACAGGCAAAGGGCTGAAAGGGAATCTGCAGGGGACAGCCTCTCCTAGGGCCCTTCTCTTTCTTAGTGTTCTTCTGACTCTTGAGTCTATGTTCCACCCATTCTGGGGGAAGAATCTCTAAACTAAATACCTTAAATCAGTGATTCTTAACCTTCCAAATGCTGCAAGCCTTTAATACACTTCCTCATGTTGTGGTGACCCCCCCAACCATAAAATTATGCTGTTGCTACTGCTACTTCATAACTGTAATTTTGCTAGCACTACGAATCGAATCACAATGTAACTATCTGACATGCAGGATATCCCATAAGCAACTCTACCAAAAGGGTTGCAACCCACAAGTTGAGAACCATTGCCTTAAAGGGTACCTCTTTTTTTTCTAAATTACCTGCAAAACAAAACAAACAAATATATATATGAAAAGAAAGCTAGTTTGTGAGGTTTGTTTGCATAAGCAGCCTTTCCTACATCAGATCATTTTGTGTATGTTTTAGTACATGTTAATGGTCACATGGTAGGTGTATCTGCACACATATGTGCTAAGGCCAGAAGTCCACATCAGGTGTTGTCTTAGCTACTTTTCTATTGCTGTGCAGGCACCATAATCAAGGCAACTTATAGAAGGAAGTACAGAAGGAAGAGTTTATTGGAATTTAGCATTGCTGAGTCCATGAACAGCATCACAGGGAGCATGTCAGCAGGCAGACAGGCATAGCACTAGAACAGTAGCTGAGAGCTTACATCCTGATCTACAGTCACGAAGCAAGGATCTAACTGACAATAACATGGGCTTTTAAACCTCAAAGCAACTCCCCACCCATGACACACTTTCTCCAAGGTCACACCACGTAATCCTTCCTAAAGAGTTCCAACTATGGAGCAATCATTAAAACATATGAGCCTATAAGGGCCATTACCATTCAAATCACAAGTGTCTTCCTTGGTCATTGTTCAGCTCATTTTTTTTTAAATCAGGGACTCCATTCTTTCAGAAGCTCACTAATTATCTAGACAGGCTGGCCAGTGAACTCTGGGATTTGCTGCTTCTGACCCTCCTTCTTTCTTCCCACCCCACTGCCCCATGGCATGGAGTTACTCATAAGCATGTGTCTAAGTACTCATGAGTGCTGGGGATCTGAACTCGGGCAAGCACTTTACCTGCTGAGCTGTCCCTCCAACCCAAACGCCACCTCATTTGAAGTTCCCATCACACCTAGATGCCAGTGCTGTTCTTGTCTCTGGTGATAGAGAAGTCAGATCATTTGGTCAAAAACATAAAGCAATCAAGTGTCTAAGTGGCCAGCTCTACCAAAACATAGAGGGGGGCTGAACCAATGCAAAGCATTGAAGGGATTTCAGAGGTGAGACCCCTCAAGACTACTTCTCACTATTGCAATGATGAAGGCCATTATGCCTATGTGAGGCTGTGGCCCACAGACTGAACAGCACAGCATGTAAAGCCACCCCTGAAATCTGAGATATCAGTAACTATTTGTAAGGGAGAAAGCACTCTCCATCCTTGAAGCTCTTCAGTCTACTTAGGAAGACATAGCCAAGATCTTCTCTTAGCTTGGCTTTGGAGCCTGCACTTGCTCACTCTTTCCTCCCTTTCCTCCTTTAAGTCTCCTCTTCACCCTGCAGGGGTTCTAGGCTTTCTTTCACTACTGAAATTTATGCCAGAGCTAAAAGAACAGAACACTAGTTAAAGTGTATATAACTAAAGATATTCTAAAACTTAGAGCAACAGCCTAGGAAATGAGAGATACTTCTAGGCAAGAGATCTTGCATCCCTGAAAACAATTCCTAAAAATAGACAGCTTTTGTTCACATTTTTAGGGTAAGCCAAATGGATGTAGATGGATGGATGGACACACAGACACACACATACAAACACACACACACACACACAGATGGGGAGGCAGAGAAATAAATCTTAAAAATACTATCTCAATCTAACCATTGTGTTCTGAGTATCTGTCCATCACACGGTAGAGGCAGATTGCCAAGACAGAAAGATACTGGAATAATTAAGGCACACAAGATGTGCCAGAGGAGAGTCACGCGGATGAGGCACCCCTTCCAGAATACTCCACCCCTGTTTTTTTCTCTTTTGTTTTGTTGTGCTCCAAGAAGATATTGAGGGGGAAATGCCACAATAAAACAAGAATTTAGGGGGCTTATCAATATGGAGAATCCCTATTTTCCCACCACAAAACAAAAATTAAGGGGGAAAAAATCAAATTTTGGGGCATCACAGCAAAGCCCCATATATGGATGAGTGCTAGAGAGGAATCTGGGAAGGAAGCAATTCAAAGCTTTGGGGATTGATTTAGAAGTGAGTCTGTATTCTCTACATTTCTTAAATCTGGTTCAGTGTTTGGCACAAAAACAAAATCATTTTTAATCCTCAAATACTTGATGGGTAAATGAACACATAAAGGAATTTTTGATGAGCATTGAGTCTGGCTCCACTAGCTCTGTGGCCTTTTGGACACCTGAGCCTTTTGCCTCCCTGCTGAGAAAGAAAATGGCTGCCACCCCTACAGCTCTGGTTCCAGGGACCATCAGAGGAGCTCAAAGCAATCTACAAGTCCAAAGGTTCTTATCATCCCTTTTGGGTGTCCAGGACATGAACAGTAACTCTGCAGGGAAATGGACTGCACTCCTGACTACCAAGCCAATTGGCTGTGGGCTACCTGCATCCTGACTTGTCCCACTCTGGTTTTGAATCTCAGATACCAAAGCACAGGAACGCCATGGCCTAAAGAAGGGCCTCCTTCCTCCCTGAAGACTGGGCCTGTGTGGGCCATTTCCACCTCAAGCTTTCAAAGGTGAACCAGGCTATACAGAAAAGCTAACAGAGTCTCCAGATTTCAAAGCACTGCTGAGACTCACTGCCTTCCCTAGCCTGCATGTTGGCTTGGATAATTTTCCAGGGAACTGAAGGGATGCCCTCTCTGTAGCATAATATGTACATTTTAGCTCAGCAGCAATATATCATGCACACACGCAAACGGAGAGGCTGACCTCAGTGGAGGAAACTGAAATTAGACTTCATCTTCCTAGTAATTGAATGCTACCCACCCCCACCATACCCCTCTGAGGGACAACAAAGCACTTGGCATTTGGCCTTTGTACTTATGGCAGCATTGCCTGGTTCTGAGTGTTCCCCTCTTACCATCATCTATTACGATCTTTAAAAGCAGAGCTGTCCTAGAGTGACTCGCCTTTCAAACACAAGCACCACCATTTAGGAACATCACGTCCAGAGACAACAGGGAACAGGGATGCAACAGTGGCCCTGACCCCGTGTTTGTTTCTCTCTTTGTTCCCCAAATGTCTGTGATTAAGCCTGTGAATTCCCACAGTCTTGTTTCACTAGATGTGTCAACCCCCCCTTAGCTGAGACCCAGCTTGCCTTCCTTTTATGTGTTAGGATTCTTATCCTCTCAAGACAGACTTATTGAGGGCAATTAAAAACCAGACCAGCCAGTAAATAAGGCATTTTCCTGCCCTCCTGATTTCTACAGTAGATATCCTGCTATTTTCTGGATGCTTCCTTGTTAGAGTATTTTATCTAGTGATACAGAGAGAGTAGGGGGATAATGGAAGAAAGGTTTAAGTAGAGAGAGAAATGGCAGGGTAGGACATGGAAGGCGTGGGGAGGAATGCCCAACTCTAGGGGTGTCTGAAAAGGCCACACAGCAACCTACAATTTTATGAACGTCTTTAGTGTGTGTGTGCATGTTTCTCAGAAGCCATATGTTGCCAAATACAAAGAAAAGCCCTCACCTCCAGAAGTGTTTTTGGTGTGGGTATCTTGAAGCCACCCTAAGTAATACAGGCTTCTACCATTGCTCTTGGTTGCATAGCAGAACTTCATGGTAAGACCCTATTGCTGAAGATACCACAGAAGACATGGAGAAATTTGGTACTAACCAAGGAGCTTCCTCTCTCCTGGCTGGCTTCCATAGTACTGGAAGGTGCTATGCAAACTGCTAGGGCAAAAAGATCACTACATTCTTACCCAGTTTTGAACCCTGTGAATTCTAACAATGACAGATATGGCAAAACATGCCCATGAATGCAACAGCAGTGACACAAACATTACATCACTTTCTGCTTGGAAATATCAGATTACAAATTCTAATCTGTATATACCTATAGGCTAATGCAGTTCAGACTTCATCATATATGTCTCTTTGTGCATTTTTTGGTGCTTTACAATAAAACTCAACTGGTAAAAGTGCAGAAAAAAGTGTCAATGGAGTCATCAACCACTTCCATAGACAGAACATCCATATTACCCACCCCTCACATCTCAGGGACCATCACAGAAAAGGAGACAGAAAGACTATAAAATCTGATGTCAGGGAGGACCAGAGCAATCCGTGTCCTCCAAACATGACAGGATTGTGACGCTCATAGACTCAGAGCAGCTGTGATTGCCTGCAGAAGACCCGCACAAGGTCAAGCTACTTAACATTCCAGCATGGAGTGGGAAACTTCCAGCCCTAGCTAAGAACTTGTGGACCGTTGATGGTTTCTGAAAGTAGGAGAATCAATTTTCTTTATGGTGTGGTAAATGGAGCACTCTCTAGTGGATGGATCTATACCCATGACTGCATGGGCAGCACAAATTGACTTCCTGGTTAATTAAAAAAAAAAAAAAAGGATATGAAGTTGGAGGGTTAGAGACAAAGGAGATAAATCTGGGAGGAGTTATAGAAAGGACTACAGGAGCAAATATCATCAAAATATGTTGTATTAAATTCTGAAGGAATTAATAAAAATGTTTTATTACAAGAAGAGTAGTGTGGTGGTTTGAGCGAGAGCGCCCCCCCCCCCCCGAGGCTCACATATTTGTGGGCTTGGTCCCCTGTTGAACTCTTTGGAAGAGTTAAGAAGTATGGTCTTGTTGGAGTACTTGTCCTTGTTGAAAAAGGTGTGTCGTTGGGTGTAGGCTTTGAGGTTTCAAAAGTCCACACCAGGCCCAGGGTCTGTCTCCCTCTAAATCTCCCTCTCTGTTTCCCTCTCTGCTTCTTTCTACCACCACCACCTGCCGCGTGCTACCATGACATAGCTCTCAGCTACTCCTCCAGTGCCATGGCTCTTTGCTTTCTACCATGATAATAATGGACTAACGCTCTGAAATGGTAAGTAGAGAGAGAAATGGCAGGGTAGGACATGGAAGCAAACCCCCAATTAAATGCTTTCTTTTATAAGAGTTGCTTTGGTCATGGTGTCTCTCCACAGCAACAGAGCAGTCACTTATTCAAACCGTGTGTCCACAGTCTCATTCTTTGCTCCCAAAAAACCTATTAAGACCATTTACAATGCTGAAGAAATTTAGGTTTAGAGAATTTAATATATACCGCAGTGAGTAAAAGGGAAATCTCTGAATCCAAGGCTGGTGTAGGTAGTCATTGGTAACACACTTACATCATGGGACCCTGACTTCAATCCCAGCACCCCACAAAAAGCTAGGCATAGTGGTACATGGTTGTAATCCCCACACTGGGAAAATTAAGACAGGCAAGCCAGCAAGCATAGCCAAATCTGGGATCCCAAGTCTCAGAGAGAGATATTGTATCAAAAAATAATAATAATTGCTAACTGAAGTTGGTCTCTGATCTCCACATACATATTCATGTATGTGTACACGTGTGCACATCCCCACATCACAGGAATGCATACATATACGTATGTGCACAGAGAAACATGGACACACACACACACAAACACACCTACACAAAGAAACAAAGATGTTAGACAGGTATGTAGTTAGGTAGATCCATACATACATATGTACATACATACATACATATGTAGAAAGATAGATACATAAATAGATATATTTGAATCCAAGTCTCTGACTAGGAAGACACATTTATCTGCATCTGGCCAAGAACCAAGAAAATCGTTTGAAAAGATTGCCATGATATTCCTGAGGGCCATTTCTTACTCCATCCTAAAGAAGCAGCTGTCTGGCACTGTTGTGAATGTAATGAGGGTGATAGGATTTCTCAACACTCCTCCCCCACCATTCCTCACCAGGTAAGGATGTGAACAGGAACCATAGCCCCAGGATGGAGAGAGAGAAATAGCATCATATGGCCAGACAGCTCTCCTGTCCCTGGCAAAGCATTTATCCATGCATCTAAACTTCATTCTCCCAACATTTCTAACCATGACAAACACACTTTGTGTCTAGCTTAGCCTTGGCCTTGAGCCATCCATGTGGTGGAATAAAAAAATGTGTGGTCATGTCTCTCAATTTCATAAGAATAATAACAACCTTCCAGAAAAATGTCTGAAGAAATCTGTAGAGAAACACATGACAGAAAAAAAGAAGAGAAACGGACAGGGAAAGGTAGATGTGCCCCAGATGGTCAACGGCTGGTATGGCATCAATATGGCATCCTCTGGGGTCCAGTGCAATTGTCTTTCTCCATTTACCCCCAGCCATCTTCACTAAACACCCTGCCGGTTACTAGATTCTTGCAGAAGGCATGATATACAACCCAGCAACACAGACAGAAGCAAAAGGTCAAATGATGACACTACAACCATAATTAACTGCAGAGTCTAAGTCTAAACTCACCTCTCTGGAGACCCTGCTTTCTCACCTATAAAATGTCAGAACAACAGCACCAACTCTACAGGACATTTGAGAGGCTGTGTGTGATGGTCAACTTCAGTCAACTTGACTATATTTGCAATCACTGGGAAGACAGACACCTCTGGGCATGTCTGTAAGGTTGCTTACAGAAAAGCTTAACTAAGGACCAAAGACCCTCCCTGAAAGTGGGCCCCACACATCCAAGACTGAACAAAAAGGGAGAAGGGAAGACGGGCACCATCATTCACTGCTTCCTGCCCTTCCCAGATATGAGGAATGCCAGCTGCATGCTGCCGCAGCCATAAGCTATATCATGCCTTTCCTGCCATGATGGACTGCGCTCTCTTAAAGCCTGGGCCAAAATCAGTCCTTCCTCTTCACCATTGGCTTTGGCAGGCATTTTGTCACAGAAGAGGGAAGAGTCACGAATGTTGAGGGTAAATGAGATAATCCACATGAATCGCTCTAGACAGTTTCTGACAGGTAACACACATATCTCACATGCTACCAAACACGCTCTTCTGCAGACAGTGAGTCTTTAATTGACATGAGTGCCTGTCATGTCTTGTCAGAATCATGTTCACTACAGTTAGCAGAGTAACAAATAGGAATCCAAAACTGGCTGAACTCCCAGTCTGAGCAAGATGCTGTTAAACTAAGCAGTGTCCATAAATTCCACAATCCTCTAAAATTTGCCCCTGCGCTAACTACTGCCCATTTTACTGATGATAAAGTTGAAACTCAGAAAGAATGAATACATTTTCCCAAAGTTAGATATGGCCTGTTACCAGGAGGTCTGGAAGTCATCATGTTCTTTTCCTATAGCACACTGAACATGGCCTGTTATCAGGAGAACTGGGAGGCCTCATGTTCATTCCCACTGTCTGCCTTTTGTCTTTCCTGGTAGTACAGTGCTCAGAAAGAGTCACCCCAAACTATGTGTTGGGGAGAAGGCTGTCTATCCTCATAGGCCCTATAGATCCAGTTTTACAACCATCCTACACTTGACACTTAATTTCTTCTGAAATGTGTGTATGCCAGACCAAAAGATCATGCACTGGAGTACTTGTTTTACTACTTTAACACAAGGATGAAACCCAGCTTATGACCCTATTAGCCATCATTTTGATAAATTAAGTTCATTTTTCAAGCCTGAACTAATCAATTTGGACCTGAATTCTTTCATTCAACATATCCATTATCGCTCCCATCTTCGTGTCACTCCCATATTTCTTTCTTTGTCATTGATTAAAGAAAATGTTAACATCGTAGAATCAAGAATAGAACCTTGTAGCTCTGAAACCTGTTGTTGGCTTCAGAGTGCTTCATTAAAGAACACTCTGAGACTATTGCTCTTGAATAACTCATCCAGTCCAAAGCCTTCTGTCTTGAGCCCAACTGATAGCCTGGGAGTTTTTCCAATACCTTGCTGGGCTTAAGTTATATACATCTACCATGATAAAGAGAAAGAATTTACTGAAACAAGATTTGCTCCTTAGCACAGGATGATTCTGTATGATGACTGTTTCCTCCACCAAGATTATATAAACCATCTTTTCAGTCATCTATTTTAGAATCTTGCCCATCTCATAAGTATGCTTCAGAAAAAAAAATGCTTTGAAACATGAAATAAGCTCTATCTCCAACCTACCAGAATGCCCAGTCTATAATGATTCCCTAAACATTACCACCAACATGTTCTATCTCCAACCTACCAGAACGCCCAGTCTAGAATGATTCCCTAAACATTACCACCAATATATTCTGCCAACATGTGGCACCTGATCTGAGATATAGCACTGAGATAAAAAAAAAAAAGTGAGGAGGGGGAAGAGATAGTTCAGTTGTAGAGTATTTGCCTAGTGTTCAAAAGGTCCTGGTTTTACAGCCCAAGAATGCAGGGAGGGGGAGAGAGAGGAAGGGAGACACTGAGAAGAGATGGCTGAAAGCAGACAGTGTATTCTTATAAACAGATCACCACAGACAGG
Source organism: Pachyuromys duprasi (assembly GCA_028658305.1). Lineage (NCBI taxonomy): Eukaryota > Metazoa > Chordata > Mammalia > Rodentia > Muridae > Pachyuromys > Pachyuromys duprasi. The sequence continues at coordinate 58,654,660 of CM053762.1, read as the reverse complement.
CAGCCATACCCATTAGCCCTAAAATACCTCAAAGTGTGACCTGCACCTGGTAGACTTAGACAGCTCCCATCAATTTTGGAGATCAGAGAATCCAGAGTTGTGAAAGATCAACGTGATATCAGAATCTTCCTAAGGCTTATTTAAATATGTTCTTAAATATGAGTCTAGAGGCCCAAGAAAGTACTTGATCAGTCCTTGATTTTTGGAATGGCAATTGTAAAGAGCCTCTTGCCCAGGGCAAGGTTCATTTCTACTGCATGGTTTTCATGTTTTTACAGTCATGTCTTGAAGCATCTTTGTCCTCTTATTACCTTCACTATCCTTGCACTAACCTGGGAGCCAAGCATCCGTGCAGCTTATTCATCATCTTCTTATCTTTTCAGGGACAGAGTGACCCCCAGAATCCAGGCCAAGCATAATCCAGCAACAACTCAACCTCTGTTGGCTTTTCTCAGCACTGTACCAGAGTTCTGTGTCCTCAAGCCTACAGGCAAGAACTGCAAGGTCATAGCTGAAGGCAAAGTCTAAACAGAAGTTCAGCCTCTGAAAGTTCCTTCCTTGAGCAGGTACAACCAAAAACCTAAAAGTAGAATCCTTCAACCCAGGACACCTACTTAAAATAACTTATCAGTCTAAAGGAAACAAGATGAAAGAAAGGGATGCATCCATATTGCTTAAGACTTTTATAAACCATATGTACTAGGAACCTAAGGATTTTTAGAAACATAAAGAAGGATAGATTATGGTTGAGTAGCTAGAAAAAAATCATAACAACATACTAGAGAAATAACTGCAAAGGTAATAAAAGTGGTGTTTTTATTTATGTAAGAGTGGGCTTATGACAGGTGTATGTGTGCCTTTCTGTTTTTCTAAATTCTGTGCAGTAGGGGTATAAATAGAGATAAATTAAAACCATCAGTGTAGCAATGTGACTTCTTTTGCTTAAGGCATATGACCCAGCCATTATTCTTATATCCATCTCTTAAGATCTTTTCTAAGATTGTTTTTATGTTTATGGGCATCTTCCTGCATGTAGGTACATCTGTGTACCACTTCCATTTCTGGTGCCAGATGTGGTCAGAAGAAAGCACTGGATCCACTGAACTGGAGTTATGAAGGGTTATTAGCCATGATGTGGACTCTAGACATCAAACAGAGACTTCTGGATTTACAGCCAGTGCTTTTAAGAGTGGAGCAACTTTTTACTCCCCGCAGATTACAGTCTCAGCAGTCACCATATGAGATGCTCTTGCCAGGTATTCCAAGGACCCAACCATACTTCATGAGGGGAAAAGACGCAAAGATAAGGGGACAAAGGACAATGTGAGGATCCCGCCACCACATGAAGGCACAAATATGAGAACTAGCACTCAGAGGACCAATGAGAATTCAGGATGACCCTAAAGAGTGGTAAAACGGCAATACAAAGGGACAGTGTGAGAAGGGTGAATGACTCCTTATGATTTCCCCAGACTTGACTAGCTCAAGCAGTAACATTGCACCAGATTATCAGTTAACTGAGAGTGCTGATTACTCTCTGTGAGAGAAGCTCTGGATGGGAAAGGAAAAGGACACGGATGAAGAAGGAATCAGGAAGAAGAAGGTCAGTGGAAGAAAGGTAGTCATCCTAAAGGACAGAGAGACAAGAGCCAAAACTCAGAGGTCCAGGCAAAAGAAGTGAGTTTAACCTGGTGGCAACAAGCTTTTGAAGATTTCAAAGGAGGAACCATTAGAAAACATCAATTAGGCAGTAGTCCACCTGGAAAACCAAAGTGGGAGAAAAAAATACAGGTGAGAGCTCAGAGAGATGGCCAGAGGAGAGCCCAGGACAGCAGTGAGAAAAGATGAAAATTTACATATAAAATCTGTGTAAAGAGCGACACCCCAAGGCTCGCATCTGGCATGCCCATGCCTACCTCAAGTAGGGGCTCTCGCTGTCACCTCCGCACCTCCTCAGCAGGACTTCCTCAGTCATCAGGCCACATAAAAAAGAGTGGATTCAATTGCAAGCAAAAATTGACTACCAAAATGAAGCACCTTTAGAAGCAAAAGCAAAGTAAAAAGAAACGCAAAGATGGGCAACCTCTGCGTGAGAGCAAGACCAGATATTTCTCCCCCAAGAGAACGGCACTCTGAGTGCTGTGAAGATAACAGAGTGAAGCTGAGTTCTTGGTATTTGCAAGCACTGAACACTTGGAAATTTCAGTGGTTCCTTTGATGGCTCCACTTGCCAGTCTTACTTGTACCACAGCCCTCTACAAGTCAAACATCCTTCTCACTAATTGGCTGTCTGAGATGGCCTTATACACAAAGAGGAATGTTCTTCAGATATACTTAAACTCCAATTCACTAACCACCCCTCAAGCTAGATGTGTGTAATTCAAATGGGTATCATCCCCATGGATCCCTGTAGCACACAAGGTTACTTTCTTGTAAGGATGAGAAAAGGAGCCAGCTGTTTTCAATGATCTTAAATAACAACTGTAACTCGGCTTCATATGCATAGCATTTTTGCTTTTTCAAATTTTCTTTCCATCCAGTGTCCCTTCATTTACACACTAATCTTCATGGAAGGTATTAAATGGGCCCACTGTCCCCATTTAATGGAGAAGAAAACAGAGGAAGGGAAAGTTGAAGCTATTTAGCCTACGAATGACAGTGACATATCACGATGCCTTTCTCCATGTTACAGCCACCATCCATCCTTCACAGCTTCCTGCTCCCTCAGGTCAGAGTCCTGGAACACAGAGGTAAAGAAAGCTAAGCAGCTCCATCCTCAGACTGCTTACATTCCACTACAGCAGCAAGCCTACATCCTGAGATCATTAACCCAAAACACCCATAAACACACGCACACTCCCCCTCTCTCATAAACACACAACACAACACACGTATACACATACACACTCATACACACACTCACACACATGACACACTACACAACACACACACACACGACATATGAAGGCAAGCAAGACCATCAAGTAAACACTCCACTCGGTGAGAAAGGAATGAAAGAACTGAACTTTCAATAGAGAAACAGTAATCTTCCAGACCTCTACTGTCCAAATGGTCACCATTAACTCCACATAACTGTCCAGAATTGAGAGGAACTGCACATGTCCAATACATACAGGATTTCAAATACAGTGTCATAAAAATACGTAAGAAATCATAAATCATTTAAGTATGATTATATGTTGAAATGATAGTATTTAGGTTTCTATAATGGGTACATTCACTATTAAAATTAATTCTTGGATGTTTCTCTTTTACTTTTAGCTTGGCTAATAAAAGATTATAAATTTCACGTGTGGCTTCCATTGTATTTTTGTTGGATTGTGCTATTCTAATGGTTTCAGTCTTTGTTTTCATGGGATAAAGCCAAAATTTCTGTTTTTGGCATGTGTAACATGAATTATGTAAATAGGTGTTTCCACAGTGGAATATTTATAATATTTCCCCACCTTCCTGGAGATGTTCTGGTTACTTTGTTCATTGTGTTGACCACCTTCTCAAATATAATTTCATTTTTCCCCGTCATACGGACCCTCCCACTGACCCAGGACCAAGTTCCCCAAGGCCAGAATCCCTTACTAAGTCTGTTTCTGCCTCTGTGGGCTTCTGGTTTCTTCCCTAAATTAGAAAACAATAGGCATGGTTTGGGCAAAATGAGAATGGCAAACCCTAATTAGACTTCACAGGCAACGCCCACAGTCTTGTATGGTAACATAATTCAGTGCCTTAAAGGTTTTGTTGTTGTTGTTGTTTGCCTTAACTTCCGTTAGACTTCCCATTCCTGACTTACTTTCCTGCTAAAATTGCTTTCAATGGACAGTGTGGCCATTCCATCCCAGTGAGCATCTCTCACTCTCAGGCCTCCTAATTGTCACTGCACCTGGGACTGATTTATGGCCACTAGGCAGAAGATGCTCACAAACAAAAGCAGCAACCTCAAGAAAGAAAAGAAGCCTTGGATGCACCACTCAAGTGTCCGAAGAAAATTCTAGATCCTTGGGCAACACAGTAGTAAAGGACTAGAAAGAGAGAAACCATCATCTGTGTGAGGGGGGAAAAAATTGACCTGGAGAACAGGAGGAAGCAAGTGACATGGTGACAGACTTCTTTTTATTCTTGTTTTCTGATGGAGGAGGGATGAGGAAGACAAGTCCTCTTTAGAGCACACAGAAAACCTTCTAGAATTTTTGCATTTTCATTTACCAGTCAGAGGCACAATGTCAGCTGTCATTCACTGAGTGAAACCTCCCAAACAAAGGTGACACCAGGCCACAGAACAAGTGTGGCTGTGGATCTGGTTCTGCTGACCTGAGACACAATTTTAAAAATCTAGGTAAGAAAGGGAACCACAGTCCCATTCCTGAATATTCCAGAAGCTAGACACTAAAGGCCCTGGAGAATGAACGTGATTTTTCATCCAGAAAGGACTACTTGGTGACTGGATGAGGCTGGAGTTGGCTTTCCTTGGTCCTGACCTTTCTCATTTAAGTTCAATTCTCATACTCATTCTTAATCTCACAGTCTTCCTCCCTCTCTTCCTCCCTCCCTCACTAGTCCCCTCTCTCCTGTGAAAAACTATGTTTTTCTTAAGGGCTTGTCATTCCAAAGTGCTAGATTTGAAGCCCAGTTCTACCTCTGTTATGCCGCATGAAGCCAGCTTCACCTCTTGAAGCCAATGCAATGCTTATATTGTGCCACCATTAGTCTATAAAATGTTATTCATTCCATCAGATACTTTGCAAACATCCATGAAGAAATTTTTATGTATGTATCAGGCATCAGTGGTAAACAATATCAGAGCAAAAACTCCATGGATCTAGTAGTCCAGTTGGGAGAACACAGTCAATATTTAAAATGAATAAGCAAATTATACATGTGGCATAGAAAATGTTATATATAAGTAGAAAAATGGAAATATAGTTTAGTTTAAAATAAAAGCAAGGATTAAAGAAATTGAGGAAACAAATTGAACAGACATGGGACAAGAGTTTTTGAAGAAGGAGACCCCACTAAGAAAATATGGAGACTCACCTAAATGAGTGAGTGCCCAGGAGGCAGGCAAGAATAGTATTGGAGAAGGTAAGCAGACAGAACCTTGGCTCTGCTTGGCACATGACAGTAAGGCAGGGCAGGAGTGACATGCTCTCATACTGTTCAACAAGGGCATCTGGTGTGACTGAAGAAAAGGAAGAAAGCAGAGTGAGTGGATGTGAAGCCATTGCAAAAACCCTTGAGAGGTCAGGATGGCTAGATAGATCTTACTCAGTCTTACTACAGGTGCAGTAAGAACCAAGCATCTTCCTTGACATGCCTGGAAGTAATGGTTTACCAGCTATCTGAGAATCCCTTAACCTAGACAAATTGATGCAATCCATAAAGTTAACCACTATAATCTACTTTGAAGTTTTGAAATTAAAAGTACAACATATATGTGAAAACAGCCACACACAATCATAAGAACCAGTGATTCAAACCATGGCATAAGCTTAAGTTTCTTTCACCTGCAGCTCCATGTAACTTGGTCTGTGACCTAGTACCCAACTCCTTCCCATACTGCTGGTCTTCCTAATGCTCTTTAGGACCTGGCTACTTATCTGACTATAATTTGCTGAAATGTAATACTCAGCCATCCCAAGGGCTTTTCTAAAAATACAACCTTCTCCAGGACTCTGTAATCTAAAGCTGGCATCACACTCCACAGAACACACACATCCCTCTCACACTGGCATGGAACGATCACTAAATTTTGAGCACGTGAACAAACATCCCAACATCTGATTCATTAGATAAATGGTCCAATTCTGACAAAGGCACAAACTAGAAAATTCACACAAAAAGAAATACCTTAAAAATCTTTACTCTTATGAAGAAAATTGAACCAGAATAATTAATATTCATCTAAAATATAAATCACCTGGTCCGGTAGATGCATATGTCGTTTCTACTAGTCAGATAAGGAACAACCCACACCATTTCTCTTCAATCCAGAAAAATAGAAGAAATCTGTGAGACCCGAATTACCCCAATTATCCAAACCAGATAAAGACTTCACAAAAATAAGAAACTACAGACGACGTTTTTCATAAGTGGATTCAAAAGTCCCCAACCAATAACAAATCAAGTCCAACAACAATTAAGAGGAATTATGCTATAAACATAGGGGACCTCTCCCATATACACAAGGCTTGGTCTCCATTAGAACATCAACCATTGTAAACCTTCACACCAACAGAAAGAAAAATTACTATAGCTATATCAATTAATTAAGAAAAGGCACTTGACAATATCCAAAATCTATTCCTAATTTTTTCAAAGACCTCACTAAGCTGGTGCAAGAAGATATCTTTCTTTTAAATCTCAAGGTTTATTTTAATTAAAAAAATAAAATAAAATTTATTTTAAATAATATTTTAAATATTTTTCATATTTTAAATAATATTAAATTTATATCCCAAGGCTTGTTTATTTTAGTTAAAACATTTCCATAGAAAATATTTAATCATATTTTCCCCATCCCCAACTCCTCCACAATCCTCCCTACCCTCCTAGCTACTCAACTTTATGTTCTTTCTCACCTCTGTCTTTTCCCATACTTTCTCTTTTCTTCCTTCTCCTCAATTCCTTGTCCTTTCTTCCCTCTCTCCTCTTGCCTCTTGTCTTCTTTTTCCCTCTACTCTCCTCTTTCCTCAGTTCTGATTTCTCTCTCTTAAAAAAAAAAAAAGCCCAGTTCTTGAGCCCCTTTTTGAACTCCTTATCGTTTATTCTTTCTCTTTTATTTTCCCTCTTAGCACTTTCTAGGATGATGTATGGGGTTAACTGACCATCACCCAGTAGTGAGCAAACTCCTTGTAAACCCAGGGCTCATTGACTGCTGTCTCCCCAACACACTTGTGTGTGTACTTGAGAACATGCCTTGACTGAATAGTCTTGTTTGTGTCTAGATTGTTGAGGGAAAGTCATTAGAAAAGAGGGTGCCCTTGATGGAGATTGTAGATCAAGCCTTCAGCTGAGTGTGTGTGTTCCCCTGGACAGAATACAGCATAGAGATGTTCTCTGTCTCTTTCCCAGGGCCAAACCGCGTGCTCTAAGGGCGCTGCTGCCAGCCTCTGAGGCTGCTAACTGGCTCACCTGTGACAAGAAAGGAATCTGTCTCCTCTCCGCCTCCACAGCCATCCCCAAACCTGGAGCGGCTTTCTGCGCCAAGAGGCCCATCTGTGAGCACGGCTTAGAAAATAGCATCCTGCAAATGTTTTCATTCAACAGCAAAATCATTCGATTTCACCCAAGCTTGTCTTTGCAAGGGCAAATGAAGCCAGCTTGACAGAGAGTCGTTAAATAGACTAATTAGGCAATGATTTAGAGACACAAGGAGTGGGTAAGAGTCAAGCAACTAGGGTTGGGTTCTGTCAGTTGCTTAGCAGCTCTGGGACTCCAAGCACCTTCTACTGAGTCATCTTTAATAGAGGATTCAGGTAATGATATTTCACAAAGTTATATGAACTCAAAAAAAAAAAAGATACACACAAAAAACTGCTTTGGGTGCTGGAGAGATGGCTCAGAGGAGCACTGGCTGCTCTTCCAGAAGATCTGGGTTCTCGACTTCCAGCAGCCACACTGTGGCTTACAACCATCCTTTAACTCCTGTTTCAGGGAATTTGATGCCCTCTCCTGGACTCCGCTAGTGCCAGGCACCCACGTGGTTCACAGACACATGCTGGCAAGCCACCCATACACATAAAATAATACAATTTTTAAATATAACTGATTTATAAACTGGAATAATTACCAAGAACTGTGTCAGTATCAATTATTTTGTTATTATTTTTATTTGGAAGACTCTCCAGAGTAGCAAAGGGGAAAAACTTACAAAGCAAAGGCACAGTTCAGTGGGAATCAACTGTAACAATTACGGGCCACTTAGCTATTTGAAATAGTAAGCTCAGCCCTGACTACCTGACTTATGTAAGTCCTGGATCAGAGGTCGATACGCAGCCCTGGGCTAATAACTACCCTTTCTCTGTGCTTCTACATTGTGAGTCATAAAATAGAAATAATGAAAGGATTCATTTCTCAGGCTCATTGGGAGGACTTCGAGTGCTTAGAACAGTGTCTGGCATATATAAATGATCAGTAATAATGAATGCTAATATTTGTTTAACAACAATAAATAATAATGCTAAACTACTACAGAATACCAACACAATCCCACACACCCTCTAGCATATAGCAGAGCTAGATAAATACCGCTAGCGAGCTACATAAGAAAAAAAAACCTGCCATGTCAGCTCTCAATACTGACATTTCCCATTTATTCACAAATTGTGTTTCTTGGCCAACACAGGTAGAAGCTACAAACCTATGCTCCTGGCTTCTCTTCAACACATGGTCTGTTCACCTGGCTGCAATGATTCAGGCCAGCCCCACCCCTTGAAAGCAGTCTCTCAGAAAACCCTGCTCCCTATGTCCACACCCAACTTTACTCATCTGCATAACATTTTTTAAAATTTTCTTTATATTAATCACAGGTTATGTACTTTGTATCCCAGCAGTAGCATCCTCCCTCATTCCCTCACAATCCCACCATCCCTCCCTCATCTCCTCCCTGACCCTTTCCAAATCCACTGATAGGGGAGGACCTCCTCCCCTTCCATCTGACCCTAGCTTATCAGGTTTCTTCTGGACTGGATGCAATGTCCTCTTCTGTGACCTAGCAAGGCTGCTCCTCCCTCGGGGGGTGGGGGAGAGTCGAAGAGACAGCCATTGAATTCATGTCAGAAATAGTTCCTGCTCCCCTTACTAGGATGCCCACTTGGACACTGAGCTACCATGGGGTATATCCGAGCACGGGTTCTAGGTTATATCCATACATGGTCCTTGGTCAGAGAAACAGTCTCATAAAAGACCCCTGTGCCCTGATATATTTGGTCCTTGTGGAGATCTTATCCTCTCCAGATCTTACTAACTCCCCCTTCTTTCATACAATTCCCTGTACTCTGCTGAAGGTTTGGTTATGAGTCTTAATATCTGCTTTGATACACTGCTAGGTAGAGTCTTTCAGAGGCCTTCTGTGGTAGGCTCCTGTCCTGTTGCTTGTTTTCTGCATAACATTTTATATTGCACTGTTTGATTGGTTAGGTAGGCCTCTACTTCCCCAACAGAACAGGACTGAGACCTGCTTTTTTCCCCCCACAAACATAGGAGAGGGCCTGGGACCCAGGTAACAGACACTAAGATATCTGTCATAAATGAGTGCAGCAAATAAAAATGTCCCCCCGGGCAGAGCTGACTCAGAACTACATCTGTATAGCACATTTGACACCCCTCTGCCATGTTACTTTTCTCAAGTCCAGGAAGATGTACTTTGCACAAACAGAAACTGCACACCCAGGCCTCCTGTTCTTGCTGATGGATGGGAAGACTTCAACTGCCTTTTATCTGTGAAACACACTCCATGACACTCTATCATTCAATTAGGATGTTAAAGGCTTACAACAAAATTAATTTGCTTATCACCAGGGAAATTAAAATGTCTGCAAATAAATTCTCCCCCTGCAGCCCAGTTTCAGGTGGGTGGGCAATATGTCCGATGGTGTAGGCAGCACCGAGAACCAAGGAGAGAGGATTGGAAAAACACATTTCCAGCTGCGAGGTGAAATCCAGCAAAGGTGAAAAGAGGGAGAAGGGAAACCCACTGTATGTGAGACTGTGTTTTTAATGTGGAGAAATGATTTAAGGGATTGAAAATCAGGCTATCCAGATAGTGGGCCATCTACAGCAAGGAGAAGGTTAGGTATTAATTCTAACTCAATGACGAGTGCCCCATGATATAGCATAGAATTTGAGAGTATTTACTTTACAATTAAGTAACCATAGGTCTGGATTCTATCTCTGACATTTACCCACTGTGTGACCTTGGAATAGTTACTAACTTCTCTGAACATCTAAATTTCCATCTGAGAAAGGGGAGTCATAAAGTTTATCTCATGGGATCTCATTATACACAAAGCAAAATAATTGCCCAACACAGAAATGTGGTCTTATTATATTACTGATGAGTATTAGCAATATAAAGTGATGCTAAGAATAACCATAACAATAAGTGGCCCTGCATTACGCACAAAGCAGAAAGATGGGCACAAAATCCCACCAGAAACTGAATTCTCCTGGATATTTCCTTGGAGCCCTATGCCCATGATCCAAGGTGACACTCCTGTTCTGCAAGGGCTGCAGTAAGGTGTCCTGAAATGATAGCCTTGAGACAAATCCATCCCATATGACTGATTAACAAACCCAAAGGTCCAGCTCAAATCTCCCGTCAACCGGCTATTCCCCATGCCCTCTCCATCTGCCTCTTCTCAGAAAGACTGGAGGAAGAAAGAACAAAGCAGAGGACTCCCAGGGCATGTGAACTGAGGGAATGAGACTGAGAGATTAGTGCTATGGGATTGCTCTTGGGAATCAAAGGCAACGATGTGGGGAGCCTCCAGAGGAACAAGACAGAGGAGGAGGCGGGATCTCTGCTCTTGATCTCACGCTCTCTCTCCATCTGTTTTCCTAAAGTCATGAGCCACTAAACAAACAACTTCCACATCTGAAAGTGAATATGTGGTTTTCTGAGGCAGAAGAGTTAAAACTGAGAGAAACAAAAGCCTGAGCTAAAGATCTGAAGATGGCTGCTGGTGGGGAAATACAACACAGTGCCACAGGCCAAGGTAAACTGAGGACAGAGTTTAAGGAGAAACAGTTGGGCTGGGATCTAACTTAGTGGTAGAGTGCTTGCTCGATGCATCTGAGACCCGAAATCCAATCCGCAACACTACAGCAAGCAACAGCACACGTTTAGCTTGCTCAGAATCAGCAAATTCAGGGACTTAGTCAGGGGGTAGGGGGAATGGATGGGTTTTAAGATGCAACTCCCTTTTTTTCCCAGTCTAGAATCCAAACACGAATCTTTGCTAGTTATGTGCAGTGCATGGGACATCCTAAGCCACTGAGCAATCAGATAGGCGGAGATAAGTTGGCTTGCTCTCATTCCTTAAGCAAAGTCTCTGGCCTAACATGTCCCTCAACAATGTCTCAGTCTCAGGCAACAGGGAGTCTCCTTTGCTTTGCTACTTTGAGACCCTTGGGAAGAAGAAGGGCTAGAGACAGGCTGCTAAACTGCTGTGTTTAATTGCAAGGCCGCGGTAGCATGCAGCACCATGCCATCGGGGAGGCTGCACCAGGTGACATTTGTGCAGTCCGTATTCATTCACAGCTGCGGGCGGGTTGATCCAGGGCACCAATTATCTAATTGCTGCTAATGTTCCGTATATTTACTCAGCTGCAAATTTGCAAGATGGGGCCTGACTCACAAGAAGGGGATAATAATGGAAGATATATTTCCATTTGAAATTTCATGAATAAACAGCAAGCACCCTGTTTATTAAAATTCAGATGCAGATAAACAATGAGTATAGTTCCAGGAATAATTGCAGGGTTTCCACAGTTACAGAAAACTGGTCCCTTTGTCAACACTCCATTGTTCTATTTATACCTTGGGAGATATCACACTAGGTTTCTGTAAATACAATGGAAGCTCATTCATCTCAAACCCTCTCACGTGTCAAGTCCCAACCTTCTCTGCAATAAAAGAGCTGCATCCAAGTGTCCCTGACAGTAGGTCTCAAGACTGTCCTGGATGAATCCTTAACATAAGGGATAAAGAACAAGCATGGATTGGGCTGGTCAGTGGAGAGGGAGCAGCATGGTTCTATTCTGGTTACAGACACAGATGTGAGCAGCAGCCTTTCAGCTGCTTCAGCCCCTCATAGGCTCTGAGTCTTAAGAATGTCAGCCATTAAAAGCAAATGAAACCAACTGTTCAAGGGATCCCTCTTCTCTGTGTGAGTAGGTGGATCTCAGCAATGCTGTTCATTTGCATATTTTCTTTGAATAGGATCCTCCTCCACAGGTGAGCCCCTTCTATTCTGTCCTACTGCAAAGACTTCACAGCAGTCAGAAAATCTGCCCTTTTCTTCATTTACTTTCAAGGTGCCAAGACTTATGCTTTGTCCTTATTACACAGTGTTGTTCAAAGAGTTTGGTTCAATAGCTGAACTGATTTCAACCAGTTCTCAGAGCATCCCGATTGAAGAACTTCTTTTACTGACTCCAAATATAACTAATATTTATACAGATATTTTCAGTGAATTTCATTAAATATAAAACCTAAGAGGCACACTAGCTTTATGAATTCAGTCCTGTTTTTTCTTTTTAATGACATATAATATGAAGGAAAAAAGAAAAGGCTGTGTAGTAAGGACCAGAGCCAGAACTTGAACCCTCAGCTATCTGAAACTAAAGTATGTGCCCTTCACTATGACATCACCACAGTCATTAATTTAACACATGTCAATTGAAAACATTAGTGCCCACCTCCATCCATAGTCCCTAGACTGTAAGAACTGGCCCTCCATCCATTGCCATCTCCCATGTGACAACACTGATCTATCTCATTCAGAGAGGGAAAACTCATCACAGATGTATAGAATTTACACACACTTGCCCATGTGCATATAAATAAATGTTTGTAGATATGTATATGCATGTGGGTAAATATATGAGTTCTTGTCAGTACCTTCTTACAGGTGAGGTAAAATTATCCACAGGGAAGTGAGGCAGTGTCTAAATGGGGCCCCTATGTAATGAAACACCTCTTGCCAGCTCACATTCCGTGTGCTGCAGTGGATCCAGATTCATTATAAAGGCTTTACACGCACAGACTTTAATACTGATGGCCTCCTTCGGTGCTAAGCCTCTCCAGAACCATCAGCCTCTGAACATGCCTCGGCAAGGCAGAGGGCACTGAAATGAGAAGCAGTGGCAGGGAAGGAGATCCAAGGAGCTAGGGGAGACATTTTACACACTTCTCATCATCAACAGCTGGCAGGCTCATCCAGAAATCTGTGCCTGATTCATTAGAGAGAGATTTCTCTTCAGTCTCATTTGGCAGATGGTAGTATAAGGTCTAGCCTTCTGATCTGGGCCCAACATCTCTATAGATAGAAGAGATGCCAATTATGAGTTCAAAGACCGAGGGTCCTGAAAGTTTCTCACTACATAGCCTTGTGAACTTAAGTTCTAGAGGGTTCTGAGATCCTTCAACAAACTACTGACCATCTATTTAAACAAGTCTAGCATGGTCTCCCTTGTCCTTGATTCTGGCCCGGAGGAGTCACCTGTTACTCCACTCTGCTCTACCCAACTCTTGCTTTTCCCACCAGCTAGATAAAATGTGTGTTTACAAAACCCAGTTGTGTTTGTTCTCAAACAACTTATTTGTTTTTATAACCACATTATTTAATTAAATAATATAAATAAAAAGTTGATTAATAAAAAATCCTGTTTTCTAAAAATGTTCATTCAAAAATTTTGCAAAATCTTGATAAAGATGAATCACTTTATATATATATATTAATGTATATTAATATATATATTAATGTAGTTTTGAGGGCTGGAGAGTTGGCTCAGTGCTTAAGAGAGCTTGCTCTTGCAGAGGTCCCCAGGTTCAATTCCCATCACCTACATGATGTTTTACAATTGTCTGTAACTCCAGTTGCAGAAGATCTGGCCCCTGGGAACACCAGGCATAGAGACAGTACATATATACACATGTAGGCAAAACATTCATATATAGAAAATAATAGAGTAAAATTTTTAAATGCATTCTCATTAGACATGATGTTGCATGACTGTAATCCCAGCATTCTGCAGGGTGAGCCAGGATGATTGAAAACTCGAAGTTAAAAATGGCTACCTGGATATACTCAGTTATATAGACCTATAGGATAGGAAGGTCAAGCTGAAATCTACACACCTAGAGAGGATATACAGGAAGGAGGACCCAGGTTGGTATGATCAATGCTTGTTTGAATGAACAAATGGGATGGACATTGAGTGGAGG
>CM053762.1:58512202-58640197 GCA_028658305.1 Pachyuromys duprasi | reverse complement strand
GGGAGTGGGAAGGTGGGAGGGAATAAGGGAGGAGGCTATGCCTGGGATGCAAAGTACCTGTGATTGATATAAAAATAAATAAATTATAAAAAAATGGCTACCTGGAAAGATTCTGTCAGAAATGAAGGGTAAAGGGAGTAAAGAGGCACATAAGGTAAGGAGTTTGAATTAGATGTGAATGGAGAAAGAAAAATATCCTGAGAATGAAACCGCACACACAAGTAGCTAGTTATAAATGTGAGATAAATGTGATTTAAATAAGAAAGACAACCAAAACTCTGATCAGTAGATAAACAAGCAGAACATGACCTGCCTTTGTCAAAAGAATAAGCATGTATCTCTGAGTCCATGCCTGAGGTTAAAACAGAATGTCCACAGCAGTGTGAGTTTTTTATGACTGTCCAACATTGCAGGCAATTTTTTCAAAGCCCAGCAACAGGCCTTTTTTTTTTTCTAAACACAAATGGCCACAATTAAGTGAGTGCTGAGATAATGGACACATTTGAGAAAATAACAGGAGATGTGGAATATTCAAACTGGAATGGGAAAGTGGGTGGATGGGTGGACACAGACAGACAGATGGACAGGAGAAGAAGAAAACCCTTCAGAAAGTCCTCCCTGTGCTCAGAAAGCCACAACCAGGCCTGCTCTACTTACAGTACCTGCTGCCTTCAGCCTGTAGCACTCAGTAACTGTCATAGTCATGAGATGGGATGGGCCATCTGTTCTAACTGACAACTCCACAACAGGCCCAAGGGGCTCAGTTTAAATATCTGTACTGTTTCCCTCCTGTTTGGCGATATTTCTCTATGAGATGGAATGCTTCCTCAGTCAGCCCAATACCACTGAAGTGGTTGCTAGATCAGATTACCTGACATGCTTCCACACCTTCCAAGAAACTTCCTAGTAATCACAATGACTGCTATTTTTTTATTTTTTTATTTTTTGCAGACGGTTGCTGACAACATTTCAAAATGAATCCTCCTACACTCTTATTTTTACCCTTGATTAGCTGACTTTAATGGTAATCTCCTCAGGTCTGGAGTCTAGATGGAGTGGAAACTCTCTTTGATTTCTTTCAGAAGGGAACTTCACTAGAAAACAGAACCATCAGGCCACTCATAAACTGTGCTTTTCTTTGTTCCCTGTTCCTCACCCCAACTGAATCTACCACCCCTTTGGCATTCTAGAAAACACAACCCTTAACAAAGAGGGTGCAATCCTCCTTGGACTGTGGAGAAATCTTTGTTTCAAAACTGGCATGAAAATCTAAGCTCATATATGATCATTTGAAGAGTAGTTCTTTTATTAATTAATTTGATCATTTGAAGAAGACCCAATAAGAAAAGTTAGAGCAGGAATAACTACTCAAAAGAGACAACCAATATGGATGGATGGATGGATGGATGGATGGATGGATGGATGGATGGATGGATGAATGGATAGATGGATGGACAGATGGAAAGACGGATGGACAGACAATCGATGGACAGACAGATGAACAAACAAACAGGTGGATGGATAGACAGACAGATGGAAGGATGATTGAAACAATCAATAATCAATCAATCAGTCACTGATCTTCAGGACAGCCCTTTGGAATGAGGAAGGTTGACATTTTTACAGATGTGGATAGTTACTTTGCTCAGTCATGTGTTCTAAAACTGTGTGTTTTTTGTTTTTGTTTTTGTCTAGTACCATTCCATTAGACTACTGTCCTGAACCCCAACACTAGCACAGGAAGGGTTTTCCCCAGGTTTTACTTCTGTGGAACTAAAATTAGACCCCTGAGTCTAATCTAACATCCATACAGTCCCTAAGACAGAAATGCAGTCACTGGAAATGGACCCTTAGAAATTTAACTTTAAAACTAAATCTTGTAACAAATATCTACAGGGGAAACTGAGCAGGCACACTGGAGAGGTGGGGAGGCAGAGAAAAAAATGTGCATTTCAGCTAGGGGCAGAGAGAGCCATGGTGACAGACTCCAGCAGGGAGTCTTCTGGACCTTGCTTTAACACCATAGGCCAGATCCAGCCCTCTACCTATTTTATAAAAGATGCTTTGTTGGAACATGGACTGTTGGAACATGTGGACTGTGTGACACTTTTCTTGCACACTTTTCTGGTAGCTGAGTCAAGTAGCTTACCCTGTAGATGACTAAACCTAAAATATTTACTGTCTGCCCCTTCACAGACCAAGTTTTTCAGATTATTGCAGGCTCTTGAAACACATACACACATGCACACACATAAGCATCAATAGTAGCAGCAGAAACGAAGGAACAGCCCTGATGTTCCCAAGGCTGAGAAGGAACATTTTTCTGCCTGGCACAAAACAAGAAAAAAAAAAAGAGAAAAATCACAAAACCAATTACCTTGGTACTTGATACCTGCTTAGAGGCCCCTTGTCAATAATATCTACTCTTGCCTGAACTCTTGAACCAGCTAGCTACTTCCTTCATTACCACTGCATTTAGGATTAGCAATCAGTGGAAAAGCTACAGAAAACAAACTTTTTTTTCACTCCATTTAAAAAGAAAAATCAGAGAAGTGCGCACTGAACACAGTGCTAGGATAAATGGCAGCTCTGCATGCCTTGTAAAATGGTCTAGATCTCATTAAATGATTTCTGGGCTATTATCCTTTGGGCTCACCAATGGATTTGAATGAACTCTCCAGTGAACACCAGTGTTTAAGGTGGCACTCTTCTGAAAGGAAATAGCATATTGGAATCAGAAAAGATGGAGACTGATTGTTAAGAGAACTGATTTGAAATTAAGAGTGCCATTTTCTGTCTTTAGGCTTTGCCATGGATAGTCCCTCACAAATCCTTTAACCCTCCTTACTTCTTACTTCTTAAACCCACTAAATGGAGAAAATCACAGCCATCTCCTAATCCTTCCCTCTTTGCTCCAAACCAGTGATTTGGAAAGGATGCACACAGAGCAGAGCTTTTCGCTTCTGAGGCCCCTTGCAGGTAAGTGTACACTGTTTTCTCCAGCTCAGACTGCTCTCCAGGGAGGCAGAACACACAGGAAAGGTGAACACAGCACGGTGCAACCAAATTCAGGGACTCAGGGGCAAATAGCATATTATAACTACTTCAAAAACTTTATTCTGCATTTAGTTAATCAAGAATGGAGAACTGTCCTGGGATTAATCTATTTTAAGGGGGAACTTCAATATTTCTCATGAGAGGAAGCAAATGTAGTCTTCTATCTGCCTGAATAACTTTACCTTTAATTTGGGTTGGATATTCAACGACCTAGGTCACTTTCTCCAGCTTTAATGAGCTTGTATTGTTGTTGCAGAGTCCACAGATCCTTATTTCTGATCATCACTTTCTTTGTTGCAGTCTACACTAAGGCTATGTCCTTGGTTTTTATTTTACATGTGGGGCTGGCTCTGTGGAGTAGAGTATCTGCAACTTTAGTACCATGGGGCTTCACCCTGTGACAGCAAGATATAAGTGTGATCTGGGCCTGGCCCTCTGCCTGCTCATCCCCACTCCATCTCACTCTTATGTGGCTATAAGTCAAAAGCCCCGCCTCCACAAACTGACCAACTAGACAAGTGGTCAATGACTAACCAGAGATAACAATTTCAGGGAAGAGAGCACAAAGAGGAGGGAGAGGGAAAGAAGAGGAAGAAAACATAGCTGACTTTTCATTGGTCCAAACAGGCTCCAAATGACCAGCAGTCACCTTTTTCAATGCAGAAGCTGCTCTGAAAGGAAGCTAATACTGAAGAAAGTAAAGTTGGAAGTAAAGAGAGAAGAGGTTGACTTGTGACCACTCTGTGCCTCTAAATCCAACCCTGATTGAGGCTTACTTCAGTTCTTATCTTGCATTGGTTAAGTTTTCAGCTGAAGTTAGATGTCTGCTTTTTCACTCTCCACCTTCTTCTTCTTGATCACTACAGCAGACACTTAACTCAAGCCATCTCACTTACCTGATAAAGGGACAGCAGTGGTAGCAATTGGTTTTCCGCTGGGTCCCTGGCCAGTCTAGTCTCAGGCTCTTAGCTACCCGAGCAGCATTGGATAGGGTTCCATACCCTGGATCTTAAGTCAACCAAATATTGGTTGGTTACTTCTCCCAGCTTTATGCCATTGTTGCACTTCCACAGTGGTGGTAGTAGGTCACCACTGTACATGGAATGGTTTGTCACTAGATTGGTGTTTGCCTTTCTTCTTTGGTGGCAATGCAGAGTACCTTCCTGTACCATGAACACTAGTCTGTAGGGGTAAAGGTTCTATATAGGCACCATTTTGACTTCTCCATGTTCAGGGAATTCTGTAGATGTTATCTTCAGCAATAGTTCCTTACCAACAGTTTGTAGAGAGCAACCAATAATCTTGCCAATAGCCTGGGTTGTCTGGGTGTTACCATAGTGCCCCTTTGACCAACAACTCAATTAGATGTAACCCATTCCCAGTATTAGAAGTTTCGTTTGGTGATGAGTTGTGTCTAGTTGGTATTCCATCTCCCCAGTTATTTGGCAAATTCATCACCTTCATAGATTTATATATTTTAAGAAGCTTTTATTGTAATAGGTTTCCATATAACCTCTCAAATGCCTTTTACTTTAGCTGTCCTCCATATTCCCTCTCTAGCATCCCTCTTTCCTTCTTCTCCCCCATTTAATCTCCTATCCCAGCCTACCATCTCATCCATCCATAACTATCTATTATATTTCTCTTCCTAGGGAGATTCAATATCTCCTTAGTCACTTATTCTGTACCTAACATCTGTGGTTAAGTGGACCATAGCTTGTTTACTAAAGACTTAACATCTGACCTCCACATGTAAATAAATTGTGTCCAAATTCTTAGAAGCTTTAAACAAATACTGAGGACCCCATATTAAAGTGTCTTTCTCTTCCTCTGCTTAATATCCCAGGAACACTTCACTCCTATGGAAATTGTGTCTACTCTTCCAGCTATGGCAATACATTCCTGATTCCACACATTTACACAGGGTCTTCCCATGCATGCTCACCCCCATCGACCTTGCAGTATGCAAGCATAGTCTTAAGTGGTTCCTATGTCATCATTGAAGCTGTTGTAAATATCTTCAACCAAAACTAACCCTCCCCTCACAGCTCAGGTCTGCTTTCTGCTTGGTGTGTACTTAGTAGAGTAATGATCAATATTAAGGGTCAGTTCTGTGCTCTTCAGAAAGGTCACAGAAAGAAAATTAGCCCTAGTACTATAGCAGTCTACAGTTCAAGAGCTCTGCACCTACATTCGGCAGTAAGAATGACAGTGATGCTGATACACTCACAATGGCTAGGTAATCAGGGCACCTTCAGCTAGAGTCCCAAGTTCTAAGCCTTTAAGATTTATTGGTGTTCTGAGTTTGTGTACTCTTCTTTTTTATTTTAATTTTTATATTAATTACAGTTTATTCACTTTGTGTCCCAGCTAGCCCCCTCCCTCACTCCTCCCAATTCCACCCTCCCTCATCTCCTCCCATGCCCCTCTCCAAGTCCACTGATAAGGGAGGTCCTCCTGCCCTTTCATCTGACCCTGGCCTATCAGGTCTCATCAGGATGGGATGCATTGTCTTCCTCTGTGGCCTGGGAAGCCTGTTCCCTTCTAACCACATCTTTCTGCCTTTTATATACAAGAGGAGTGAGGAGACAGTGGTTTGGCCACTCTATATTTTCCTGAAAGGGAAGAGATATGATCAGAAGCATTTTAGTGAGTGGTTTCCTTCTCCTGATAGCTGTCTAACCTTCCCCACTGAACCCTGAACCTGTAGGACCCGCCGTATAAATGAAATCCATGGCTTTCCCCACTCTCTACAACTGACCTGGAACAATCTTTCATTTGTAGGAATTTAGAACTCGTGCTGTTCTCCTGATTCCTCTATCCTACAATGTTCCTATTTTCTCCAAAATCCTCAGGAAGGAAGGCTTCATGGCTCATTTTGGAGGATAGGCGACACATTTCTTAGTGTTGGCTAAATGGCGTTTCCCAATTCCCAAAGCAGATTGCAAGTTTCTCAGGTCAGGGATAACGCTTTGTCCTCTGTGTCTAGCCTCCAGGCCATACAGAAAAAACATTCAACAGCCATCTACATATTTGTGTAGGTGCATGTGCATGTGTGTGATTGTGTGCACAGAGGCCAGACATCAACACCAGGTATATCCTCAATCACTTTCCACCATTTTATTTTTGAGTCAGGGTCTTTCCATGGACCTGGAGCTCACTGGTTTGGTGAAGCAAGGTGGCTGGCAAGCTCCGGAGATCCACTTGTGTCTGTTTCCCGGAGCTAGGATTATAAGTAGGTGTTACCGTGCCCAGGGTTAATGAGTGCTAAGGATCAAACACAGTTTCTCATGCTATGTGGCAAGCATCTTACTGACTGAACCTTCTGCCCAGTACATGATTGTGTTCCTTTCTAAACGTTTTTTGAAAGAAATTTCATATACAAGTACTGTTTTAACATCATCTCCAACTACCCTTACACCCTCCATCTCCTTCCATGGCCTCCACTCCCTCTCAAATTCATGCCCTTTTCTTTAATCATCATCTTTACATCCCCTCTCTCCCAACCGCCACACACATACACATACACACAGCCTACTGAGACATTTAGTGTGCTGTATTTATTTAGGATGACCACTTGAGATCGCATAGCCCACCAGGGGGCTCCCTCCTAGAAAAGACTCCATCTTTGTTCAGTTCCTCATGTGATGCTCAGGCTGCCCTAAGAAATCAGTTTCTGGGTCTGTGGTGAGGGGAGGTACCCTTCTGTCTCATCCCAAGCTGCACATGCTCTTCAACTCAACTCACGAGCTGCTCACTCACACTCACTGAACATGGACCCCTATATAAGCGAAGAGTCGAGTTTAAGCGGCATACTGAATTGCTGGCAGGGACATTTACTGCGGCATGGTTTGCTGAACTGTGACACTTGGGGGAGGTGGCTGGGGAGATGGTTCAGTTAGTCTCCATTGCACAAGGAAGAGGACCTAAGTTTGAAACCTCGGCCCTCACATGGAAAAAGAAAACCAAACATGCCACATGCCTGTAACCCAAGCATTGGGGGCAGGAGGGAATGCAGGGGAAGACAGATTCTGGGAACTTGCTGGCCAGTTGCATAACTCAAATGGCAAGCTTTGGTTTCCGTGAGAGACCCTGTCTCAAAAAATAAGGTGAAAGCGGTGTCCTCCTCTGGCCTCCCCAGATACATAAGCACATATACAACACACATATACACAAAAATAAAGGGAAGAGGAAGAGAAAAAGAACAAAAACAGGGCAGAGGAAAGCAAAGCCAGAAATATCCTGAACATCACTGAGCAGTGCCTATTTATTTTAAAATACTAAAATGACAAAGATTAGATACATTCAGATGTATACTGTGATGACTTGATATATATTGATTTCTGTATTAGTCCCCAAATTAAACAAAATCCATCATTACCACCCATGATGTGCATCAAATTTCAGAATTTGTTTTACCTCACAACTCAAAGTTTCTGCCCTTTGACCAGCATCTCTCCGTTCTTCCAACCTCCTGCCTTGACAACTGCCATTCTGCTCTCTGCTACTATGCGTTCAGTATTTTAGGATCGTGGAGTATTTATTATTCTATTTGGCTTATTTCACTTAGCAGAAGGTCCTCCAGTTTCATCCATTTTGACACAAATAGGGTATTTATTTTAGGGCTGAGACATACATCCCATTGTATGGAGGGACCACTATTTCTGTATCTATTCATTCACCAGTGGGAATGCCCACTGTTTAGGTATCTCACCTAATGTGATCAACGTAGTGCATGTCATTGTAAATAAACCATAGTGCATCTTAACATTCCACAAACACACTATTAGGACACACACACACACACACGTCTTTTCCTCAGTGATACCTCACTAAAAGACTGTGTTCGTTGGATCTCTTTCTATATGTAAAGATGTCTTTGGGACAATCCTCTCCCAAAGTGCACGATCTTCTATAAACAGAAGAGAAAAAAATCATCATGGTTAAAATCAGTTTCATAAAACTCATCTGTCTAGTGTGAATGAACAGGAGGCCTGTCTTCAGATCTCATAAGAATTTCTGTTTTGTCTGATATGTATTGAGCCTTGATTGTAATCGCATAGTCAGCGTTGTCCTAACAATACAGAAAACCTGCCTTCTCTGGGAGTTCCTATGAAAGTGTGAAAGTGGATGAAATACCAGCTACATTTACAGAGGACGGCCTCCTGTTCTACAAGAGCTAGACCAGGCAGGTATAGCAAAAATTTTGTTTGAGTATCAGAAAATCCTGGGTTGGAAAGTCAGGAATCCGAGTCAGGGATTTATAAGTGAAGAGAGGGAAGAGTTCTAAGGGCCAGCAAGGAGAAGGCTGTGGAACTGTGGAGTTGATGCATGCAGCCATGCCAAGGCTTCTGCTCATCCCCGGGCACCTCTTGCTTACCCTGTCTTGAGGTGAGAGAGGCATTACCCACACTTCCCCCAGGGAGCAGGCAAGATCTTGACTAGGAAGCTTTCATGGGCTGAGGACACACTTATTTGCCCAACTCCCAGACTGAGAGCAACTAAATCCCACCATAAAGGGGTTCTGGGGTGAAGGGAGTTACAGGGGGAAATGGGAGGCACGGAGGGAGGAGAAGCTGCAGTAGGGATACACTGCATGAGAGAAGAATAAAAAGTGCATTGTCATACAAAGGAAAAAGAAGGGCGTATCTTGTAGGTCACCACAGCAACCCCTATATTCACAATCCTAACATGCAAGTACCAAATTAAGGACCCAGCCACTAGGAGAAACTCAATTACTAAACAAAAGTAACCCAGAGGTTCAGAGCTTGGATGTCCAAGGATTCACCCTCCTCCCCCTCCTCCTTCTCCCTGATGCCATGTCAACTTCCCAAACTGAATATCCACTTGGAGAGTTAAATTTAGGTACCATCTAAATTTCATTTAATCCTCATTTACTACATGTCATTAATACCTCAATTTCATTTACTCATAGAAAGGGGGAGGAGAAAGGTACTCTTGAAACTAGTCTTAAAAGAAATCTATCAACAGAAAACATCTGCAGTAAACACCAAAGAATAAACCTCCCTAATAGCCACATGGATAATCAGGGTCTCATTGCCTTGTAATTACCAGCTACCGGGTACCCTACATAGAACCTCTACTCATGCTGCGTGTCCTACTGATGAGGGGTTTGATTCCAAATGCATACTGTAAAAAGCAAACCAAAACTATTCTACTCTCTTTCCACTCTCCATGTCTGATAATAAAGTACCAAAAATAGAAACATCATGGCATAAACTGGATGCTTAAAGGCCCATTCTGGCACATACAGGCAGAGAATAAAACAGGAGAGGGGAATGAAAGAATCTGCTCAGTGTACAATGCTTCCAACCAAGGGGCAAAGGGCATCAAATCTAGGATCCATCAATTACTGTCTGCAACACCGGACATGTTCTTGAAAGCTGTTTGCTAGCTATGTATAGACCCCCATAGACTCATGAAAATGAGACAGGTCATGGCATGAACAG
Organism: Pachyuromys duprasi; assembly: GCA_028658305.1. Taxonomy (NCBI): domain Eukaryota; kingdom Metazoa; phylum Chordata; class Mammalia; order Rodentia; family Muridae; genus Pachyuromys; species Pachyuromys duprasi. The sequence goes on along the minus strand of CM053762.1, from coordinate 58,630,670 downwards.
TCAGTCTTTAGCATTGTGCACATACAAAATTGGATCTACTGACTGCCAGTTGTCAGTGTTACTTTCTGGGATACTATTCCCATCAGCAGCACACCTAGTCCCATTAACTTGGCACAAACTGTTGGTAGGATATGGGTAGAGTTTTCCTGAACTTTCTGCAAAGCAGGCTGGCTTATAAATGGCTGTGCTTTCTTATTTTTAAAAAACATTCTTTAAAATGAAAGGTCCTCCCCTAAATTATCTGCCTTATCCTGCATGCCATGACCTCCACTGTGGCCCTGAGAATACCTAAGCTCTTGCTCATTACCAGGGAACAAACCTCAAGCACACTTCAAGAGCACCCTCACTTCCCACTCCATGATCCGGAGTTCGGTTGAGTTTCCTGGCCTGCTAACTTCAGGAGTTAAGAAAGAGGAAGGACTGCACTGATGTGTCCTGGTCTGCTGGGAAAGGTGCGGTTCCTTCCTGGATCTCCTGGTCCACAGAGCTTACCTTAGTGCTGTTAAACTGATGCATGAGCCTCCCTAAGCAGTGCAAGCCCTGAGGTTTCTGTGTGTGGAGAAGTCATCACAGCACTAGCAGTGGCCCTGGGCAGACCCATGCTGCTGTGTGGACCCCAGGCAATCTGTGCCATACTCCTCATTTAGGGAACTTTGTCGGGAATGCTGATTCTGCTGACTCAGCTTCTTTAGAGTGGCCATCACAGGCTGCATGCTTACTCGGATCCCAAGATCATTATGTTTCAACCAAAGTCTAAGGTCCTTGAGGATATTTATTTGTCCTCTCTTGGCTTCTATGATGGCCATGCTCAAAGGAGAGAGACATGCTTTTTTTCTATATAGCTTTGGTAATTACTGCTTTATTAATGAACTCACCCAATCTGAGACTCTTGCTGCTACATTTCTCAATTATCCATTCAGTGGCCCGAAATCCTTTCTTAATGATGGACCCGTATAGCCTATAAATGTCCTTGGAGATAATTATTTTCATTCAAAAAATATGGAGCACCTACTGCCTACATGTAGGTACTGTGAGGGACTACAAAACAGATGCCATATCTAGTTTTTCAAAACCTCATTGCAGGCCCTCTACCTGTCTTGACTGAATACCCTATCTCCTGCTGCCTAGATCTCTAAGACATCTGTATGAAAGGGTGACTCCAAAGCAGAAATCAAATACACACCAGAGTCCACTGGATTACTCCAAATTAACACACATCAGAATGAGCGAAAGCCACGTAATGGTGTCAAGGGCAGCATCTGCTCTCTGTCTTCACTCAATGCAAAGAATGGGAACAGACAAAGGAGGAACATCAGCCGTGTGGTACCCTCAAGGCCAAGGCCAGAACACAGAGAAGATGAAGAATAGGAGCATCAGGTGACTCAGCCATCAGGGGCAAACCAAGAAGGTGAAAAGCCAGCTCTCTGAATGAATATCCAGTAAAGGTCTGCCCATGATAGATGAGGCACCCAGATGAGACGGTGAGAGAGCTGTGTCTTGAATGTGATGACAGTCCCACTTCCCATAATGTACTTCTCCTGAGCAGTGGTTTCTGCATCTGAACAGTGTGGTGCTCTGAACAAAAGCTGTCCCCAGACCTTTTCAAAAGTGTCACTCTTCACCTCTTGCAGGTACCTCTGACCCAACTTCCTTGAGTGACACAGGGCAAATTAGAACTACCAGACTGAGCTCTCGAAACACACTCTTCTCCTTGCCTGGAAAAGCCTTGGGGCCGAGATAAGTGCTTCACCCCAAGAACAGGTTACTTACTGCCCTCCAACCTAAGTCAGGTAGAAGGAGCAGCTAAGTGGAAAGTAAAGGAAGATGAATAAAGAGGTAGACTATGAAGGCACTCTTACTAAAGAAGGAAAAATAAGGAGGCAGAGGCCGTCTCCCAAGTGGGAAAGGCAATGGGACTTTAACTGGACAGAAGCGATTCTTTCCTTTTTATTTGATATTATGTACATAGGTGTTTGGTCTGCATTTAGGCCTATGTGCCATGTGCATTCTTGGTGCTCACAAAAGCCATAAGAGGTTACCAGAGTCCCTGGGAATTATTGAACCCGAGTCCTCTGTAAGAGCAGCCAGTATTCTTAGCTGCTGAGCCTCTCCAAGAAGGGCCTCAAGAAGCCATTCTTAAATGTCCCCAAATGATTGGCACTTCTGAGTGATACATCCCTAGTCCACTGCACGGATGGCAGCCTGAAGGGGCTAGGCTCAGGATGCATAAATCACACAACCTGCCCTGGTGGCTCCTGTCACTGGAGACGCCAGGCTATGCTGCTGATGGCTGGCTACCTAACTGTAGCTCCCAGGAGTGGACCGAAGCCTTCACCATGGACCAGCAGGTAACCAAGAATGTGCCAGCATCTCACCTACATTAGATCTCCAGGAAATGCAATCATGGAATAAATGTGATAGAGGAAAGAAAATAAAATAGGAAAAGAGGAAGAGAGGAGGAAAAAAGAGAGGAAGCAGAGGAAATGTGGGAATGAAGCACACCATTGTCTTGGGCAAGGTCTGAGCTGCACTGGCATTTTCTTCCAAGAACCAAATAGAAGCCCTGCTTCTGTGCTGCTGCCACAGCAAACAGTGACGTGGAGCATTTCACATGCTGCTACTAGCTGCCCACAGCCGGCTGGCAGGAGCTACAGTTGGAAAGCGCTGACTCAGACGGCCCTCGGCTTGTACACGCACAGACTTCTGTGCCAAAGCTGGTTACACATGCAGGCACACACAGCCCCCTCCTGCATGGCTCCTGCCTTCTTCACATGCAGGCACACACAGCCCCCTTCCAGACAGCCCCTCCGTTCTTCAGCTTCCAGCCTGCAGGCTGCTGGGTGGTGGTCTGGACTTCATGAAGATCTGCTTCCCTCACACACTTCTACAAATGTCCCAGGAAGGACCAAGATGAAGGAAGCAGCCTTCTGGGACCCTGATTCTAGGGTACTGGCTGAGAACTGAAAGGCAAAACACAAGACACCCAGTCAAATTTGAATTTCTGATAAACAACACACTTATCTTCATTTTCATTCGCTAAGGGTGGTGATGCTGTTGGTGGTGGTGCAGGTGTGCCGTTCTCCTGCTCCTCTCTTGAAGTGACAGATGATGGTGGGGATTGCAGGGCAACACTCTGACATGAGTAACATTGTTGTTGCCTCTGTTTACAGATAAGGAAATTAGGACGAGGGCTTGCTGAAGGCACACAGCTAGGAAGTCCTGTCTGAGAACTAGGCGTGGACTCCAGTCTATGCCCTCTGGAGACAGGAAATGGGGTCCAGCAGGGACAGTGAGCTCTCATATCCAAGCTACTATTTTGGTCTGGTTCTGTGGCACCAACTTGACACTCCAGGCTGCCATGGCTCCAGCCCCAGTGCCCACATTCAGAAAGCACCTGAAACAGACCCTCCCTTCATAGTGTGTGCTCCTGTTTTCAGTGGCCTCTCCCAGGCATTTCATGGTGGGCTATCACATACAGAGAAGGAACAGGTTGTCCATCATTAAATAAAATAGTCACTGGAGTCTGAGCATCTAGTTTCTGGATAAGGCTGCCTGTGTGGAGGTGCCAAGATGAGGTAAAAGTACATCAACATTACCTCATTCCCCAAGCCAATCTGGATAGATGAATATTGGAGTCTAAGTCACGGATACTGACCTTAGACCAGCTGGGAAAAATGTCTCAGTAGTGGGAAGATCTGAGACTAAAACAGATGAATTCATAAAATAGATAAGATGGCAGGGCAGAGTATGGGCAAAAGTATGGATAAAGAGACAGATAGATAGATGATAGATAGACAGATAGATGATAGATAGAGATGATAGATAAATGATTGGATGGATGGATGGATGGATGGATAGATAGACAGACAGATAGATGATAGTCGGTGGGTATGTAGCTAGATGGGTAGATGGGTAGGTAGACAGATACATGGGGAAAGGGTGAGCTTGCAATCTTAAAGGAGATCACTAAATATCTGAAGTTCCTCCCCGAATCCTGGGTCTTTTCTACCATGTTCTATCAAGGTTTTAAAGACAGAGAGAAAAGAGGGAGGTGTAGGAATCGGGTAGATAGAGAAATGTGAGCATAGAGAAATAAAGACAAATGGGTGGAAAGGCAGCAATGAGGTCTTCTTAACTCAGTGGCTCTGTCCAAGGTTCCTGAACATTCCTGGCTGTTACAGTAACACAGATGTGGCCATGGGGACACTAGATTTTCATCTCCCTGATTTACTGGCTGTGGGTGTTCCGGAGCTCACGACAATCAGCTATTTGTCACTGTCTGTATCCAGGAGGCTGGGACAAGGGTGAGTCAGGAGGGTGAGGTCACTGCAGTCTGAGTGTACAGCAGCTGTGGGTCTGTTCCGACACCTCTGCTCTCCCACCCCCGCCTCGGGCTGGTCACATGACTCCAGTCATCCCTCCACACCCAGAACACCACCTCCCCAAACCGAGTCACAGACTGCACTCCCCCAGTGCCCACACATGCCTGCAGGAAAGCCAGACTCCTGTTTGGAGCCTTCTTACCCTAATCTTTACCTAACAGAGACACCGATGGGAAAAGGAAGGTTGCATGAGGGATCAGGGATGTGTCTTTTTAAAATATACCAATGCCAGCTCTGCCTGCTCCTCCCTGCGTTCACCCATCTCAGGGCGCAAGGCCTCACAGCCATGGTCAGGAAAGAGATGGCTCTCGTCTCCAAGAGGGAGGAAAATCAGCGAAGGAACCCAAGAGAGCAGGTACAAAGTCTATCCCACCTCACTAGAGACTGTGCCATGCACTAGGGATATTTATGGAGAGAAATGGTGGCATTTACAGGTGAAACTGTGGATACTGTGTCCTGTTAAAACACCAGTCCTCTACAACAGTGTTCTTGTTTCCCTCAAACCCAGCCAGACCCTTTATTGACAGTTACTTCACACAGCCAAGTCTTCATGAATGTGAGGGCATGCTTTGGGTTAGACATAAAATAATAATAATAATAATAATAATAATAATAAAAAGGTTAGACAAGAGTTGTGATGCAAATCAGAATGTGCCAGGGGCACCATATATGGATGCCCCTTATAGCTGCTGCCTCTCTCTAGCAGGCCTGGGCAGCCAGAGTCAACCCCAGGCTCCTTGACACCATGATCTTTCTTAAAATAATGGACTTGTACATGGTGCCCATGTTTGGACACAGAGAACTACCCCTGCTTTGTGTCTTGTAGACCAGGTCTGTTTCTCCACTGAACTCCCACAGTGCTTGGTTTTGGTCTGTTTGGGGGCCTAATGAACTGTATGTTCACTCGATCGCTTCTCCATCACTCCAACTATTTATCAATATTAATGCTTACCAACGATCTTTTATATGTTCACCCTCTTTACTAGCACTGGCTCGTGCAACCCTCCAACTACCATTTAAGATCTGTATCATCATCACTGTCATTCTTCAGATGAGATAAGTGAGTAATCAGAGCAGGGCAGGCTTCCCAGAGGTGCCAGGAGTGGACAGGGTGAGGCAGGCCCCCTTCAAAGTGCTGCAATGATTAGGAATGAATCCATAGTCTCTTGCCCCAGGGTTGGCTCCAGTGAGTGCTTGATAAATGATAAACAAGTGGAAGAAACGGAGGGAGGGAACAAGCTTTTCCAGCCCTGTGTTACTATTACAAAGGATGCAACCATGTCACAAACTAAAGCAAATAATCAATGAAGCCAACGAAAACAACCGTTAAGGGCAGACAAGAATTCCACTTACTGGCACACAGCAGGTCGACTGTGAATGTCATCACATTTAACCCACACACAGTCACCCTGTCAGAAGGGCACCATGATTCCTGAGGCACAGCTGAAGAGTGGAAGCTCACAGTCCTTCACATGTCCACGTCTCTCTCTGGAAAAAGGCAAGAACGTTGGGGTGGAGGTGTGGAGGGGGGGGAGGAGAAGGACTGGCCCCACAGCTGGACCTGAGCCATTGGAAAGTCACTACTTTGAATCCTGGACCCTTCAAAGACCCAATTCTTAATTATCCTAGTGGATAATTATCCCATAAATTATCCTAGTGGAATTCTCAGACTCTACAGAACTTTCTACAAAATCCCAGTAGGCTTTCTAAGGCTCTTTCCACAGTGGAAAAGTCCAGAGCTTGCTGGCCTGTATTTCACACAGAACCCTGAGCCAAGCTAGCATGGGGAAGGTACCCACGAGTACTGAAGGAGTAAGCTGGCTGCCCATCAGCTATCCCTCCAAGCAGCTGCTGAGTAGACAAGTGGTAGACACCAGCTGACACCAAAAAACACCAATGAGGCATCAACAGCAGAATGTCAAGACAAAGGGTTAAAAGTCCCCTTTTCCCCTGCTCACCTGCCTAGCCAGACCTCATGGAGAGGAAAGACACTATTAAAAATCTGTATGGACTCACTGGGTAGTTCATCTTCTTCCCATGAAGAAAAATGAAGACCATCAGCAGTCAGGCACCTGGGACTCACTTTAGCCACTGTTTTTCTGGATCCAAATTACTAACTGGTATCTGCATTCTGGCCCTAACAAGGCTAGTTATTAAGTATTGGGACAAACAAAGGTTTACTCTATATCTTAGTGTTCCGTTGCTGCAAAGAGACACCACGAACAGACAACTCTTATAACAGAAAGCATTTAATTGGGACTTGCTTACATTCAAAGGTCTAGTTCTTTATCGTCAGGGCAGGAAGGATGGCAGCAAACAGGCAGACATGGTGATGGAGGAACTGAGAGTTCTACCCCTGGTTCCTTAAGCAGCAGGAAGAGAGGGAGCCTGGTCCTGGCCTGGGCTTCGGAAATCGCAAAGCACACTCCCAGGGAAACACTTCCTCCTATACCATACTTCCTAATAATACCATTCCCTGGTGATGAAGTATTCACATCTATGAACCTATGGGAAACCATTCTTATTCCGACTACCATACTCTAAGTTATGTTTAGCTACTGAGCCACAAATCATTTCTCCTCCCAAGTCCTCTCTGGTTTCTGGAGTCGTCAATACCCAGGTACTATAGTTCTTTTGAAAAGGTGCTGAGACAGACACAGAGTAAAGGCAACTTTCCTTAGTCTGGGACATTAAGACCTTCCCCTGAGCTCATAGAGGACCTAGGCCAAATCTTGATGAGACAGCCTGAATAGGAAAGGCCCCAAAACCCTGGCTAAGAGCCAATAGCCTGCAAGTTGCTCATAATGCCACAGAGGATAAGACATGGACAAGGTCTTGGCTATACTTAACAGCAGAAGTCAGAAGGCTTCAGACAATACCTTAAAAACATCTGTCCCCAAGATCAGTCCCTGGCTCGTATGTATCTCAGCCTCTCTCATGATACCAAACCCAGAGCATCTGAGATTTCTATCACAGGCATCTTATTGAATGAATACCCTTCTGCATGGATGCATACAAATTGTGAACAAAGGTAGATCGTGCAGTTTGTTCAACTCCAAAGCAGATTGCAGGGCAGAATGCACTAACCAACCACAATTTCTGTGAGTCTGACTCGAGGGCTTAACCTGATTCCCACAGTAGGGAACTAGAGTTAGAACGTTAGGCCTAACAGACATTCTAAAATAATAGCTAACCTGCTGAGCACTTGTAAGACCTCAGCAGTCTTCAGACTTATGGAAGCCTATAGTAGACAACCTACAAAATAGTTACACCATCATCTCCCTCCTAGAAGAAGCCATCGAAGCAGAGGAACTGCCTCGACTTTCCAACCACATGCCCCATTCTCATATTTGTTCATTCACTAAATAGCTATCCGTTATTCACCAAATAACTACTTGAGGACCAGGTTGTGAGGTAAGCTCATCCCAAGTCAGCCTGAAGATTTCTTCCAAGCAAATGCACTCCTCTCTGAAGAGGCCATTTCTTCTCTCAGCTCTGTAGACATGAAGAAAAGCCAGGAGCTTGATCAAGCACTTTCTCTGCTGTAACTCCCCACTTCTGTCATGTGACTCCAAGCCACTACACCCTGAGAGAACCGAAGGCAAACCAAAACACCTTTGTCTTCATGGAGTTTTCATTCTGCTGAGGCAATGTGCAATAAATACAAAAGACAGAGTGGTAAAATGGGCAATCTGAGACGTGCCGATAGGGACGCAAGCGGAGCCAATGGTTAGGTGCAGAAGAATACACAGTTTAACTGGTGCCGCCACAGAAGGCCTCACTGAGAAGGCAATTTAAGCAAATACTAGAAAAGGTGGTAGACTAAACCATATATCTGTGCATACAGAACATTCCAGGGAGCAGGAAGGGTCTGTGCAAAGGCCTTGAAGCTTTGGTGACATACCATGGAAGGACAGACTATGTAAAGAAGCAGGAGACATTATGAGAACAATAACTTGTCCTCCGCCTTCACATCCCTGGTCATAACAAGAACTCGAGCTTGACCCTGGTGAGCCCCCTCATGACTGATAAGGAGCACAGGATCGGGGAGGACTGATGATTTAGTAAAACATGTATAGGGCAAGACCTTAAACCAGAGCCTAGAAAGAAAATCAACTGTAAGTACTCATCCTACCAGTCAAAGCACCTTGGCCTTTTCCTCGCACCCACTGCCCCTAGCAAGCCATCCTTTCTCACTGAAAATAGATACAGTGGCAACTGATGCAGAAAAAAAAGGCAAGCTTGGCCATGTTCCATGGAGGACACAGGGAATGATTCTCAGAGGTCCCCCACGCTAAAAGTAAGACATGCGGGAAGATAATGGAGATGTCTCTGGAGCCAGAAGCCTGGGAGTGATGGTGGGTTCTCCTCCCTCCTCACCTCTGCAGCTGCAAAAAGCAACCACCTCTCCAGAAAGTGGGTGTGTTTACTTGGACAGAGTCCCCGGGCTGATTCCTAAGCATCTGCTTAGGCGTGTACTACAAATAAAACTCACATTTCCCATTTTAAAGTGGGAAACACAGACCACAGAGTGGGGCGTGAGTTAGGCCCACACAGAAGCTCATCTCCCTCAGAGGAGGAATTGTGGGGAGAACTCATGTTAGGGATTTGAAGAGCATGCCTTTACTCCCTGCCCACCTTTCCCGATATGGAGGTCTCTTCTCAGTCCAGAGGCTAGCCTTCTGGAAGATATTTACCTCTGTCCTTGTCTTGCTGTTTCTTTTCTTTATTTTTTAATATAGTCCTGGCTGGCCTGGAGCTTACTATGTAGACCTGCCTAGCCTCAAACTTGCAACAAATTTTCTGCCCCTGTAGCCCAAGATTACAGGCATGTATTACCAGCTCATCTTTCCTTTTTAATTTTAATTTTTTCACTATTTATTCATTATATACCCTGATTGAAGCCCCCTTCCTGAACTCCTCCCAGACCCACCCTCCCTCCTTCTACCCCCTCCCAGCCCCTTCTTCTAGTCCACTGAAAGGGGGTGTTCTCCTCCTTTGCCATCTGCCCATAGCTTATCAAGTCTCATCAGAACTGCCTGGATCCTCTTCCTCTGTGGTCTGGTAAGGCCACATCGCCAAGGGCAAGGGTTCAAAAAACAGGCAACCGGAGTTCTTAACAGAGGCAGTCCCTGCTCCCCTTACTCGTGAACCCATGTGGAGATTGAGTTGCTAACTGGCTACATCTGAGCAGGGGATCTAGGTCCTCTCCATGCATGGTCCTTAGTTGGTGTATCAGTCTCTGCAGGATCCCCTGGGTTCAGATTTTTCAGTTTTGTGGGGCTCCTTCTGGAGCTCCTGTATCCTCCATGTCCTTCTATCCCTCACCCCTTCTTCCACAAGACTCAGTCTCATTGTCTGTTTTGATCCCCTGTCGGGTGGAGCCTTTCAGAGGACATCTATGGTAGGCTCCCAATCTGTTTCCTCTCTTCCAGCACTTCTGGTGTCTATCCTGTTTGCCATTCTGAATGAGATTTAAGCATTGTATCATCTCATCTTGAATGCACTTAAAAGTTCTCAAGGGTGCCTGCTAACTTCACCAGGGGCTCACCTGCAGTTTTTCTGCCTCCTCATGGAACAAAACCTGAACAGAGCCCTCCAGAGAACTAGAGTTTACAGCAGTAAAGATGACCCCAGAGTCATGGGCCAAGGTCTTGGTGCAAACAACAGTAACAGCTAACATGTCTACATTCCAGCACTTTTTATGGGTCAGGGACTATTTTGTACCACTCAGGTGCATTAGCTACTTTAGTCCTCACACAGTCCTGTGAGAAAGATTAGACAATCATCTATTTGTACAGGTAAGGTGTTGTGGTCTCTATCTGAATGTCAGCAGAAACTTCTGCTCAGAAGGCTTGATACCTCAGCTTCCGAATCTAACTTCTGGAAGGCTATTGGCTCATCAAAGCTCTGACCTAATCAATTGATGAACCCACAGATGGGTTCATAACTTGATGGCCACATCAGAAAGTGGTGAAACTTTCAAAGGTGAGTATACATTGGAGAAAGGTGTCACTAGACACATGTTCTTGGGATTTTATCTTATTCCAATCCCTTCACCATCCTAACTATCTGCTTCTCAGTGGCCATATGGAGGAGCAGTGTCTGCCACACTCCTGCCGTAGGAATTGTTTACTCTGCTTCAGCCCAAAAGCAAAAGAACCAGCTGATTACAGAATAAAACTCCAGAAACCATGAGCCAAAATGAATCATTCCTTTTAAATCACAACTCTTGGCTATTTGCCAAAGCAGTTTTTTTTTTAAAAAAGCTAACATAGGAAACTAAGGCAAAAGGAGGTGAAATGACGCACCCACGTCCGTACAACTACTGGAGTAGCAGAGCAGGGCTTTACCCCAAGCATCGGAGTAGAACAATGCCCATATCTCAGGCACTGACACGAGTGAGGCACACTAATCTGAGAAAGATGCACTGAAGTTAGGACACAAAGTGTGTCCTGATGAATGCTACCATCCATGAGATAGAACAGCTACCATCCAGGCGACTGTTCACTGGCCTGCTCAAAATGATCAATGTTTGCCCGCATTTGCCATGCCGTTCTGGCATGGCTGACTCACACATTTGTCTCACCCGTGACCAGAGCATGTGTCCTTTGGCTCATGTGCTTTGTTCTATACAGTGACCCTTGGAGGGGTCCTACAAGGGCTTCCAGAAGCTGTCTGCAAATATCTGCTGGGAGAATGAATGGGTACTTATGCAGATGAATGACTTAACTTGGCCCGTGCAGATGTTTTAAGCATCCTCTTTACAAAATAGAGAACGTCGCAACATCCAGGTCAGTGCTTCCTTGCTTCCTCCCACAGAGCCTCACACCAGGACTGAAGTAGAGATGTACACATATTCTGTTATCCTTTTATTGCACTTAATTCTCTGTTTCACTTTAATTAAAAAAGCACAATAGCTTCAAGTGCTGGATCTTGATGCACTCTGCTATTCATGAATATTTATCACTCCAGGCTATATAAAATTGAATAATTATTAGCAATTAAAAGAAGGTCAATGGAAGGCTTTCCAGAACCCTCCACCAAGAGGGAAAAAGAGAAATGGAATGTTGTGATGAAGAGCCTTCGGCAAGGACTCTGCCAGATAGGGGAGAAAGTATTGGCTGACAAGGCAAAAAACCTACGCTTAAAGGCCTGGGCTGATTTGAAGCAGGAATGCTCTACTCAAAAGGCATTTATTTCATTGAAGAAAGTGCACTAGGTGTGAAGAGGGTATATTTGACAACGTGGGTCTTCAGAGATTGTAGAAAAAGAGAAAAGTGAATTTAGGCAAGTTCCTCCACACGCTTGAGTCTGTTTGCTTTCTGCTACTTGTCTCTAGTGCTAGACCAGTGATGGAATAAACACCTTGTGATGCTCATGAGACAGGACACAGCCTGATGAATGCTGGGCCTTTCATCCATTTTTCAAGATGGACAAGGGTCTCAGAAGCTCTACTGGGCCTGTGTGGACCACTCAACATTCTTAAATTCTCTCCTCATGAGGAGGAAACTGCACTTCTCATGTACGCTGACTCCTGAAAAGCCACAAAATCAGGCGTCCATCACTGCTCATGCTGCCTTATGAGCAAAGGCCGTCCTACAGCCTAACAGAAATCAGTACCCCTGCTATTGTTTATCACTCACCTCGCTCCAGAGAGAAGATCCCTATGCTACTCCTACACAGAGCCATCCCAAATGCTGAGAGCTACTGAACTCACTACCTTCTCTAAACGAGCCTACGCTGTGAATGACTTGTTTCTGCGTAAAGTTCCAGGGTCCTCCCTCATCCTTGTCTCCATCCTTGAATAATCTTGAATGACTCATTTGTCTTGAGCTCTGAGGACTAATCACTGAAGTCCTGGGCCAGTGAGAAAAGAGCAGGATCTTGAGCACTGTTGCTGTTAATGCTTTCAACTCCAGATGCTATTAACTGTAGGGGCTACCGTGACTCACAACTGACTCCCATGCGTTTTCAAGTATTTTAACAATATAGTTTGGGCTCGTCAAAGTTCCAGGGTCAGGGGCTATTGGGAGACCTGTGGCTCTTGCACTGGGAGGCTAACACTGGGCAAAACAACTCCTGCATGTTTTCCCATCATACTCAGTAATAACATAAGAAACTGTAGATACTTAAAAACAAAGGCCACCCCAGTCTCCCTTGCTTCTCACACTGGACATTTTCATACTAACTGTTTCTCTAGCCTCTAACCCCTGATCCTAGGGACTAGGTTACTAGGCACAGGTAATCTTTAATTTTACTTCTTTTATATCAATAGCCATATTCACTAATATTGATAGAATAATTGCTGTGTGCCCCTTACATATAGAACCTCACATGTATAAATGCACTTAATAGCTGCCTTCTTGAATCGGAACGTTAGAAGTCAGTCACATTGCAGGAAGTTTCCTCTATCTAGCCAGCTAACCACAGAGACATAGGAACCTCCTTTTGTGAAACAGGGTACTACTAAGACTCATGTCAGTGTACGCATCATCACCCTGAACCCAGTGAGCTAAAGGTACCAGGCAGAGTTAGAAAAGTCAAAAAAACAAAACAGGAAACACTGAGACCCCCTCTTTCATTGCAGCTTCACTGTTTTCTCCATGCTAAGGACTAACCTAAGGCCTTTTGCATGCTATGGACACGCTATATCACTGAGATATATCTGCTGGGCTTTCTCTAATTTTGGATGCATGATCTTATTAAGTCCTAGGGCTTGCCAAATACTCACTGAACACCAAGCAGGTCTTGAACTTGTGATCCTCCCACCTCAGCCTCACCAGCAGCTGGGATTACAGGCCTACCACCAGGCCCAGCTTCTGCCTTCTTTTTAGGGTGTACGTTGTTGACTGACAGGATTGACACCCGTTAAGAGATTCAATGTTTTTTGTTTTGTTTTTCCTTTTTTTTGTTAACTAAATCAATTTACATCTCAGTCCTAGGCCCCGCCCTCCTCTCCTCCCGTCTTACCCTCCTTCTACTATTCCTCAGAATAGGGGACCCCCTCCACCCAGACACACCCTAGTTCATCTATTTACATGAGGACTGAGTTCATCTTCCTCCCCTGTGACCTGGCAGGATAATCCCATCAGGGGGAAGTGATCAAAAATCAGGTAACATAGTCCATGTCAGAGATATTCACCACCCATCCTCCACTCCTCTAACTAGTGGGTCCACACGAAGCCTAAGATGCCCATCAGCGACTTATAAGTAGAAGACCTAGGTCCAGACCATGCATTGTCCTTGGTTGGTGCTTCAGACTCCATAGGCCCTTCTGGGCCCTGGTTGATTGGTTCTGATGATCTTCTTGTGGAGCTTTTGTCACCTCTATCCCCCCCCCGCCCCTTTTCCAGTAGCCTCCCTCTGTTTCATCCAGTGTTTGGCTGTGAGTCTCAGGACCTGTTTTGAGCTGTTGCTGGGCGGAGCCTCTAAGAGGACAACTCTGGTAGGCTCCTGTCTACAAGCATATCAGAGTGTCATTAATAGTGATAGGGGTTGACTTTCTTCCATAGGGTGGGTCTTAGGTTGGACAGAGCATTGGTTGGACACTCCCTCAATCTCTTCTTTATCTGCTCTATCTTTGTCACTGCAGGTCTTGCAGGCAGGGTACATTTGGTTTTGTGGGTTGGTTGGTGATCTCCTCCATCCACTAGGAGTCTTGTCTAGCTAAAGGGTGTCCTCTTCAGTCTCCATGGCCCCTGTTACTAGAAGTCTTAGCTAGAGTTCCCCTCATATCCTCCCAGAAGCCTATTCTGACTTAGGTCTGCAGCTTGTCACAGAGATGACCCACCCACTGTTTCTATTTTCTCTGCAGGCCTTCTGCCCTCCCTCCCCAGGTCTGACCTTCACTTTTATTTCTCTCTGCACTGTCTCTTCTACCTCATTCCCACTCTTCAACCACTACCTCTGTCTATTCTATTTCCCCTTCCGAGTCAGGTTTATGTGTCCTCCCTTGGGTCCTCTTTCTTACTTTTCTTCCTGGGGTCTGTACATTGTATGTCTATCCTGTACTATATGACTAAAATCCACTTACAAGAGAAGTACTTAAAGAAATGTTCAATGTCCTTAGTCATCAGGGAAAGGCAAATCAAAACAACTTTGAGATTCCATCTTACACTTGTCAAAATGGTTAAGATCAAAAACTCAAGTGACAACACATGAAGGCAAGGATGTGGAGAAGGGAGGACACTCCTCTTTCCACATTGCTGGTGGGAGTGCAAACGTGTACAATGACTTTGCAAATTAATCTGGCACTTTCTTGGAAACCTGGGAATAGCCATACCTCAAGACCCAGCTATACCATTCCTGGGCATACACCCAAAAGATGCTCAACCATACAACAAGGACATTTGCCCAACCATGTTCACAGCAGCTTTATTCATAATAGCCAGAAACTAGAAACAACCTAGATGTCCCTCAACCGAAGAATGGATAAAGAAGCTATGGCACACAACGGAATACTATTTAGCCATTAAGAACAAGAAAATCATGAAATTTGTAGGCAAATGAATGGTCCTAGAAAAGATCTTCCTGAATGCGATAACACAGACCCAGAAAGGCATACATGGTATGTACTTACTTATAAGAAATTATATTTTAGGGACCTCACAATTGTTTATTTGAAGACCATATGCAAGTGTATCTGACACTGATCTTGCAAACAAATCAAGCTCCTGCTACTGCAAACAAATCAAGCTCCAAGAAACTGGGTCATCTGCTTCTTGAACAAACTTCTAGTTGTTCCCTCACATTTTAAAAGGTTACATATAAGAGGGGAAATTTTTAAATCTCAGAGATTTTAAAATTGGGCAACCTCTCTGCTAAGCATATAAATGCAAGGTCCCATTTCTGTGTTCATTTTCATTCTGTGTGTGTGTGTGTGTGTGTGTGTGTGTGTGTGTCTCCCTCTGTTCCTTCCTCTCCCTTTCTTCTTCTCCTTTTCTCTGTCTCTAATCTTCTTCCTCTGTTGCCCCTCTCCCCACCTTTCTCACCTCTTCTCTCCTTTCCTCTCTTCTTCTAAATCATTCCTCACCCCCTCCGGATGTTTTGTTTTCAGGAATAAGATAGATGTTGCTGGATTATGCACACTTCCACAAAGCTTCAAGAGAAAACTGGTCAGTTTAGGGACACTGACTATAAACCTGACGTTGACTAACAATTACTGCTTTATAGTGCAACGGAATGATGGTCTCATTGCCACCATGTTTTACCCTCTGATACAACCACTGGCACAGTTGACCTGAGTCTTCAACAGTGACGAAGCTCAGAAGCCAGGCTTCTCACCTCAACCCTCAGCCTCTTCCTCGAAAGGTTTTCATGCCACAGAACAAATGCCCCAGGTTTCAAGCACCTGTGACACATTAAAGTTAGCAGCTGAAGCAGCATCCTAAATATTTAAAACAAAACCTGGACCAGTGAGATGAATCAGCACATAAAGGCACTCATCAGGCTTGGGACCTGAGTTCAATCCTACAGCCCATGTAAATGTGGAAGGAAAGTCCTAGCCTCACAAAGTTGAATTCTTACTACAACACATGAAGCCTGGCATATGCAGCTACACACAACACCTGCACACACACATACACATAAAATTTTCCAAATGGTTTTTAAATAATGTAAACTAACTCTTGTGTGGTAATATACACCTTTAATCCCAGCATTCAGGAGGCTGAGGCAGGTGCATCTCTGTGAATTCAAGGTCAACCTGGTCTACGTGGTTAGTTCCAGGACAGCCGGAGCCAACAGGGGAACCTTTTTTGGGGGGGGGGTTAGTAAACCCTTCTTTATCTTGTGTTCTCATTGTTTTTACGGTGGCTTTGGCTTTGTTTTTTAACCTTCCATGGGACTAGTCTAACTCAATCAAGACTAACAAATCAAAAAGCAACTTTGGGTTAGACTTTGTAAGGAAGAAAGCAAGCCATCAAGGAAAGGTGACATTCTGCAGGAAGCTCAGAGGCTTGGAGTCACATTCTTCTAAACACCCAATTAGAACAGAGTCCCCTCCCAGAGCAAAATCCTGCCTTGCTATCATGAATGACTGAGTTCTAAGGTGTGAGGGCTGGTTTAGCATTCACTTCATTCTGAAGTTTACCCGTCTCTCTTATCCTATAATTACTAGTGCTGCTGGGTAGCCATGTTTCACAGAGATGTGATGCCACCAAGAAACCAAGAAGGACCCAGACATGATCATTAATTTCATGCCCAAGTCACTGTCATTGTGAGTGACCAGGGTCAACTGGCATTATGTAATGGGTGTCTCAGACGTTAAATTAAAAGGAGGCAGCCCTGAGCAGAGGAGCCTCACAAGATTGTAACAGATGGAAAAAGAAGACATGTGCCACTATTGTATCTGAGATGGAAATGGAATCCAAGATCAAGGTCAAGACTTAGATGGAGATGGAGGTTAGGAAAAAGACAGACAGAAAGAGACATGGAGAGAAATGAGAAAGGAGTACAATGCTGCACACATACACCAGGATTCTGAAGGAACCACTCTCTTCCTTCTGGGCCTCCCCTCTCATTTACTCTCCTTTTCTCAGTGTAGTAGGAAGAATGAGGCCCTGGTCTCCAGAGGATCCAGACACCCATCTCCAGACAGCACTAGCCACAATTTTATCAAAATTTATCTCAGCTCTCGGAATGCAAAGAACCCAGGGGGCACCAATAAATCCTTCTCTTAAGCTCCTTTGTAGCACAGTCCTTGGCTTCCTTCTCTGTCTTGCTGCTCTTGTTCTTACTCAGGTGCCACTATTATTCTTTCTACATATTAGCTTTTATACTTTCTATATAGAGACAATTGTCAAATGTTAGGCCTGAAAGAGTCTTTTTATCTGTGGCCAAATAAAAGCCATCTATAGCTCCCTACAGAGAGCATGGTGGTTCACAGTGGAAATCTGAATGCATTCCCCTGAACTCAGAAACAAGAGAAAGAGGTCCAGAACCATCACTTCTATTCAACACTGCAGGGAGGTCATAACCTGTGCAATAAGGGAAGAAAATAAAATGATCAGTATAAAGCAAAGGCAAGCTCAAAATGCTCATTATTCACAGACGCCATGATGGTATGCAAAGAAAATCTAAAAGACTCTGAAGACAACACAAGCAACAAAAGCCCAAAAATGAACTAAATCCCCTCTTTAAAAATCGTATCAAAAGGCATCAGATTCCTAAGAAGAAGTCTCTTGAAATATTTATAAGATTTTTATACTAAAATGAAATTAAAGAAAATTAAACAGCAATTTCCTCCACAGATTGATTTATGTAATGTACTTCCAATCGTTGCAGGCATTAGGGGAGAAACTGAGCAGTTGTTCCTAAAACGTATCTGGAGACACAAAGGGTCTAGAACAACCAAGACAATCAAGAAAGAAAAACAAGAAACATGATGAAAAGACTAGGCTGACAAATTGAAATCACCAAAGAATTGCATTCATTATTAAACTTCAAGATGAGGGCAGCATGGGATTAGTGTCAAGACAAACAATAATATGTCAATGGATCAAGTAGAGAATTCACTAATAGGTGCATTCAAGAAATCTTGTTGGCAACAGAAGCATCTTGTAATAAAAGGGTTTGGCTTTCTAGTTAAGTAAAGAAATTTGATCCATTTTTTTTCACTCATGTAATCTCAACACATGAAAGAAAAAGAATGAAATTCCAGATAGATGTCGAAGTTAAAGCAATAAGGTTTTTAGAAGACCTTGTAAAAGGCAAAGATTTTATAACAAAAGGAAAAACACGATAAACTAAATTAAACTTCATCTAAATTAAGGCCAAAATACAAACCACCGTTTAAGAAGGTGTCCACAGTCAATACATCTGGCCAAGAACTCCCACCGAAACTATGGAGAAGTATTACAAATCTGGTGTGAAAAACAGGAAATGTAAAACAAATGGACAGAATACATGAATAGGCATTTTGCTAACAATAGACACCTTCCTGGTGTCCACTGAGCACAAAACCATTGCTCAGCATTTACCATTAATCAAACCAAACACTCAAAAGGACACATCGCTACACCTGCCAAGATAAAGTGTGCACACACGTGTGCATGTGCTGGCAATAATTTGGTATAAATGTGAAGCCAGCATATTTCTGGCAAAAGCGTAACTCATACAACCACTTTGGAAACTTTGGAAAGTTTCCAAACCAGTTTGGAAACTTTAACTTGGTTAAAGGAGCTTCTCAAAGCCACTCTATGGCCCAGCCAGCCCACTCTTAGGTGCAAACTTGAGAGACATGAGTGCATATGCAAATACAGCCCAATATTTGGCCAGAACCAGATGTCCTTTATGGATATCTTTAATTATACTTCAGTTAAAAAGCCTGAGTACATCTACATTGTAACACTATACAATGCAGAGCTGCCCACAGGAATAAACTGCATGGATAAAATGGTAAGTGCTACAAAATGCTACAAAGTGGACTCTGAAGAGAGCACACTCTGTATAGCAGTTACCTTTGCTTTGTGTGTACTCATGGATTTGTGTCATAAATTGCTCTGAAACCAAGTGTCTTGAGACAGTAGATATCTTGTGTTTCTTAATTTCTGCCTGTCAGGAATTCAGATGTGGCTAAGTTGGATCTTCCAGCTTCCACTCAAGATGTCACCCAGGCTACAATCATATCACATGTATAGCCGTTGGACCCCAATTCTCGACTGGATGGTGCCAGTAGGACTTAATCAACATGGCAGTAGGCTCACGATAATCAAGGAAAGCCAGAGAAAAAGGCTGCAAAGTCAAGCTAAAGCCTTTACAGACAACCTTGGAATTGATATCTACGTGTCATCATATTTATAATCGGGCTACTGGGGGCAGCCTATACCAAAGGGTAGAAATTCAGAAAGACCCAAGTATCAGGCAGCAGAGACCACAGGAACCACATCTGTAGCCTTTGGCTACATTTCAGAGAGTTGTTAATTTACTTTGGCACGTACATATATAAAGATAGGGTTTTTACATGCTATTGAAGATAAGCTGGCATAAATTCAAGTTAGATTGTTATAACTTTAAGATATTAACTAAAAAACCCTGCGGTAATGAAAAATAGCGACATAAGCATGTTGAGTGTCCCTTATCTAAAGCATTTGAGAGCAGAAGTGGTTAGAGTTTCTTTTTGTCTTTTTTTGAGTTTTGAATATTTGCATGTGTGTGTGTGTGTCTGTATGTGTGTAAAACAAATTTATGTCAGGGGTAAGACCCAAGCATAAACACAAAATTCATTCATGTTGTATATTTGTTTTATGTGTAACCTAAAAATAATGTTATAGATTATTCTTAAGACTCTGTGCACGGTGTCAAATCTACACTAGAGGCACCACGTCTGCACTCATGTTTTATATTCTGTAGCACTTTGGATTTCATGTGGATGTGATAATGATCACACACCATTGTGAATGTATTTAAGACCACTAAACTGTATACTTTTAAAAGCAGATAGGGATAGTTCAGTGACAGACAGACAGTCTAGCATGTGCAAGGCTCTGGATTCCACTCTCAGCACCAAATGGGGATTTTAAATGCTACATTTACATTGTGTATTTTACCATAGCAAAAATATTTTAAATGTGTGTGTGTGTGAGTGAGAGAGAGAGAGAACATCAGTAAAAACAATTGAGGAGAGGATCTTGTAGCCACCACACTTCATTTTTCTATATCTGAGCATGCAGGGGACCAAAAAGATGAGCTGAGTTCTGAAAGGTCAGAAAGCGATATGTCAGGAGCAGGGCTGTCTCATGATGCATCTTCCCTCCACAAAGCACTGTCGTCTTCACCCAGCCAGCACGTTGGCATGTCAACTCACACAACCAGGTTGAATCTCTCTCTCCAGCACCAGTACCATCTCAAGACAATGGCTATCCAAGGCTTTCGTGTTTCAGGGACACATAAGAAAACATCCCTCCCATCTTAGCATGCTTCAGACCAGTTCCTGGTTGGAATTAGGCTCCTTCACCTGGGTGCTTGTAGATGATGAGTATCTAATATACAAATTGTTGTGACTCTTCAGGTTCAAATTTAGGAAAGCACAGAAAGCGTCTGTGTTGTCATTCACGTGTTTTGCTGAGATAGGGAAAAGGGTTTGTTCTCACTGAAAAAGTGCACATGGTACAAGTGGCCACTTAATGATATTTTATAAGACAGACATGAGGATGTAACCTCTCAGTTCATATTACTGATTCTGAGAACCACATTCCCACATTAGGTACTAAGATTATTCATTTTACTAATGAAGATATCTAAATGTAGAAAATATAATAATTGGTCCAAGAGCCTATAACTGTAGGAGGCTGAACCAACATTCAAACCCTTGTTTATTTCATACAATGCTTATGGCCTTAACTGACTCCTTATATGGCTCCCACATGGATGACTTTAAGTAAAAAAGGGCTAAATGCCACTTAGGAGTTCTCTCAAGGCCAGTCATAAATGGTTCTGAGAAAAAAAAAATACTTATATAACAGGTTTAGTAGCTCTCCGCAATAATCAGTTGAGTTACTATAGGTCCTAGGATAGACACACATGGATTGTAAACGCATTCACTATGGTTACTAATTAAAACATACCCACAAGTACCCACAAACACACAGGCATGCACACACCTGCCACAACAATGTAACAGCAGAGCTCCAAACAGCAAGCTGCTCAGCTGAGTCAGGCAGGTCAGCTGTGCAAATCAAACAGAGAGCTGTCGGATCTGAAGGCTTCAGGGTACCTAAAGGGGTCTTGAATTCAAGCAGCAAACATTATAGAGACTGAGAGGAGCCAGGAAACGCTCATAAAGGTGACAGCCACAAACAGCAAGTTCCCGCAGAGCTCCGGGTGGCCAGTGGAACTAACAAGTGGGAAGCAGAAGAGCAGCTCCCACAGAAGGCCACCGCAACCCCACAGCATGAGCCTGAGAAGCAGAAAGCTCATGAAGACATAGAAGGAACCCGAGCAGCAGCACAGCCAAGCCCTGTGCTCCGCAGACTTGGCCATTTGCTCTGGCTTGCCTATTGCTTTCATTTCCATTTTAAGGATCATTGGTATTTGTCCATTTAGCAACCAAAGTTGGATAAGAAAAGTCTGCAAAGCAACATTTTAACTGTTAAATATCTAGGGCTTTTTTGTTGTTGATTTTGGTTTTTTTTTTGGTTTTGTTTTCTCCTAGAAAAAGGGACAGGAGTACTACGCATTATTTGTAGACCTAGCCCGGTCTATGGATAAACCATGATGTAAGACCAAGAACGTCTTATCTCACTGACACTCCACACATGCATGCCTGTATAAAGAGGACATAGGGCAGGCAGAGAGGACCGGAGGGAGGGAGGGAGGTGGAAGGAAGCCTGCAGGAGAGGAGAGAACTCAGGAACAGAATGTGGGAAGCTGGAATCCAGATGGGAGCAGGCAAGAGGTGCTAGCAATGCAGTCTTAGTAGGGCTCTCAGTCAGGTGTGCATGGATAAGGGCACACCTCATGCACAAGGGTGCCTGTCCCCAGTCAGGGCTGGGTCCACATCACTATCAAAGAGTCTCCTCTCACTCTGCTACCTCCCCACTGATGCACGTGCTTGATTTCTTTATGACAACTATTGCAGTTTTACCTATGTATATTACATATATATATATATATACCTGCACATATAAATACATATATAAGTATATGTATATATGCACACACATGCACACTCATACACTCAAACACACACATTCATACTCTCACAAATTCACATATACACTCACAACACACACAAACTCACTAATACACTCACATACACTCACACTCATGCTCACACACACTAACAGAGAGCTAAAAGCTTCTTAAGAGCACAGTTCACGTCTTCTGCTTCTACGCCTCAGCTCTGCCATTTTTCTGTGCAATCCCAGGAAGGTAACCTAACCTCCATCATCCAGCAGTCCGTGGAGATTTCCAGAGTATCAAATGGGAAATATAAAGTACAGGAGATGTCTCATTTAAAATTATTTGTTTTCATTTGATCCATACTGAGCAGGGTTAGAGTCCAGGGTCTAAACCCCAGAGAGGATGACCTCTTCCTCCTCTTCCTCCTCCTCTTGCCCTTTCTCCTCCTCTTCCTCCTCCTGCTCTTTCTCCTCCTCTTTCTCCCCCTCTTCCTCCTCCTCCCCTTTCTCCTCCTGCTCCTCCCCTTCTCCTGCTCCTCCTCCTCTTTCTCCTTCTCCTCCTCTTCTTCCTCCTCCTTCTGTTCTTTCTCCTCCTCTTTCTCCTCTTCCTTGACTAATCCTGTGCCGGCATCCCCTGGTTAAGCTCTGCATTCAAGTATCCTAACAGAAACTCCTATATTTGGTTATTTTATGGGCCTTTCATCCACCCCAGCAGTTTCAATCCTCTCTATCTTCCCTTCCCCTCCACACCTCCCATGCTGCCTGATGCTATGATGCCACAATCCAGTCTCTGTGAGTTGGAGCAATGTTTCCATGGTGATGAGCAGTGATGTCATAAAGGAGTGATTGTTGCAGTGTTGAATGAAATCTGGCACCAGATGGACCTGCCTCCTTACACAAGAGGAGAGGGAAACGATGCGTGTGGGCACATTCAGAAAATGGGAAACCAAATCACTCGGTGGATGGCAAGGAAGGATCGGAAGGACAGCAAGGCCCAGTCCCCTCCATTGGACATTTGCAGCCCAATTTGGAAAAGAACAGATTTAATGGACATCAGCAAGACAAAAATCACTTTTCATCCAAAGAAACTGAAGCGAAAAGCAAGGAGGCACAATATGAAGAGATGGCACCTTCTGGTTTAGAAAGATCCAAGATGACAGTAGCCTCATCCACCAAAGGGCCAAGTAGCAAATATCTACTGAATAAAAAAGTCAAGGACTCTCCCTTACCTTAAGCTTAGACTTCTGTGTGTCTGCTTGTTAACACACACACACACCAGATCTTTGATCATAATGATTTGAGGTCCACCATGCATTTTAAAGTAAGAAATCTTAACAGGAAAAAATAGCAACTGTCTATGGCCATACTGCTAAGAACGTACGTAGCCTCAGCTGATCCCAGAAGCTAAGCAGTGTTGGGCATGGTTAATACGTGGACAGAAGAATGTAAGTAAAGCCAAACATTTTACTTTGACAAGACCTTATCAAGGTAACCATTGTCTCTGGTTTGTTCTTGTGTTGTCACTTGACATTTCAAAATGATTGAGTGATGGCCATGGTACAAGTACCAAGGAATATACTCTTCCATAAAAGGTTTTGCTTGATCTCACAGGGAGGGTCAGGGAGGGGAGCTTCGGTGGCCATGGTGCTTTTTCCATGTGTCAGCAGCTGGTTTTCTGGAAATGTTTCTCTTCCAGAAAGTTCCAGTCCACAGCAACTGCCAGGTCCATGCGCTGTGAAAGTGTACTTGCACGGCCTTCATCATTATTGGTGAACTAACTTCAAGAGGAAGTCACTGTCATCCAGGACACCTGACATATGCTCTTCGGTGTCCACATATGCCTAGAGATGGGATAACTGCTCTCTCGTCATACTAGAGATGTCAGAATGGTCTTTACCAAACTATTTAGCATGTTTCAAAAAAAATCTAGGTGGCTGAGGGGCTACCTCCCCAAGCCACTCTCCAGACCTCAAGAATATCACAATCTCTATTGCCATGTTGACCAGGAATGTACCCTACCACTATCTCCCCTCCATAGCTCCTTCACCAAGACACTAAGGGACCCAGAGGACTGGATACTTTCTTGATGCTCCATCTTCACAATAGTGGGATCTCTGAGAGCAAGTTACCTTTCCTACATTTCAGTTCTAGGCCCACATGCATGCTCCTAGCAAAATACACAGGCTAAGGTAGAAGGGAAGCTAAGCACCAAGAGCCCTGAATTCAGCAAATCAACTCTGCCAACTTGTTATTTGAAAACAAAGTCAGTTACACGCTCATGTGTACAACTGTGTGTGTGTGTGTGTGTGTGTCTACTTGCCTGCACAGGCTAGAAGCCAACTTCTAGCATCATTCCTCAGAAACAATCCACCAAGCTTTTCAAGACAGGGAGACTCATTAGGATCTGAAGCTTGCTGATTAGGGCTTGCTGTCTAGTACACCCCAAAGATCTTCCTGTCTCTCCTCCCCCAAGCTTGGATGACAAGCATATGCCATCAGGCCTGCCTTTACACATCAGGGCCATGGACTGAACTCAGGTCATGTGGTTAAAACATCATGTTAGAGACTAAGCCATGTCCCCTCCACAAAGAAAGCCGAATTTAAAAAATTATTTTGAGTGAATTGAGTGACCAAGTGAATAGACAAAGATCCTACCATGAGCACCCAAAGGTGCAACATGCTGAACTGAGACCCGGGGACCTTGCAGATTTCACTTCCTCATCTGCAGAGAGATTCAGGAAAGCTTGGGCTTTGCCTGGATTACCAATTCCTTGAAGCACCCAGCAGCATTTCTCTTCCTTGAACTTCAGTGCACTATGCTCCAGGAATGATCCTCTAAGGCATTGTGTTGCCCTCCTGGGTGGATAATGCCCCTCTCTGTCTCACCTTACCCCTCCCCCACACACACATATCCCTCAAGCTGACTGAACATAGTTCTCTCCAGGTTGGGATGTGGTCAAAGATAAAGGGACTCTCACCAACTGGTTGAGCTGCACTTGCTAATGGCCAGTCACCTCCAAGACAATCTGCCACTTTTCTGCGTACACCTCTGTGCCCACCTTGACCCCTGAGCCCAAAAAGGTCTTCTCTAGTGTCGCCTCAGTGGAGCTCAATTTACTGTTTTGCAAATATATCTCTGCATACCAGCAAACTCTATCACTCTCCTTGTCTGTGACAAAAGCCTGGCATGAAAAATCACCTTCAGACATGTGTTCAAACACGCAGAAAACACATTCAAAGTGGCCTGGGGGAAGGTGAGAAGGTTGTAGAATGGTGGACATGTTCTTAGTTACTGAACATCAGAAAAAATAAAAATAAAAAGGAAAAAGGGGGGTGGCCCAGGATAAAGGAAAAAGCTACTGGATCATTCAGCAGTGGCATGTGTGTGCAGAAAGTCTATCCTGGTTGCCCAGCAACGAAGAAAAAGCATTTCAGAGAGCAAGAGGCTAATTGGACAAATGAATTAATTAGACATTTCCGGAGTCTATGTAAATGACAACAGGCTTGGTGGGCCACTGTTTTTCCTAGACATTTCTGTGTCTGCCCTTCCCTACCTGAGCATTGGTGAGGTGAATATGGGGTAGAGAGGAAAGCAATGTGAATATGTCAAGAGAGGTACTTGGAGGGGCAGGAGATGGGTAAACCCTGTGGCCTGGAGAAGTTGAACTAAATGACCTTTGAGATCTCTCTCAGCTCCTAATATTTGATCAGGTTTTTTGGCACTGCAGGGTAGGGAGGACAAGAAGGGAGTAAAACCCCATTCCAGCAGCCTGAAGGTGACTTAATAACCCGCCTCCCCTACTGTCCTGCAGGGTTTCTCTTTGCTGTATTTAATGCCAGCAGCTTCCCAGGAAAGCAGATAGGCAGAGTTGTTAGGGAGCTTGTGTGGGAAATAGATGTTTTGTTGGCGGCTGCTTTTCCCCTTTGCTCTGCTTTGCATCCCCAGTTGGCTTCTTTTAATTACAGCAGCCCCCCACGGCTTGCTCTAATGATTGAGAGGACATCTGCTGTGAAGGAGGGAGCAGGCAAGAGGCGCTGCTGGAAGACAGATCAGGCAGAGGGAGAGGATGGTGACCAGCCACCTGAACTGGAGAAAGAGAGGCAATGTGGGTTTCTGCTTCTGGGAGCAGTTTGTGCTGCTTCCCCCATGGGAACTGCTGCACCTCTCTGGGCCTCTATTTTCCATCCTGCAAAGCAGGGAGAGTGGGTTTGATGATGCAGAGATGGACCCATGAGACTGCTCTTTACTTACATCTCTCCCTATTCAGCCTCCTGAGCTCTGTATATGATTTCAAAAACAAAAGAGCAAATATGTCAATAGGCCATGCCATGCCTCTGTGTTCCTGACTCCACCCTCTTTTTGCCTCCCCTGGTTCCCACACACACTGGTCCACCTCACCCTCGGCCTCTCCTCATCCTGCTACTCACCTAGAAACACCCACATCCAAGTATTTGAAGAGAACAGGAGCACGGGTGGGCCCAATGGGGAAAGAGGAGAAATTGAAGTGGGCTCTGCACCTAGCTCCCAAGAGACCAGGTCAGGTGAGTCTGCATGAGACATGGTCCTACGCCACACCTTGTGGTGTACAGGCCTTGTGAAGCCACCAAACCTTGTGTGCTTCTCCTTACAACAAGGCTCACCTCATAAGAAACTTCAGTAAATCACCATGAAGAGTGAATGAAATGCTGAAGAAGGTTACACTCCCTGTCACACACACTGAGGGCTCAATAAGTGCTATCCAGTAATTTCATTCAATCACTATGGACTAGGATTAAATAGAGCTAAATTCCTCACCTCCAACCTCTTCCAACCCCCCAACTCCAAGCCTCAGCCTTTAAATGATGAATGTAGGAAACACAACAGCCTTACATCCTAGAAGGTTTTTTGCTTTGTTTTGTCTGCCCTGCAGCTGACAGTAAAACTCTTTTCCTCACAGTTTCCTCATCTGTAAAATAGGGAGTGATACCTCCTAGCTCTTAAAGTTGTTGAGGTGGAAAAATGGGAAAGCACAAGGCAAAATCCCAAGATTGTATGGACAGGGCTTTCAGTTAATACAAAAGTCCTGACTTCAAGGACTTTGCTTCGGGCCCTACTGTTGGTTAAATTTCAAGTACCCAGAAAACCAAGAGCAAAGCAGAATTCCACACCTGACAAAGTGTGGAAGCACAATTAGGAATCAGCTTACAATACTTTAGAAACTATTCATGGTAGTACTGTGTTGTGGTTTGAATAAAAAATGGCTCCCATGAGCTCATGTATTTGAATGCTTGGTCACCATGGAGTGGAACTGTTTGAGAAAGACTAGAAGGATTAGGAGGTGTGGCCTTGTTGTGGTAGGTGTGTTCTTGTTGAAAGAAGTATATCACTGGGAATTGCCTTTGAGGCTTCAAAATCCTACTCCAGGTCCAGTTGCTCACTGTCTGCCTGTTGCTTACAGATTAGAATGCTCTCAGATACTGCTCTAGTGCTTGTGTGCTTCCTGCCATGATGATAATGGACTAACCCTCTAAAACTGTGAGCAAGCCAGTATGCAGCACCCTTCCACGGCCTTTGCATGAGCTCCTGCCCCCAGGTTCCTGCCCTGCTTGAGTTCCTGTCCTGACTTCTTGAAATGATGGACTATGATATGGAAGTGTAAGCCAAATAAAGTCTTTCCTCCCCAAATTGTTTTGGTCATGGTGTTTCCTCAGAGCAACAGAAGCCATAACTAGAGCAGTCTGCATGGTCAAAGCATAACCCATCCATCACATCATCATGACCTTTAGTGGCGATGATAACCACAAGTCTGGGAAACGTGCTCAGTGGTAGAACACCTATATCTTAACCTCAGCACTCTATAAGTCCTTCCTATACACTACCCTCATGATCCTCTTCCAGGAAGGAGGGAGAAAAAGAATGACTAGTAAGGGGATGGAAGAAGGCAGACCACAGGGAAGAGCCAGAAGCGTTGGTGTTTGCTCAGAGATTGAGAAAAGAATTCAGCTGCTTTAAGAAGGACAGAATGGTGGAAATCATCTCCTACATGGTTAAGAGTTTTCTTTGCATGAAGGAGTCAGAATTGGATTCTGATGGTGGTGGCAGAAAAATGTATTTGTCATTAATGATTAAGAAGTATATTCTTTCAGAGGCCCTCTACAGTAGGCTCCTGTCCTATTACTTGTTTTTTTCCTACTTCCAATGTCCATTCCATTTGTCTTTCTAAGTAAGGATTGATAATCCTATCCTGGGTCCTCTTTCTTGTTTATCTTCTTTAGGTGTACAGATTTTAGTATCTTTATCCTATCTTATAGGTCTAGCACCCACTTATAAGTGAGTATATACCTTGTGTGTCTTTCTGCTGCCAGGATACTTCATCAGGATGATCTTTTCTAGATCTCACCATTTGCCTGCAAATTTCATGATTTCCTTGTTTTTAATTGCTGAGGGCCTCTGAAAGACTCTACCTTTCAGTATCAAAGCAGAGTCTGAGACTCATAACCAAACCTTCGGCAGAGTATAGGGAATCATATGAAAGAAGGGAAAGTTAGTATGACCTGGAGATGATTTGGTCCACAAGGACCAAATATATCAGGACACAGGGGTCTTCTATGAGATTGTTTCTCTAACCAAGTATCATGTATGGATATAACCTAGAACCCCTGCTCAGATGTAGCCCACGGTAGCTCAGTATCCAAGTGGATTCCCTAGTAAGGGGAACAGGGACTATTTCTGACATGAACTCAATGGCTGGCTCTTTGACCTCCTCATCCCACCCAGAGGGAGGAGCAGCCTTGCTAGGCCAGAGAGGGGGACATTGCATCTAGTCCTGAAGATACCTGATAAGCTAGGGTCAGATGGAAGGGGAGGAGGTCCTCCCCTATCAGTGAACTTGGAAAGGGGCAGGGAGGAGATGAGGGAAGGAGGGTAGAATTGGGAGGGAATGAGAGAGGTGGCTACGGCTGGGATACAAAGTACATAACCTGTGATTAATATAAAAAATAAAAATTACTTAAAAAAGTATATTCTTATAATGAGATGACAATTTTCATATTAGGCATGTTTAAGATGTGGAAAGAAATAAAATCAATGCGTGGGGCGGGGGGGGGGGAAGAACAAAGCAATGATCTTTCCAAGTTCCCTTTTACCAAACCAAAGCAAATCCTGTGTTAGAAGCCTCTGACCAACAGAGATCAGAGTCAGCCTTGGGTGAGAGCCCTTTGCTCTCATCTTGTAGGAGCTTGTCAAAGCTCAGATAGGAACAAGATAAGAAATAGATATCTCTGACCATTGGTGCCATCCTGTCTCTTCCTGAGAGTGGCCTGGCTGTGGAAAAAATAGACAAACAGTACAGGTATGAATTTTATATGTTCCGTCTCTGAAACACCTCTCAAAGCAGTCCCAGCGTGTGCACAGATCTTCATTGATGATTAGATGCTCTAACTTAAAAGGCTTCAAAAATTATTGAAGAAATAAGAATGGAGATAAGAGAGATTTCCCTAGGATGTTCCCTAGGCACAGTTAAGATGACAGAAGCTGTTCAGCAGAAATAGGATGAGAGCCAGGGGGTGGGGAGGGTGTGAACATAGTCCCTTGTATCCCTTGTTTTTCTTGTTTTGAATGGTTGATACAACCTCCATGCTGAGAAGTAACCCAACCCTGAGGTATTTCAGATCTCCTCTGAATTTCCATCCCTTCCCAAATGTTAGCCCACGGTGGCCATGATCTGGCTGTCAATGCATAGGAAATGATGATCTTATCAGCTCACAGCCGGTCGGGACATATTATACGAAGCAGGACAAACTTTCAGCTGAAGTCTGAAACTGGGGGAACAAGCCATCTGTCTTAACAGTGTCGGAGCAGCGTGAACATGAGGCGTGTCACTGTGCGTATGAGTATCCTCTGCCCCAGTTTCAGGTCACCCGCTGTCATCTGAAGCTGTGCTCGCCCATTCTCCTGCTATCCACACCCCTTTTGTGGGGACATTCAAAGGGACTGGACAATTCTTTGTGCCTTCATGCATATCTTTCGTAGCAGCCATTCTAAGCAGGGTGTGATTTTGAACCTTATCTTCATACACTAGTTGACCACTTCTCTGTCTTTGGTTAATTGTACGTATAATATTTTGTATGTGCATGATATATGTACTCGTAAGCATGAGTGGGTGGACATGTGCACCTGTGGAGGCCAAAGAAGGACACGGGGCATCATCCTCAATCACTCACCACCTTTATTTTATGAGCCAAGTTCTCTGTATGAACCAAAGCTCGAAGAGTCGGCTAAGATGACTGGCCAGGGAGCTCCGGGAATCCACCTCCTCTGCCTCCACTCTACCCAGCACTACGGTTACAGGTATACACTGCTATACCTGGCTTTTTCTCCGGGAAGCTGAGAATCAGAAAGTAAGTACTCATGCTTGTGACGCCACTGCTATATGCCCCAGGCGAGGGTGAGAACACATTCACATCTTTCACCCATTTTAACTGGGTGATTCAGTGGTTCTGATCATTGAACCATACATGAATGTGAGTGTCTGAAAAGTCCTTGCATACATGAAAAGTTCTTGCATACATGGATATGAGTGTCTGAAAAGTCCTCAATTATAGCTGCTATGGAAAAGAGTACCAGGGCTCTTCTAGAACTAAGAATAGAACTACACATGATCAAGCACACATACTACTGGGTATTTATTTATCCAAAGGAAATAAAATTAGTATAGCAAAGATACGACTATACTCCCATACTTACTACAGCACTACCCATAAAGTTAGTGTAAGGAATCAACTATTGTGTCCAGATGAATGGAAAAAGAAATATATATATATATATATATTTATATACAGTGGAAAATGATTAAAAAACAGACCTGTAACAACATGTAAAGAACTGGAAGACATTACCCTGAGTGAAATAAGATGAGCACACAAAACTCTGCCACATACCCTCCTTCATACATGGAAGCTAAGAACACTGAATCCCTAGAGTAAAATGGCATCTCATAAAGAGGCTGGAAAAATCAGAGGAGGAAAGATATACTAAGTTGAATAACAGTTCAAAATCCAGTTAAATAGAAGGGGTAACTTACAGAGTTCTACAGCACAGGAGGGTGACTGCAGTTTACATTAACTTATTATATCTCAAACTCACTAGAAAGGAGACTTTCAAAGTTTCCCTGCCTGAATAAATGCTTTATGCATGAGATGGAAATGACCATCAGCCTAACTTAATCATCACACTAGAATCTGAGTTACCTCACTGCACCCCACAAGTAAAGACACTTGTTGTCAACTGAAAAGTATTTCTAAAATCGAGTTGAAACTGCCAGTGTCTTAGATTAGAGACAAAGAGAAGATTGTGGATAAATTGTGACTGCTTCCTCTGACAAGTTCTGGAATGTCCCTAGAGTATGAATTTCTCTGCAGGTGTCTCTCTGCTTCCAACACCAGAGAACTACAAGACAGCAGTACAACTTTCCTCTAGGTTAAAATACAGAATGCTACAAAAGGAAAGTGCCTCACTGGAGGTGGACCTACAGGCAGGGAGGCGAGGCTAATCTTTAGGACCTCTTTATCTAATAATGATCACTTGTACCTATTTCGGAATATCTCCTACCAATGGGGAGGGCACCTTGCCAAGCACTTTAAGCTTGCCATTTAGATGGTCAGAATAATCATAGAAATAGAGATTACGACCTTGCTGTTGTAAGGGAGATAATGGAGTCTCATAACACTACCTTGTTTGAAAGCACGTATGTAGCCGGTTGGTCATGGGTAAATCTAAGACTCCAAGTAAGACCCATCTGGTCCAAGTGTTCCCAGGAAGCCTGTCTGTATCACCACAGTTATCCTGTGTTCAAAAAGCAGGAGGCTGGGAGTGGGACACTGCCCACCGCTGTGTACGCTCCCACCACCGGGATGGTGTGGGAATTCCACAATTTCATGCCAGAAAAGAAGGTGATCAGATCATTCTGTGTTCTTCCTAGTTCTGGAAACTTGTCTACAAATAATTTATACTTTAAAGGGACTTCAGAGAATACAACCCTTTACCCAAAGTAATTATTCTAATGATTTTTTCTCACTTTAAAAACAAGCCCCAAACCCTTCCTATGATCCCTCAAAATCCCACCACAAACATTAGTAACTTTATAATTTAGATGGCATTCACCTAAATATGTCTGTGCACTTATAGTCTGTAATGCCCTTTCCAATACATGATGTCTTGTTGATCCTTGCCATAACGCAAACAGGAAGGCCTGCATCTCAGATGTTGGTTAATCTACAGCAGCATTAGGTCTCTAGCTGTGGGAAGTAATAGGAATGACCATCAATTTCAGTTTCACTACAACCAGAACACTGTTCCTCAGTGTCCCCTTGAACACAGATCCAGGTGGAGCTCAGCTTACTCAAGTAACAACTGTAAGTAACAACTGTATGTCACCACCATCATTCACAATGGTATCACTTGAACATATATCAGATTCTGTAAAACAATGACTCACCTAATAAACACTAGGATTGTTTCAACATGGACACAAACCAACTGCATCTACAGAAGACCAGCTATGCCTAGAGATATACATTAACCCCCCTCCACACACACACACATTCCTGTACACACAGACTCCCCACTATTCCTTGTCCTCAGTTCCTGAAAATATAAGCAAAGATGAGCCCTTTCTTACCAAGCATGCCTCCTTCAGCATCCCGCAATCTGCCACTGCACTCTGCCTTCTTGGCTGAGAGGAGTCATTGGGAGCAGAGCTTTCCTCTGCTGCCTGCTACATTCATGTTGTAACAGTGGCATTTCATGCAATATAATCAACTCTGCCCCAAACGCCATTTTCTAAAAATTCTTAAGTGTTCAAGAATGGAAAGGAAACACCAAACAAAACCAGAAGAGAAAAGGCACTCTTGAAATGAATTCAAGTGTAGAAGCTCATGTTCCTGCAGGCATAGTAGATATTAATAATTCAACAAAATATTACAGTAATTACTACACTCTGTAAAATCACAACAGTGCACTTTAGCACAACTCCTACCAATCTCCCTGAAACTGCCATTAATAAATAAAACACAGTCCTCTATATTAAATTTGTTGTTTAAAAGCTAAATATTTTATAAGAACTAATATGTTTTAAATACAGTCAAAGCCAAGGAAATCCCCTGACCCTATAATTCTCCCCACTTTTAAGTGAAATTCTA
Organism: Pachyuromys duprasi; assembly: GCA_028658305.1. Taxonomy (NCBI): domain Eukaryota; kingdom Metazoa; phylum Chordata; class Mammalia; order Rodentia; family Muridae; genus Pachyuromys; species Pachyuromys duprasi. Next base: position 58,597,486 of record CM053762.1, on the reverse strand, counting down.
GTTACTGCAAAAATTTACTTGAACTCTTCAAAAAAACACTGAGTGGTGGGCCTTGAAGGCCCCTGTGGAGAGGCCTGGGCACCACTCAGCTGGAATGCACAGCTGGAATCTGATTAGGCTGCTGGGAAACACTGAGAAGGGAAAAGAGGTCAAAATTTAATTCTTTTAGACCATGGATCTCAACTTGCTCATTTAGCTTCAGAAAGAGAAGTCGTGAATCATAAAAGTAAATGGCAAGCAACTATCAAAAAGGTCTGTCTAAGGCTAGCTCTAAGTGTGTGTGCAAGAAGCTAAAAACTGTACAAGTGAGCCACACCTCACCCTGGAGCTGGGTTTCCACAAATGTGCTGATCCTATTAAAGTTCTGGCCTTTTTACCTGCTGTATCAGCTAGTGTTTGCTGAAAAAGAAAACTACAAATAAACAACCACGCTCTCAACCATTTATTCTCACACATTTGCAAGGCGCATGGGCATGAAATGATTGCAGCTGGGCTCAGTTCAGGTGGCGTGCTGCTCCCTGAGCCCAACTGAGCTGGGCTGGGCTGGCAACGTATACGTTCTGCTTGACTCTTTTCCTCTTCAAGACCAGAATAACCCTGATGTGTTTTTCTCATGCCACTGCAGAGTTATATGACAGATAATGCAAATGCATATGCCTCTTGACAGCTAAACTTTGAATGGCCACGGTATCTATGTCAACTCTACCTCCTCCACCCAAGACACAGGGCCAGGAGGTGTGAGAAAGGAGAATGTGCTGGGATATGGAAGAGTGTATATACACAATGTATATTACATACTTGTGTGAAAATATTTTCATGAACCCCAGTACTATGAAGAATGATTATACACTAATAAATCTTGAATAATAATAAAGTTAGTTAGGGAAGAAACCCCTACTTACAGAAAGGCAAACTGCAAAAGCCCAGGACAAAGAGAGCTACAGGAAGGTCTAAAGAACTACAAGCACATAATGAACTACATGTGCAAAAGATTCTGTAAACAGGCTTCTTCCTGCCCACCCTACTGTCACCACCCAACAGCATGTTTTCCCACCTCCATCCTTTTGATCTGGTGTGATTCTTTAAAGGTAAATTAAGTACACCATCTGTCTTACTCAGGGATTGCCATGTATGAAGGGACACCATGACCACAGCAACTCTTATAAAGGAAAACATTTCACTGGGGCTGGCTCACAGTCCATCATCATCATGGCAGGACACAAGCAGACATGATGCTGGAGAAGGAGCAGAGAGTTCTACATCCCGATCAGCTGGCAGCAGGAAGGGAACACACTGAGACATCCAAGAACACACCTCCTCCAACAAGGCCACACCTTTTACAACAAGGACATAACTCCTACAAGAAGGCCACACCTACTCCAATAAGGCCATACCCACTCCAACAAAGCCACACCTCCTAATAGTGTTACTCCCTGGTGACCAAGCATTCAAACACATGGGTCTCTGGAGGCCAAACCTAGTCAAACCACAACACCATCCTCCTAAACAGCCCCCAAGTCTTCTATGAGGACAAAAACTGACGTTTCTGACCCCTTCAGATACTGTGCTCCCTGCTACTGAGTCCACGTGCTTGGAACATTTCATTGCCTTCCCTTCAATTCGCTGGTGTCCATCTCTAATTTCTCAGCCCATCAGTTGCTTCCCTTCAGCATTGCCTAACTTCATCGTTCCCTGTGCAGTCTTCAACATGTCACATACCTCTGCTAGAAGCACTGCTAAGAGCCCAGCAATGCCAGCTCCGATACCACACAAGCATGTGCTGAGCAATGAGCAATGCTGAAATTTTTAATATTTAAAGCAAAACCTACACCTGCTTTTCTGGATGTGTTTTACATTAGCTGTACTTGGAGAAGAAGAGCCAATGGTGTTCTGTGTGGGATTCAGTCCCTCCATACCACAGCACAGACTGTGTCTGGATCTACTATTAACGAGTCTGGTTTGATTAAAGAAGTGCACACCCCCCATATAAACACCACCACAGGATTCCCACTCCAGGTGCCTCTTTTTCTCGCCCTCATTGGTCCCTAGGTGGGCAGGGAGACACATATACCCAGAACTACAAGATGATACAAAAACACCAACCAAAGTACTTCACATACAGGGCACAGGGTTTCTGTACTCCAGAGTTTTATGCCCAGATGAACCATCAAGGCAAGGTTAGAAAAAATAAATTTACAGACTATCCAGATGGTTTAAATGCATCTCCTAATACAGAATGACCACATGATTTATCCTCCAAGCCAGGATATTCTGAGAACTAAAAGAACACTATTAATATTATGTCAGTACAAATATGAACAAGGACACACACACACACACTGAGAGACACTACTGTATCACACGGAAATGAAAGGCAGCCAACAACAAAGAATGAAATCTCGGAAGCAGAACTCAGATCCAAGAGTAAAACAAATGAAATTCTCAAGATAGGAAGAAAATGTGGGCCCAGACAGAAAGGAATCAGTACACTTACAACAGCCAACTAAAATGCGTTAGTGCAAAAGCAGGTGTTTCTTCTGTCTATATGGAAAGTAGAACAAATAGAAACACAGTAGAACAAAATGCCCTACAAGAAAGTTAGAGCAATGCTGCCCAGGGGTACAAATCTACCTCCCTAGCTATCCAACATGCAGAGGCAGCAGGACCTCAAATAAGGTCGGATATAGCCTGTCCAATGACACTGGTTTACTAATAAATAATGACATTTTTTTCAATCAAGCTACTAGATCTTGTTGAGATAATAAAAACAATCACACTATTCTTAATATTTCATTTTTACTTTTAATTCACTCTAATCTTGATTATATCACTATATTTCCTCAATATTATCAAACTAGTATATTACTGCCTCATACTGTTCCATGTAATAACTGTCCTGTATGTGATTCCCACACATGAAACCATGTTGTCAGTGTCTACCATGTGGGATTTCTGTATGTGCTGTATTCATGGCACAAGGCAAGTGCTCCCCAAATAGTCCCAAACAGGCAGAGCAATCAATACAGATCAAGTTCTGGAACAAATGTTTTTTTTTTATAAACATCAAATTATAGCCCATCTGGAAATTTTATTATATCAGATGTAACTAGAAATACAGTATGCATCATGTTTGGAATAAGAATCTTTGTGTCTCCATACCAGAGTGTGTGAGTTGTGCATTTTATTTGTATTGGAGAAGGAGGAAGAAGAGAGGGGCTATGCATAGCCTCAAACCTGTAGGTTGGGGACTTTCAGCTTTCTGAGGAATAAACAAGAGTATGATATGCCAGCCCTTTGCATTCATATAACCCACGTTCCATTCAAAATGCTTCCATGTGCAGCATTTCCTAATTTGACTGAGTCATGAAGGGAACACACAGGATTTTCCCCTATTTAACAAATACATAAATGATTGACATTTACTTTGTTTTGGCATGGAACCTCACTAGTTTATACAACTTTGTTTATTTTACAGATGGGGGGAGACACAGATTCAAGACACATTCAATATTTTGATTAGCATTACGCTAAAGCAAACAAATTATTAAATGAAATAGTGAAAGAATAAATAATTAGCGTAAGGTAAGATGAATCTTTCCATGCTTGAGAGAAGAATTTTCTAATTTTAAAATCAGAGCTCCTTCTCCTTACTGATAATGTAGCTAATTTTAAAAAGAAACACAAGTCTTATTCATAAACTAAGATCCTACACATAAGAGCCCCTAGTTCCATAGACCTGAGAAGCAGATGACTTCCTGACAAAAGTTCATATGAATAAGGATCTCAAACAGAGAGTCCCAATCCCAAAGCAATATTCTCACTAACATATCACGATGCTCTTCAGTGATATTATCTTAGACAGAAAGGAAGAACTGTGAGCCCAGTGGCTCGTTCCAATTATAACAAAACCTAAGAAAAAAGGAATCTCATCTTAGGTTGACCATAACCTACCAGCAGCTAAAAGTCCAAATGTCAGGGAGTTCAAGCATTGTGAAGACCAAGCACATACCCTGAGTATGAGAAGCTCCTGGCACTAAGAAATAACTTGGATGTGTGGGTTCCCTCCTAGAAGCTGTTGGGATCCTTTCTTCTGGCAGGTGCCAAATAAAAGAAGGACCATCTAACAATTGCAATCTCCCTCTGCATACCTAAGGCAAGGTCTAAAGCATGATTTTTAAGACAATTTTTATGAATTCTTTGAAAATTATATACAATGGCTTTTGAGCATATTCATTGCCCTCATGTCCTCACCACTGTCCAGACCATCCTCTCCAACCTCCCATTCCCTCCCACCCAACTTTGAGATACCTTTTTTCCTTCTTTCTCCATTGATTCCAAGTGGTGCTTCCCACCTAGTCTTGGGGTTGGGGAATGCTGTGGTGTGTGATCAGCCTGACAGAAACCACTTCATTAAGACAAAAGAAAAAGAAAATGAAGGAAGAGAAAGGGGAAGAAGGGAGAGAAGGAGGGAGGGAAAGAGAATCCTGACTCTCCCTTTTCCAACAACAACCCAACCTCGGCTTGTAGTGGGATGACATTCCACCCTCTCACCTGCTATGCTGTAATTCGTGTCTTGTTGGAGCTTGTGAAAGTGTGTACATGATGTCACAATCACTGTGAGATCATTTATGGTTGTGTTTTGTTATATTTGGAAAACAATTTTCTTGATGTTACTTACCTCCTCTGGCTCTTAATATTTTTCCTCCACCAACACTCTTCCACAAAGATCTTTGAGCCTTGGAGTGAAATATAAATGCCCAATTTGGAGCAGAGTACTCTACAGTCTTTTGTTCTCTGCATGTTGGCCAGTTGTCGGGTTCAGTGTTAACTGCCATCTACTTCAAAGAGGAGTTTCTCTGATGAGGGTTGAGAAATGCTATTACCTATGTAATACAATTTAACAGAGTAACAGTATTGGGTTTTCCTCTAGAAGGTTACCTAGGATCTAGCTAGCCACAGGCTCTTGGCTCCTCTAGTATTGCCAGGTACATGGGTTCCATCTTATAGAGTAGGCATTAGAACCAATCAGAGAGTTATTGGTTACTCAGATGACCTCTGTGCTACTAATGCAGCAGTGGACCTACCTGGTCAGGCTAGTCATATCTGTAGCTTACAGTATTCAAAGGTTGGTGAGACTGAAGCTTTCAACATGTTTAGCACCTTCCGGAACCTGAGCAATCACTCTAGGAATGAAGTTTGCAGTTGAGTACCAACTTGAGATCTCTGTGTTCTACGATTTAAGTATACGGTGTCTTCATCAACAGGATCTTAATGTCAAATTTTAGAGTAGTATTGGCAATAGCCTGTAACTCTTGGGGTCTACGTGGCCCCACTGGGCAACAACACAAAAAGTAACCCTGGTTCTGTGGGTTATATTTGCTAACACGGGGCATCTAGACACTTCAAAACAGGATTCTTAAAGTTTGAGAAAAGTCCCTGATTTGATATGATAGATTACTTTATGACACAATTTAACTAAGCTACAGGGGTGCTCAAATATTTGATTGACCATTTTTCTGTCAGTGTCTGTGAAGAGTGTTTCTGGGTAGTGTAAACATTTTAATCTGTAGCCCATGGCAGCTCAGTGTCCAAGTGGGTTCCCTGGTAACGGGAACAGGGACTGTTTCTGACATGAACTCAGTGGCTGGCTCTTTGATCTCCTCCCCCTGAAGGGGTAGCAGCCTTACCAGGCCACAGAGGAAGACAATGCAGCCAGTTCTGATGAGACCTGATAGACTAGGGTCAGAGAGAAGGGGAGGAGGACCTCCCCTATCAGTGGACTAGAGAAGGGGCATGTGAGGAGATGAGGAAGGAAGGGTAGGGTTGGAAGGGGATGAGGGAGAGGGCTATAGCTGGGAATAAACTATAATATATAAAAAATTAATTTTAAAAAAATCACAAAAAACATATTAATCAATCAAAAGAATATAGCAGAAGGTCTTTCTCCACACATACACATCTCATCTAATCCACTGAAGGTCCAAATATAACAAAAGACAGGGGAATAAAGAATTCTCTTCTCTCTGCCTCACTGGTGATCTGGAGCATCAGTCTCTTGCCTCCATGCTTAGTCGTAGTCACGAATTTACACCATTTTCTGTCCTGCTGCTCATTCTTTGGACTCATAATAGAGCTAAAATAGAATATCTGTTGCCCTGGGTCTTCAGCTTTGACTTCTTAGCCACCAAACTGCCTAAGTCAAATCCCTATAGTAAGCCTACCCCTATATACCATTAGTTCTGATTATGTAGAAAAGCCACATTAATAACTTAAAAATAACTTAAGATTTCTCCAGAAATGGGGATATATAATTTAAGTAGTTCATTTGGGAGATAATCCCCAGATGGTATGATAGGGAAGTTAGGGAGTAAAGTAGGGATGGAAGGTGGACAAAAAGCAAGCAAGTAAGTTACCATGGCAAGAAACTGGGCCTTAATACAGTGAGGATGCTGGGAGACTGTCAAAAACAGTCTCAGAGGTGTCCTAGCCCAAAGGACTTTTCCACCTGTGTCCACCAGTGACTGAAGAATGGCTTCTCCCACCCTCTGACGTACATAAATTCCCTAGAAAGTACTCAATATGACAAAAGCAAAGCTCCAGAAGCCACAGAAAGCTGCTGGGTCCTAATGGCTCCTGTTGGGCAAACATCCTGTTACTCGTATTTGGAGTCAGACTAGAATGCCAATAAATGAAAAGTGTTCAAAAATAGATAGAATTCCACGAGATCTAACACCAAAGATGACACTCAACCTACCCATTTCTCATCCTGTTTGATATAAACTAACATTCTTGACTTATTATGTAGCCTTCTGCACTAGATTCTATGTGCATAACTTCTAAGATCTCCAACAGCCTTGCAAATTAAGTATGTTCTTTACTTTGTAGCCAGTGACTTTAAGGCATAGAGACTTGTTCAAGGTCACTGTCATTTAAAAGCCCCTCATTAAAAATTATGTATCTACTTAACTGGGCCACTGTGTGCTCAGACATTTAATTGACCATTATTTGGGTTGATATTTAGGAATTTTGAGAAAGCAAAAGTGTATCTGTATGCACAAGTAGCACTGAAAACACAGCCCACTAGATGAGGGATGCCTCTTCTATGGATCCCCTATTCTTCCACTATCACCCAGAAAACACACTTATCTGTATCCCTAGTTTCATTGCTTCAACAATATACAAGCCTCTCCTGACAGAACATGACCACATCCTAACATGACATTCCCTTCTAGTCCAGTTGAGGAAGAAGAGAAGAAGGAAGAAGGAGGAGGAAAGAAGTTCCAGTCGTAGTCATTGTTCTCCATTTCCTAAAGGAACGTCTTAAAAAGACAAGGCTGCCATGAACACAGCCCACAGAATCAAATAAGCAGAGCTCACAGGGCTCACAGAGCCTGTATGGGTTTGAGCTAGATCCTCTACATATGCTATGATTGTGTAGCTTGGTGTTCTTGTAGGAGTCTTAAAAGTGGGAATGGGTGCTGGTTTTGACTCATTATTTACCTGTTTTTCCTCCTGCTGGATTGCCTTGTCCAGTCTTGATGTGAGGCTATGGGCCTGGTCTTATAGTAGCTTGTTAAGCTCTGCTCTGCTGATGACCCTGGGAGGCTTGAAGGGAAATGAGGTGGAGAGGAGGAACTGGGAGAAGTGGAGGGAGGGCAGAAATGAGAGAGAGAGAGAGAGAGAGAGAGAGAGAGAGAGATCTTTTCCCATGCATTTGTGTAATATTTAACCTGATCCTCACAATCCTAATGAGAACCCACTTACTTATGCATAAACCTGACATAAGGGGTCTCAGGAGGACCAGTCAGATAAATAGTGCCTAAAAAGCAAAACTAAACAGCTGAGATATTCCAGGAATACAGACTGGAGACCTAGATGTAGCTAGAGCAGGCTGGACCCTTCTGCATCCCCAAGAAATTACCTTTTCATCTAGGCAGTGTTAAGTATTTGTTCCTGCTCCATTCAATCCAATAAGCTTCTATTGACTGACCACCAGACAAGAAAAGAATGAGGAGGTATTGAGAAAGAAAACACAGCAGAGACGGAAGAAACAAGCTGAGCATCATCTTCAGGTGAATCTACTAGGAGAGTCTTAGTTCATCCTCTCAGAGTGGTCCATAACCTTCCTAATGCTGAGACCCTTTAATACAGTTCCTCATGTTGAAGTGACCCCCCACACACACACCATAAAACTATTTCCTTGCTACTTCATAACTGTAACTGTTAGTGTAACTATCTGATGTGCAGGGCATCTTATTATGCAAGCCCAAAATGAGTGTCCTTCCCCAGGCTGTGAGCCATTTAAAACAGTTCGAACATCTGATTTCAACTTTTCTACAGGAAGAGGCAAGACAATCAGCGCTCAGTATTAAACTGCCCTGCTGCCTGTCAATTATTCATTCTGGGTGTGAAACCTCTCGTGCAATACACTTACAGACTACCTCTCCTTCTTCTTTTGGAACAATTCATGGCACAATAGTTCTTCACTACTTCATCTTATTTATGTTCATGTCTTTCTCAGGGCAACACTGCCCCTAGTGTCTGTAGAGGGCTCTCAGGTACCATCCTTGGTGTGCTAGATGAAGGCAAAAAGGAATGCAATCCAGTCAGTGAATGGGTGAAGATTAGTACAAATTAATTAATTGATTTAGTCAATATGATCATTCTGAAAAAAAAAAGAAGCTAGCTGCAGGTGTCTGTGGATATTCCATTTCCACACCAGCTAAGAGATAGAAGAAAAACAGAGCATTAAGGTCCATCCCCAGACTTACGTGTGGTAGCATCTTTGACACCGAGGCCTCTGCTTACTAAGCAGCCCTAGCTACCTGGTGTTCTCTCATTTTCTCAAAGCTACACATTTTGATTGAATTTCTTCAAGAAACTTCTCATGATTCCCGGTAAGGTGTAAACACTGTTACCCCAGCCAGGAGAAGTCCCTCCCGTGTCTCCGGATCCCTTAACCGTCCACACGATAAAAGGCCTTGAAGAAAATATTAACTGATCTCCATTATTTACCATCAGGCGCACAGCTGATTCTAACCAAAACCTAAATCTAAGTTCCAAGGAGATGGAGCCCCTCAGCCATCCCATTGTGGGTCTCTTCCACTGCTCATGTCAGCACTAAAAATCAGACATCATGGAGCCTCATGTGAGAACATGACATGGATGAAATGAGAACCCTGCAGAGCTGATGCCTGTGTCTCATAGAGGCTTTATCATCAGCTCCTTGGCAAACGGTGGGCAAGCAGCTCCTTCCTCTGCTTCAACATTCCATTAAAAAAACAAGGAAGACTTGCTTCCAGACACAAAAGCCGTACCTAAGCCAACTGGAAAACATCTCAAGCCCTCGCTACACATGGGTCAGATGCTTCTTTGAAGCATGCTGCCATGTATAATCTCATTTAAAAATCCTTTTAACTGACTAAGTGAGAGGGTCCCTTTGTACGGGCAGAGAGAAGGTAACAATTCCCCAGTGCCACACAGCTATTCAGAAATAGAAGACTGAGCCAGAGCAGCTGGCTCTCAAATCTGCTTTCCTCATTCTCTGTCTATCCATTCTCAATGAATCCAGAAGAGGTTTGCATTCAGGATTTAATCCTACCACAAGAATTAGTTCACACATAGGATAGACCATATGTCATACCATTTACCAATGCAAAATAATCCCACACTCTACGTCATGTGGAATCCCTAATTATCCTGTATAGCTTCAACTCCAGCTTTCCCCCTTAAGCTACATTTTCTTCAGCATTTGTGAAGACACAGATTCCTACTTAGAAATGGACACAGTTTTATTGACCAATATCCCCGAAAAGCTGGCCTATCGACACTGCAAGGCCCCCTCATCTCAGCCAAGAGGGAAGCATTTCCTCTACTGCTCAGCATGGACCCCATAACAAAAATCTACATGTGTAGCCCTGACGCTCTGAGGCTCCATTACTTTGTCCACATTTGCAACAGCACATTTATTAGCATTCTATAAAGAACAGCACTTCCATAAATAATTAAACTCAAACAATCAAAACAAACAAGCAACTATATTTGATTGACTCACTAATTCAAATCGCCAGGTGATTTACCAAGGCTCCAGTCAGCCATTATTGGTAAGATACAGCTCTCTCAACATTAAGGTGCTCATTACTTACAGTCCCCAGCAACTGTAGCGGGCGCACAGAGTGAGTGTGAGAATTTTGCAATGTGGTTGGGAAGTGTCTACCACAGGCTTGTGTGCTTGAACTCTTTTTCTACAGCAAACGAAACTGTTATGGGAGATTGTGGGATCTTCGGGGTGGGAAGAATAGCTTTCAGAGGAGGCTCACTGGGGGTGCATCTTTGAGAGTAAGAACCTGCAACCAGCTCTGTGCTTCCTTCTTTGATCTCCATGATGTGACCATCCACTTAATGCTCCTCCTGATATGGACTTATCCTTCCCTGGCCAGCATGCCTGACTTCACCACCACGCCCTCTCCGCCATGATGGAATGTATCCTCTGAACCTCTGGATATTTAATTACAGTGATATGAAAAGCAACACAAGATGAAGGAATCTAGTCTAGTCTTGCATGCAGCCATTCTAGGCCTCCGTGTACTCTACCGATTATATGGGTAGAACTATACCTTACGCAGGTAAAAGTACATCAACACTTCTGGAAGGAAATTGCTTTGTTAACCTGAAGAAGTAAGGAGAAAATGAATAAGGAATGGGGCAGTCTATTCTGAGAGAAAAGAACAGTTGGAGCTTCAGCTGTAGGGCTTGATGTTGCTGCCTAAGCCTTGTGTTTCATCCCCGGGATGAGTAACTTGATGAAGACGGTTCCCAAAAGCACCTCCAAGCATGGCATTCTGTAGGTGTAAAGATGCCTGTAGTATCTCCCACAGCACTGCTCTCTCCTTCAAGCTCATAGCCTCAAACAATAGCTTGACAATTAGCCACAGATCACCCCATGGCATCTGTCTTGTTGTCATGTGTTATTTAACTTTACAGATGAGCAGGCTCCCATCCAAGGCATACAAAAGGGACCTCGAGGCAAATGCTGTCGAGTCTTTGTTTTTCACCTCTCCATCACATCCTATCAAGTTCTAGTAGCCAGAGCATAGATGTCAAGTGCTCAGCTAATGGCTGGACAGCCTGTGTGAGTAGATATCTAATCTTTGAAGCACATGAGAAGTCAGGATCATTGACTCTTTATTTCCATCCCCCGTCAAGTAGAGTAAGGATCTCGTGGAATCTTGTGCTAAAATATATACATAAGGATCTAGAGAGATGGCTTTATCAGTAAAGTATTTGTCATACAGCACCACTTTTGAAAGTGCTGGTCATTGAAGCCCCAAAGATCTCTCTCCCCTAAACATTACAGGCTGTTGCCATTGCTGTTGATTGCCCTGCAGAACCTGAAGGTAATCCCCTATTGCTGAAGACAAAATGTGCTTATGAATGTAGAGAAAGTTGAGCATGGTAGCACACACCTTTATTCCCAGCACTGAGGAGGCAGAGGCCGGCAGGTCTCTGTGAGTTGGAGGCCAGCCTAGTCTACAAAGCAAGTCCAGGACAGCCAAGGCTACACAGAAAAAACCCTGTCTCAAATAAATAAAACAAAACAAACAAACAAAAAGAATATGGAGATTTTAATCTGGCACTGACCTGATGCTTCATCCCTACTGGATAGCTTTCACAGTGCTATGCACGGTGCTAGAAGAGAAAAGCAATCACCGATTTTACTCAGCTATGAACTCTGAGAGCTGACATAAGGACCAGCCTGGCAAGACATGCCCACTGGTGCAACTGTGGCACAGATGTCAGGGGGCAACCAACCACTTTCTGACAGGATTTTAGCACTACGGCACAAGATGGAACCCACTCATGGCACCATCAGCAAAGCCAAGAACCTGCTTCCAGAAAGCTCATGGATCCTACTATGATTCTGTGGAAATGACATAGCACAAAGCTTGAGCTCAATACTTATCATTCATATAAAAACATACATAGTAGCATGTGCTTATAACCCCAGCACTGGAGAGGCAGAGACGGAAAAACGGCAGGTTTCTGGCCATCCCGTTTGGCAAATCCATTAGCTCTGGGCTCAGAAAAAGACCATATCTCAAAAACTAAGGTGGAGAATGACTGAGGAAGATGCTCAACATTGACCCCAACCTCCCTACATGTACAAATATGTACAGAGAGAGAGAAGGAGACAGAGAGACAGGGAGAAAAGAGAGAGACTCACACATGAACATGAGCATACATCCAAAGAAATTCCCAAGTGAAATTACAAACTGAATGCTTACATTCAAGGTTATTAAGAAATGGCCTTTGCCTGTCTATCATCTGAGATTAAAAATGATTTCCCTTTTCCCCATAGTTAGCTACCATCTGGCTCTCCAGAGCAAAATGCTACTGAGTCATGTGGCATGCAAAGGAACAGAACATATAATTGGTATAGAACATTTATTTAACTATTCATCCCTCCAAATACTGAAACATATTAGATTATAATAACAAACCTACTAAAATTTATCAAATGTGTGGTTCAGTGTAAATTCTGTAAGTCAGTATGAAAAGGGAAGTAAATGTTTCCTGGGAAGTTTGTGCAGTGGCCTGTGTTTGTGTGTTGGACTGAGTCATGAATAGGTGTATGTAACAGAAGGGGCAGGTCTCAGGTGAAGGACGTCTTGGAGCAGAATCAATCAGAAGACTGGGACAGGGGACAAGCCTGCAGAGGAGCTGACCGTAAGACGTAACGTCACGAGTTACAGAAGTAGACCTAGGACACTCAAAACATGCAAGCAAGGGGTGTTTAATGCCGTGACACAGGACTCTGGATGTGAATTTAAGAAGCCAAGGTCCTCGCGCTAGAATAGAGACATGTGAAACCAAGCCATTCCTCGTTACAGTGTCTGTCAAGTTAGGAAATCATGTCTCTGAAAACGATTTCAAATTCATTTGGACTTGTGCTCCATGAAAGTGGAAAGTACCATTCACTTACCCACCAATATTGAGTACCTAACTGAGGCAGAATGCCCTTGATGCCTACCAGGAACAGGAGGTTCCATCCAGTCCCTTCTAATACACACACACACACACACACACACACACACACTCACACACACACACACACACACACACACACACACACACACGAGAATAATCTTGGTTAGCAAAGTTTCCTTCATGCATCAGAGCCATTCCGGCCCATTCAGTATTTTCTACCTCCTCTTCTAAAGGGTCTCTTCTAAATCTGTTACTGATTCATGCTTTGCATTTTCTCCCTATAAGGGAAATATCTCTCACCACCCAAAAGGCCAAAGGAAGGTAAAATTACAGGTGGGTAGGTAGATGAATCCAGATGACTGGCTCATGTGCACCTAGACCTGCACGAACTACCAGCTTCCAGGAATGGATCTCTGTCTGTGTGTTTGGCTCTGTCATACTTCTCTATTCCTTGTCAGATGACTCTAGTCCATAGATCTCTGCTCCCAGGTTTCTCCTAGTAACAACAGAGTTATACAGCTGGAGAAAAAAATCAATAAAATAAAAGAGCTTCCTGAGCTTTCCTATCACTGGACCCATCAGCCCTCCACTCTTAAACTCAGCACCACTAGAGAAGGCACTACTCAACTTCCCTTTCTTGCCAATCAAAATGCAAGTTCCAAACATGGTGTTTCCACTATCATTAAATAGGACCTCCCGATAAAGGCATTTGCTTCTCTGCTCACCTTGGAAACCAACACAAGATCTGAGAAGCAAATCACAGCCAGTAACAGAGCCATCAGCAGACTCTTTGGGCAGACAAACAGTCTTGGCACACCCTTCTTCCCCCATCCCCACTCCTGGCGGGCAGTGACCAGGAGCAATTAGCGCTGTTGTGTCCCAATGTGTTTCCTAGCTATGTCTCAGCTGAGACGCTTTCCCTTGTAATATTAATTAAAAACAGATTTTTTTTGGCAAACCCCTGAGGAATGGTTTCTGCGGCGGCAGCCTCCTTTATTAAGCCTCAGAGAAGGCAAAATGCATTAAGATGTTGTGACATTGGGACTAGAAGGGCTAGGCAATCCAGCCGAAAGCTGCTTGAAAAATCTGTTTGGGAGCCACAGAAAGATGCTCTAGCAAGTGAAAAACAATGAACCTGATCAAATCTGTCACTGTTTTGAACATTAGGAGTAAATATTTTAGAGCCCAGGCTAGCTGCATTCGCAATGAGTAGAAAAATCTCTGCCCATCTTACATCTCCAGGTCAAGCACAGACCTGGAGTGACCCAGCATCTCCTCATCTCTCTTCACTAACGCTTCAGGTTGGGCACATTAAGTGAAAACTACCTGCCAAGTCATCCCAAGCAGACATACTACAGTGGCATCAGGCTGCCAAGCCACTATGCCTGAGTGGCTAAGGAAGGATACAGAATAGGAGTTAATCCAAGAAAGAAGAGGCAGAAGTAAGTGGGGCTGGGCCTTCACAAATCTACACTCTCCAGGGCCATTTGCCAACTCACTGAGCAAGCAAGGAAGCCTCTTCCCCCATCTGAAGGAAAAGGACAGAATAATGTTTTTCTGTTTGCCTGTAACCCATGGGGACTGTGCCCACCCCCATGTTTGTGAAACACTCTCTAACCCATTAGTCACCAGGAGACAAGCAGCAACTGGAGAACACGGGCAGATCTCCAGGGCAGAGGTTCCAAGGCTGTGGCTATTCACCTCACTAGCCGAGTCACTGCCACCAGAGTCACAACTTGAGGAATAGAGGAAACTTCTTTCTGCCTTGTCTGCTAGCGCTTCCTCCATCACCACCCAGCCAAACCCACCCCAGTTATTATACCAAAATAAGCATTTGCCCCAGCAATCGGAATGGGGCCAAAGGTCCTGGGGAGTGTGGAGGTTCCAGCGGTCTATGAACCAGCTCCTGAGGACTGTTGGCTGTGCTCTTGGCCACTTCACTGCTCCAGCAAGAACACAGCAGCCCTGTCCTTAAATGCAAAGATCTCTTCTTGGCCCTGTGCTCCTGGAGTACACACACTGAGCCAGGAGGGTGGGGCTGACGATGCCCAGCTACATATTTCTGACTGTAAGCTCCACCAGAGTAGACTCAGTGGTCAGGGACTAACACCCACTATCACCAATGAAGTCAGTGTCAAGAGCTGAAGCTCACCATGGGCACCTGGGAGGAAATCAGGAAAACCCAAACTGCTAATGCTGGAGCTGCTGGGAAAAGGGCCTGCTTTATGCTTCAGAAGCCATAGGAAAAGGTGTCATTGTCTTTCCAGGCCAGAAGGGTCTGCTAATGCCCCGTAGTCTCTGGCTTGTGACAGCTTCCTCCATTTGGAAGCAGTAGTAAAAAGGCGCCTCACCTGCTCTTCTTTCTGTTGGCAAAGGAGGGAAAAACAGACTGCTGAGGCTGCTCCCACACTCTTCCTTAGAGTTGTCCCTCTTTACAGAGCTTCCCAGCCCTGTCACCGACACCTTTCTTCAAGCTGCTGCAGACAATATGTGGTCAAAAGGCAGGTGCAGCCTAAAGTAAGCAGTCCCTCTCTGGGGATGAGCTGCCTTGTTCTTGCTGGAGCGGTGAAGCTGGCCAGAACACAGCCAGCAGTCCCCTGGAGCCCTTTCATAGATGGCTCAAACATCCATGCTCCACTGCTCTGCTACCCAGGACCTTTGGCCCTATGGTGACTGAAGAGGCATTTCCCCAGTGGGCACAAGCCTGACCATCCCTCACAACCTTTGCTGCTCAAACACCCTGAAGCTGGGCAGAGAAGGCCACTCACGTTTCCCTACTGTTTGTGAGAAGTATTTTCTCTCTAAAGTCCCATCTCCAGGGGGCTTTGTCAATATTTTTAAATGTCTCTTAAAATTAAAGCAGAGATGAAACACTTCCAGCTGGGTGAATTTAGTGATAAAGCCACACATATTCAAGGAGGAGAAAACCAGGAACACTCCCCACAATTCCTAATTATCAAACTTAAATGAAGTCAGAATTCACAAGCTCTGCTTCCAGAGAATCTGTCCTCCTTCTCCCTCCCTCCCTCTCCCCCTCCCTCTCTATCCATCTCTCCTTTCTCACACCCTACACACAAAAATATCTCTTGGGGACCTGGAAGTAAGTCTTCAGTCACCCAGCCCTGCAAAGGTGCACCATTGCCCGGCCTCCACCCTGTGCTCAAAACCATCCAATCCAAGGCTTGAGGTGGAGGGTGGGGGGTGCGATCCTGGTGGAGGCAGATGAAGCCGTCAGTCACCAAGCTGCCTGCTGTGTATCCGGACTCTTAGCCTCCTTAGAACCCAGCAACTGGTACCCAGGCTTTGCTGCTCCAGCCCCACCCCCATGTGTATCGCTGACGACCAATAAATCTGTACTTGGTTACTGCTTGCGTGATGAGCTCTGCAGCCCCCTGCCTTCCTTCTGTATTCAATACTCAGCCCTCTGACCCTCACACTCTGGTAAAATAAGGCAAACATTTCCCCAGGGAAGTGTTTTCAAAGGACTGTCATAGAGAGACAAGCAAAGGGGGCGGCACTTGACATCAAATAAGCTCTCAAAGCTGCTTGTGAACCCCTCTTCCTCTTAATGGAACCCCTGTTCTGCCCTAAGTCTGGTTCTCATGTGAACTGGAAAGCCACACCAGAAAAAAAAATGGGCAAGGCCAGGTGAGATAGCTAGCCCACTGCAAGAGGAAAGGGACTGGGAAGGTTTGTGGCAGCCAGTTCTTGTTAGGTGTCTGAGGTAGGTAGAGCCCCTTTAAGCAGGCGCTGCCTGCAGCTGCCCCAGCTGCCCTGGAGTGGACCTTACTCAGCTGGATGCCTCATTCCTGAGCTCCAGGGCCTCCTAGTCAGGTTTAAGGAAGGTGTCACCTCTTGATGCAACACCATCCTGGGCGCCCAGACTCCAAGGAAAAGGGGGCTTCTCTGTGCTCAGAAAGAGCAGGGGCTCAACTCTAATCCCGCAGTGCCAGAGCCATTTGTTGGGCAGGACATAGAGGCCAAAGTGAGTTTTTGCTGCCCCACTCGTGAGTGCAGTGCGAGCATGAGAAAGGGTGGGGAAATTTGCTTCACGCCTTAAACTTTTTTCCTGCCTGCCCCCACTAGGAAAGCCCTCCAGCTTGGAAGGTGCGGACCAGCTCACACTAGCATGCTAAGTGCCTAGCAGAGACCCCAAAATGAACAAGTGTACCCCTGTGTCCCTGTGGCCTCAATCTCCCTATCTCCCTGGCTCCCTTCACGTGACCTGGGGGGACAGGGTAAAGGGAAGTCCCACCAGCCTCTGGAGTCTGCCTAGAGATTTCTCCACATCAGCCCGTGTTTGCACCCACGAATTCAAGTACTCTCTCCCCAGAAAAGAAAAAGTGACTCTCCAAGCTGAATGCAGGAGAGAGCGACCACAGAGCCCTCGCCCAGGCAGCTTTAAGACACACTTTCCTCTTAGCCCTCCAGACAACCTCAGTCCTAGGGTCTTCTGTAAACAGATGCCCAGGCCATCCTACAACAAAACTCTGCTAACCTGTTGGGGAGCGTGAAGGAGCAGGACAACCCTCTCTCTAAAAGTCTAGGCTCTCTGGTTCTCTACCTGGACCCCAAGCAACTATCTGCCCCCCCATTATCCTTAGCTGTCAGGAGACTAGAGATCTGTGCCAGATGGGTACTCACGCTGCTGTTGTGTCCCGACCAGTGCACCATGGCTTGATTGTGGGCTGAGTCCCCTGTCAGTGCAAAAGACGTGCTGGGCAGTCTGAGCTCCTCGGCCGCGGGTCCTCCAGTCCGCGTCGCCTTCGCCTCCTCCCGGGAACCCTTGGTCTGAGGGCGGCTTCCTCTGGCACCATCCGCGGGAGCGGTAGCCCAAGCGTCCCCGCGCTCCAGGGTGCTTGGGGGTTGCGCTCGGCGAGTCCTCCTAGAGCCCGCCTTGCTAGGGGCTGGGATGCCCCGGACCCACCTCGCGCCTCCAGGCGACGTTCCCTCAGCTTCAGCCGGTGTCTCCCCGCCGCTCGCCTGGGGTAGCAGCTCTAGCCTGGACCGGCGCCTCGGCGCGGTGGCTCTCGATGCAGATGCCAGCTCCTCAGGCCACCGGTTCACCGCTGCCCGTGGCAAGAGAAGAGGCAACGCTGGTGGCCGCGAGGCCGGGGACACCAGGCGCCCGGGACCTCCCGTCGTGCCCCAAGTGATCTCGGCGCCAGCTAGGACCCACGTCGACAAGAGCAGCAGCCCCGTCCGGGCCAGGGGCGCCCCGAGCCAGCCTGCGGGGCGCTCGGTGCCTGCCGCCTCCATCCCGCTGCGGCGACCGCGGCTCGGGCTGCCAAGTGTGTGGCGCCCGCCGAGGTGCGGGTCCGGCGGGGGAGGGGGCGGTGCGCGCGCCGGCGAGCGAGCTAGCGAGTGTGTCTGTCGGGGGAGAGGGCGGCCGGGAAGGAGGCGGCTCCGGCGGCCAGAGTGCCTCCCCTGTCCCCTGCACGCTTCCCCGTCTGGATAGCTCGCTCCCAGGTCCAGAGGGTGATTCTAAAACCCAAAGGCAATTCCTAAATGCTCCCCGATGCTCTGGCGGTTTTTACGCTGTCGTTAAAATGCCCCCTCCCAAATCTCTTCCACCGACCTCTCTCAGAAATTTGGTGGAATGGAGTGCCCAGAAGATATAAGAATATCCTCTTTTAAAACGGGCAACGCTAGCCGGATGCCGGAGGAGAGGCTGACGGCAGACCCCAAGCCGGAGTCTCTCGGAAACCTCCAGCCTGCTGCGGGCGCGGAGTTGCGGAGCCGCTCCTGGCTGGGTTTGGGGATTCACTCTTGGGTCTGTTCTTGGGAGCCGGAGACAGCACAGACTCGGGGAAGTATAGGATCTCCAGGAGGAGGAAGAGGAGGAAATTGTTTCCAGTGCCAACTGTTCTGGAGCTGGACCCCAGGGCGAGCCCGGAGCTTCCGCGCGGAAGCCAAGCGCGGGATGGACCCAGGACTCTGCTCGAGGCTCCCCGCCCCCGGAGGCCTGCGCCCCCTCCCGGTGCGGGGGCGCGGGGAGTGCGTGCGTGCGTGCGCGTGCGTGCGGGCAGGCGAGAAAGGACCGGGGTGTTCCGGGGCTGGCGGGAGAGCGCCTCAGGGTGGTGGGGGTTCGTTGGGGGGGGGCACCTGGTTGAGGTGGTGTATGCGTGTGTGTCGGGAGGGGTTGTTGCTGGGTTGCGGGGGACGGCGAGGCTCCGTGCGTGCGCGTTTACTGGAGCTTGTGTGAGTGAGAGCGGCGGGGCGGGGCGCGAGGTGCGCTCCGGCCGTGGGTGTTTGAGGATCAGGCATAGGCTGTGTTTGCATCACCAGAAGCCTGTGAGTGGTCAGAGGCAAGTGGACAGCAAGGCAGTGGAGAGCAAGGTCCGCTCTTCCTGTGGCGCCCACGGTCCCCCAGCACCTGTGGACATCAGCATCCTGGAACTCTGGAAAGCGAGCCTGAAAGCAGCTGGCTCTCTCAGGACCTTGTGAGAGGACCCTAGCAGAGACTCTGCTTCCACCAGGAAGATCCAGATCCCATTTTCCTGCCAGGCCCCCAGACGCGATTCTGAGCAGGGCCAGTTGTTGCCTCTGAGTGCCAGCCACTATGTGGAAGGTCCCTGCCCAAGGCAGCTTGGGTTTTCAGGTCCCCAGTCCCCCGTGGTAGGAGGACAGCATGTGTGTTGATGTGATGGGACCCTTCCTGACTGCAGGAACACAGAGACTTTGGTGAGCAGGAGAGAACAAAGCCCGAGGACCCGCTGGAGACGGGGTTTACAACCTTTAGGGCAGGTGACCTCTGGGAAGCACTCGGGATATTTGGTGGTTGAGAGTGCGGCATGAGGGGATGGGGTTAGGGTAGGGGCTGGAGGGACTGAAAAGCGCTGAAAAGGAGCTGAGTGGCGCGTTAAAGCTGAGCAAGGGACACAGCCTCCAAACTGTTCCTTCCTCTGAGGAATTAGAGGAGATCCTTCATAGAAGGTGAGAGCTGGGTATGGAGAGGAATTGTGGTTGGACGCGAGGAAAATCCAGAATAGGGGACTAGAGGAGAGGCGGGGAGATGGTGGTGCAAAAGAACTGGAGGAACTCCGAGAAAGCCCCGGAAAAGTCGGGAGGTGTGCATCCTGCAGCAGAGAGGCCAAAGCCAGGGATTCCCCGGAGCCCTCACCTCTTGAACTTGCTTTCCCACCAAAGCTAAAATGAAAATTGGGAGCGGAGCAGACGACTAGGATGGCCAAAGGAGGCAGAGACAATGCCCACCCAGAATGAAGTGGACCTAGCGTTCGTGGGTTTTCCCAGACCCAGGACAGCACACTGCTGCGGAAAAAGTTCTAAAGCTGCGGACCAAGGTGGGCGCTGGAGTCAGAGCTAAGTCGAACAGGCGATCCGCTGGTGCCCAGCGCCCCTACCGGAGGAAGCGGGGAATGTAGTGAGAAAGGTTTACTTCTGATCCTCCAATCTGGTTCGAGGAAGCAAAGGTGACTTAGGTGGACTCGTCTTTCAGTCTGCCTCTCAAAACAAGGCTCTTACAGCCTCCCAAGTCTTCCCACAGAGGAGGTGCGGGCCGGTTTCCGCGCCACACACCCTTCCCCCAACACACAAACACACACACACACACACACACACACGCCACACACCCTTCCCCCAACACACAAACACACACACACACACACACACACACACACACACACGGGAAAGCAATCCCAGAACTGCTAAAGAGAGGTTCCCTTTCTCATCGGGAGCATCTAAACCTGTGATTCCCAAGAGAGATCTTCCAGGCTGACTGAGCAGCTAAAACAGTGGGGATAAAGGCGCATAGAAGCCTCTCTCGTGGGTGTGACAGATTCTTGTGTGGCCTTTGATTCATCGTTTATTGCCTCCTTTGACATCATTCTCCCCCTTTCTCCGTTTGCCTAAAAATTCTTTTGCTCAATCCTCAGCGACCTCTCCAAATCCATCCACCCTTCTCTAGTACCCACATGGCTCGAAGCATCCTCCAGTGTCTCCTTCACCAGCGGCTCTCTTCTGGGCTTTTGCATCTGACGATTTCAGGTGACTCGGGACACCTACCACACAGATGCCACCACATCTCCACAGCCTCTCACAGTAAAGCTCTTCTCTAGCTTGCAAACATGTTAGGATCTCCCAGGCTAGCTTCAATCCCATTCAATTAGCTTGTCCTGACTCATCTTGAATTCTGAGTTCTATCTTCTCTCATACCCTTAACATTCCACTCTGTCTCCTGACGGTTGCATACTCGTTTGTGTCGTAGTTATTTTCTGTTATAGTACTCACGGATGAGTAAGTACATTATTTAAGTTTATGTTGGCTCACAGTTCTAGGAACGAGGGAGATCAAGATCTGGCAACCACATATGGTGAGGTTTTCGTGCCTGATACAGCATGAAGGATGGTATCATGTGTGGTAGAGTAACTGAGTGACACGGAAGAGGTAACCGGCTTCACAACAGCCCACGATCTCCAGTATTAATCTAGTTCCTGCAAGAGATAGAACTCTCTCTCTCAAGGCTGCATTAGTCATAAGTCTAATAGCACCACTACCCCAACATCACTCTAACAGGGAATTAAGTCTTTTCCTGGGTTTTGGCAGAAAGAACCACATTCAAAGCAGAGAACATGCATGCCAATGCTATAAAACAACATGCATCAAGACCTACCAGGACCCTGCAATACTTCCGTACTGTAAACCGTGCAACCTTAACACTTCCTCTTCCTGCTTGAAAGATCCTCGTCAGATCCAACTAAAAAGGCTTAGCCTGATCTCTCCCCTTCATTCCCAGAATCAGACACTGCAGTGGCTCTGACTCACACCATCACTTGTCTGAGAGTTGCAGTGGTCTCCTATCGTTTCCTGATCAAGTCTTCTCTTCCAGGAGCTAGCCTCCCCACCAGCACCATGCAACAACAGGATGTGAGCCTCAAGGGTAAATGTAGTACAATTAATTTTATATTTTACTATGTTGAATTTGTCAAAAATCTGCATTCCCAATTATGACCAACACTAAAATTGTTGTGGTACTTTTACATATTTTGCACCAAGTCTTCAAAATCAAGTGCACATTTTGTTCTTATACTAGATTTGATTAAAGGCTACCTATATTTTAAATGTTTAATTATGGTGGCTACTGTTTTTAAATGCCATTGCTGCAGGCATGACTTGTTAACACATAAGGAAGATGTTGTCATGAATTGACCCCCAATTTCTTCAGTGATGGATCACCATACATTTCTTAGAATAGAATGCAAAGTTCTGTGCATTGTTCTGCCTTCAAGGCCCTACTGAATATGTCCCTGAAGTACTGACTGTACTCTTTGAGACAGTTTCACAGAAGTCTTCTGTGAAGTCTATCCCCATGGTACTCAACACTGTATCCATTATCATCATACTCATGTCTTCATTTTCATCAGATTCTTTATTTTCATGTCTTATCAGTTTTGAATTCAAAGAAAAGGACTATGGTTTAAAGGATCCCCTGTCTCTTTTGCTGGCATGATGCCTGGCTCAGCTGAAAAGAACAGATTGATGGATGAGACTAACCCTCACTTTGATCCCAGGGGAAAAGCAAAGGAGGTCACACTGAGAAAGCCTTTTGTCCTGTTGTCGAAAACTGGGGAAAACAAATTATTCCTTAAGTTATCCATGAGATTAAGCTGAATATCTCCCCCAAAAGTATCAGGTATTTTGTTATCATTGTTATTGTTTTTGTTTAATAACCATTACCGTACACTCACACTCTGGAAAAATATTCTGCTCCCCGCTGGACACCCACTGCAGGTACATATAAAGAAGCATTCCAGTTTATGTTCTCATAATTCATCAAATAGTCAGCCCTCCTTTTATGAAGACTACAATGTTTTCATTGAGAAATATCCCCCAAAGGCTCAGGCATTTGAACGCTTGTTCACCAGTTGGTGGTGCTGTTTGGGGAGGTTTAGGTTGTGCAGCCCTTCTACAAAAAAGAACACTATTGGAGACAGACTGTGAGAGTTCACAGCGCTGATCTGCTTCCAGTTAGTTCTCTGCTTTCCACCTATGGTTGAAAACATGGTTTCTTAGCTTTCTGTTTCTGCCACCATACTAGCTACTTACTACTATGTCATAATGGACTCTTGGCCTTCG
Organism: Pachyuromys duprasi; assembly: GCA_028658305.1. Taxonomy (NCBI): domain Eukaryota; kingdom Metazoa; phylum Chordata; class Mammalia; order Rodentia; family Muridae; genus Pachyuromys; species Pachyuromys duprasi. The sequence continues at coordinate 58,574,404 of CM053762.1, read as the reverse complement.
AAAAACATAAACCAAAATAAACTCTTTAATAAACTCTTCCTCCTGTAGTTTGACTTTGGACATTATTGTAACAACAGAAAAGTAACTAATATGAAGACATAAAGACAAATTCCCATCATAAGACTTAGGGCCAGGAAATGTGGGTTGCTCCCACCGCACTGGCATCCTTTCTGAAACACTTTCCTGTACTGGCCTTGTCTTCTTATGTCATCTCCTGCTTGACCCAGTGGACAAGCTGAGTGCCAGGACCTTCTGCTCTAATGGGCCTCTGGACAGGATTTGTGTTCCCTTTCACTAAATGCTGCTTGACCATTTTGTTTAATAATCTCTGAACCTTGTGTCTGTTTATTTTAGGTAAGTTATTTCATGACCTTTGTACAACTAAGAAAAAATTAATTAAGTAGCATCAAAATAATCATCGGCATTCCTGTGGAGGAAACAGGTCATAAATAAAACCCGAACTGCAGAAAGAAGCAGCCGGGGTGAATTTTGCCACTGTGTGTCTGTGAAGACAATAAGCATCTATTTTGCTCAATATTGTATCTTCAGCAGTACTATCATCTCCATGCTGTGCTGACCTGGTGTCTGGTTCAGTCTGACCTGCAATAAAAGTGCAGTGCATGACAGAACAGATTACTGGAAATAATAATGCTGCTCCCACAACTTCTAGCCAACTGTTCTTTTGATCATGCAAATACTTTCTAAATACTTTTCTTAAAATGAAAATGTTTGAGGACTTGATAGAGGACTGCTGTCGTCTAGGTGTCATTTGGTATTGTAAGCAACAGAACAAAGTTCTGCTTTAAACCGAAAGTTACTTTCACTCAATAGACAGTGTAAACTCCTAGAATGTGTTGAAGGTGTAGAAAACTAGCCGCAGGGTTCTGTGGGCAAAAGGAAACATGAAATCATGCCACAGCACGGAGTCTATAAGGATCCTATTTTAAGCACTGTCAAACCTCGGATGATACAGCTTTGACCAACACCTCTAGACAGTGAGTATGACAGCCAGCATAATCTGTGTTCCCTCCAGAATCCAGATCTGAAGACCACCTCCATTGTCACCAGCTCAGTTTCTACTTGCTTCTTTGTATTTATGTGTTTTTATTGGCCAAGGCTGGATCACCAGCCTTAGACATGCAATAAAGACTGTAATTTAGGACCTAGGAATCTAAATGTTACTACCTAGTATATAAGAAACCCTGAGTTTGATCCACAGTGCATCATACTTGTACATGTATACTTGTAATCCCGGTATGCTGGGAGGTAGAGACAGAAGGATTTTAACTACAAGAACATTGTTTACTATAGAGGAAGTTGGAGTCCAACCTAGGCTAAAGACACAAGAAATAAAAGAAGCTATGGTCTACCAGAAATGAAATATGTAGGATAATTTTCCAGTACAAAGAAGAGAGAGCTCATACATTGAGCAACCACCAAAATAAATAAATATCAATTTATACCTATTACCAAAAATGCCCAATATTTCCTAGAGTAATAACATGACTTGGCAGCTCAGAATCCAAGTGGGTTCCCTAATAAAGGGAACAGGAACTGTCTCTGACATGAACTCAGTGGTGAGCTCTTTGACCACTCCTCCCCTGAGGGGAGAGCAGCCTTGCCAGGCCAAAGAGGAGGACAATGCAGCCAGTCCTGAGGAGACCTGATAACCTAGAGTCAGATGGAAGGGGAGGAGGACCTTCCCTATCAGTAGACTTGGAGAGGGGAATGGGGGAGGGGGAGATAAGGGAAGAAGGATGGGATTGGGAGAGAATGGGGGAGGGGCTACAGCTGGGATACAAAGTGAATAAAATGTAATTAATATAAAAAATAAAAATTTAACTAAAAACATAATATGATTCAATTCATTTTACCTTAAACCTCTTCTAGAAGACCAAACTGAAACAGAATTCTTGTTTGATAACATTTCAAACAATACTTGTACAGAGCTGGGTATGTAGCCAAGAAAATCCTTTCTGTTGCAGAACCACCATATCCTTAGTGGGTATGGTGATAAGCAGTAACATTACAAATGCTGGCTACTGTATAATTCTAAACCAACATGACCAAAAGCATTCAAGCACACTGATTAAGACTCCATGCTTTAACAAAAGCATCTGTGTTTCAATTCTAACCTTACCAACCCTCAGCCCAGTTGCCTTACACAAAGTTCTTAACTTCTTGCTTCCACCCCTCAGCTGCAAACATGGATGGTAATAAAACTTTAGGGCACAGGGCTACAGTGAAGATCAAGAAAATTAATGCCCGTAAAGCATTTGGAACACAGTCTGGCACTGATGACATGCTAGGTAAGTTTGAATATGGAGGTAGGCAGTCTCAGCTGTCACCTCAATTGGGTTGAAAACAGGTAGGAGATTGGGAGAGCACACATAAGCATACATGAAGGGGTGCTTATTATGATTGTGTTTCAGAAACAAGGTGTTTCCAGATCCTGAAGGCTGTGACCTAATCAATGGACTAATTCCTTGATGGATTCATAAATCTCATCAGTGGGATGATGATAAGGATGTGGGGCTTTTAGAAAAAGTGAGTCACTGGAGGGCTTGTCCTTTGGACTACATCTTGCCACAGTCCTGGGTTGCCCTCACTTTGTTCCTGTCTGCCCAGTGACTAACAGCATCCTGCCTCCTGCAGTACTTGCTTCCCCTCCATAATGTTCTGCTCAAGTGCAGAGTGCTGAGCAATCACGGACTGAGCCTCTGAAACATGAGCCAAAATAGATCTTTCCTTCATTAAGATGGTTGTGTCATGTGGATGTCTGGGCCACAGCTATGCAATGGTGAGTAACACAACCATGCTTGTTTTCCTCTTCATATGTGTTCTAAGAAGAGCAAGATTCTGTTCCCACCTTCCCAGATGAGGACATTTGACTCAGAGATTGGGATGTACATTCTAAGGGACAAAACTGTCTGATACTGCAACTAAGCTCTTCTATATTTCCTATCTTGTATTCCTGTACACATCACTCACTGTTCTATAGCCATCATTTTAATTTTTATATCTCTGAGTTGAAAGCCAGGACTCTTTGTACTGTGCCACCCTGGTACACAGTATGAAGAGTGGCACTTGTGGCTGGTCCCCAGTGGGAACACAGTTCTCACACCTTGTCCAACAATCTGAGAAAAGAGTGGTGATTTGGTGATGATGTTCTTGTTCTTATAAAACATGGTCTTAGTAAGAAAGAGAAAATCAGCCTGTAGATCCCAGCCTGTGTTTGGGTAGCAAGTTCAGGTTGAAGAAGTCAAGCCAAAAATGGAAACTTCATCTCCAGGAAAGAACACACTCATTAAACTGCTGAAAGCCATCAGCAACTTTGTCAACGTTTTCCCTCTAGTCATGACTCTAACGGAAAAGGATGGCATCAATCTAATGAGTTGGATGCAGTTAGAAAAGACGTCTTGCAGGAAAATGGGTTTCTGTTTTCCTCCTCTTGATGACTCATGGTGCAGAGCAGTATTTTCTTGAGCAAATGTTGTCTTTTCACAGCTTAGGCCATGGAAGCATACAACCGAGATGCTTGAGGTTGGTGAGACGATGGGGCAGAGGGACAGACAGATGAGACTGAAGAGGAGACTAAGAATCACAAGAGCAGCCAAAGAATGTAAGATCCAACAAGGAAGGAAATCAGGGTTTTGTGAACAAGTCGGAAGTGTTGCCTTGTACCCTAAGACATGAATAAAATGAAGAAGGCTGAGTGCAAGGGAAGAACAGAGGAGGCTGTGCTGGCTAGTTTTGTGTCAGCTCACAAGGATCTGAAAGAAGGGAACCTCAAATGAGAAATGCCCTCCATAAAATTCAGTTGTAGGACATTTTCTTAATTAGTGATTGATGTGGAGCTCATGCCATTGTAGTAGTCTTATGCCTGAGCTGGTGGTCCTGGATTCTACAAGAAAGCATGCCGAGCAAGCCATGATAAGAAAGCCAGTAAGCAGCACTCCTTTAAAGCCTCTGTATCAGATGTTGCCTCCAGGTTGCTGCCCTGTTTGAGTTTCTGTTTTGACTTCCTTTGATGAGGAAGGGTAATGTGGAAATGTAAGCCAATTAAACCTTTCCTCCCAGCTTGCTTTGGTCCTGGTTTTCATTATGGAGATAGAAACCTTTACAAAAAGAGATAGGAATGAAAAAGAAAAGGAGAGGAATGAAGGAAAAAAGAAAAGAGGAGGGAAGCAGGAAGGGAGAAGACACTTGAGTAGAAGGGAGAAAAGGAAAAGGAGAAAAATGGGGAAAATGTGTAGCAGGAGAAACGAAAGGAAAAAAGACAGGAAAGAGAAGAAAGTCCTGCTGCACACAGAGTGTTGGAGAAACACCAGGAACATCCCAAGGCCATTATGGCCACTGCCAGATGGACAAATAGAGTGTGGTTGTGTCTGAGACTATTCTTTCTGGTATTCAGGGTCCTCAGCCTTTTTTCCCATTCACAAGAGAGTCAGACACACCAGTATGGACCTAGAAGGCTGGTTTTCCTAGGAAATTGTTCAAATGTTGCAGAGAGAGCAAATCAGGAAACTAAATATAGCCTTGAAACCAACATGCAGCCCACAGTTGCAGGAGGAAGGGACTGTGGGCTATGGCCAAAGCCCAGGAGGCTTGTCTGCCACAAGCAGCACAGGTGTCTGGGAGTCCTGAGAGACCACACAGAATCCATACAAATTTCTACACACAGCCTTCCAAAGCCCAGGCTCCCTCCCACCATGGGGCCTTTGTGTTCTATTGCTATTCTGGTCCCTCTCACCCTCTTTCTGATGGGCACACATTTTTCAACCAGGCTCCTTGACCCCACTGGCCTGGTCCGGCTGTACCTCCCTCCTTTATTAGGGCTATCCCGTGTCCCTGTAGATCCATTTCCCCAGAGTAATGACTAATAGAAAGCCCTTTTAATCCTCAAAGGTGTCCCAATTTGAGTAAAAAATTATGTGGCCCCCTCATCTATCATATAATCTCCTAAAACTATGCCTCTCTTCTTTGAAACATTATTATAGTTGAGGATTTTTACGTGCTGGGCAGCAACCCCAGGCACTTGCACATATCAGGTAAGCTACCTCTGAGCTATCAGCAACCCTTTCTAGACCTTAGTTATGTTTGCTTGTGTAAACAATTAATGCTTCTACAGAGATCTTAATTCCATCAGTAAAGGTGCTATGTTATTTTAATTGAACTTTCAAAGCTGTTGTTCTCCATTCTAGGTGGGGGTGGGGATGGGGCCTGGGACTCAGCTTCCTGATGGAGAATGGACTTCCATTTCTCTCAGGAGCAGCTAGAGCACATAGACAGAGGCCATGCACTAGGCCGGGATGTGGAAAAGTTTTCCACAAGTGTTTCAGTTTAGCTCTTTTAGAATGAGATCGCCAGTGGCAATGGAAATTCAGGTGTTCCAAAGCCTGAACAGCCGGATACCAAAGTGTTACAACTCTTGGTTAAGTGGCTGTGCTAAGCATAGCAGAGATGATGATGTAGAAAGACCATGCCTGCTCGCCTTGTAGCCCAGACACAGGCCTGGTGAGGCCCACCTCCAGAGGGCCAGAGGGCAGTCCAGTGAGACATGGCTCAGTAGGGGATAAATGACGAATCTCAGGGAGCCATGGTGGAAGGCTGATGGGATCACACGGCATGAAACCCCAGCCAGCACGTTTATTTGAAATCAGAGATTTATAAACCTTGGGCAGTAGGAGGAATTTCAAGGGCGAATGTGTTTGATTTGACAGGGTCAGGGGGTGCCAGGGATACTTGATTTGCATGCAGTGGTACAGTGCCTCATTTTCCATGCAATAGCACGGTTCTATCACAAGAAGGTGAACACAATACTTAATTATCCTGTGGGTGGGAGAATCTCCAAGTACAATTGAAGGTCATTGTTGAAGATCCTAACAGGGTGGGGTATTTCTAGAAATCCCCAGGTGCTTGCTAGACAAGTGTCCTAAACAGGAAAGAGTCTGGTCTATAATCTACCCTGAGAGCTACATGATGCTCCTTACAGTACCTGGAGTCACAGATCAGGGGAGACTTAGAACCCCATTGAGAAAAGGGAATCCACCATAATAGGCCAAGTGCAAACAAATGGCTATCTGGAAATGTCAGACTTCAACCTAATAGAGCAAAACTCCACAGACATCATTGTTGATTGAAAAAAGAATTAGTAAGAAATATCTTTTGAGAGATGTTGCTGTCACCAGAATCTCACATTGACTTCCCCTGCATTATCCAGACCTTTGTGATCTCCACTGAAAGAATTCAGAGGAGATGCACAAGAGTGCAGGGTAGAAGACAGGGGAAGTTTATTACAGAGTAAATGGGACACTCTCGAAAGGTGAAAGTAGACAATAGTCAGTACCACGGCACAGGGCACAATCTCAAGGAGGCAGTGGACAATGGTGAAAAAAAAAACACTGTGATGGTTTTCATTTTATACATGTTTTATGTTATGTCTAAAGCCTCTGGAAGAGGCAATTTTTCTGAAGAGGATTTTCCTGTCAAGGTAATTTTCGGGTGTATTTGGCTTGGCTTTTACAGGAGGGGGACAATGGTATGTACTTGGTCTTTATCAGAAATCCCCCTGCTGAATAGTAATTCTACCGGTTTAAGGCTCCTAGAAACAGGCTTAGTTACCAATTAATGTTGTTCCAGGGAGGTCACGATACTATGTCTCTTCTCTGTGGCAGAGATATAATGTAGGTCCTACCACTTCCTGAAGTTGAAACTAAAGCTTGTGACAGAGAAGCCCAGCCCTAATGTCCTCTAATTCTGCTCTTATCTAAATAGTTACCTCATGCTACTATGTATCTGTTTTCCAGATTCTCCAATGATGTGGTCTCCCAGAGCTGCAGTACATTAACTCTGTCTGCCACAGTCAAGCTATGGAACATCGTTTCCATCTCTGCAAGAGCCTCTTACCTCACCCTTGTGTACCAAATCTGCTTCTCACCTAGTTCCATCTTCATCTCTATGGCCAGCTACAGCCAGAATCACTAGTGGTTTCCATTCATGGATTTCTGCCATTTCAATAGCTTGTGTAAATAGAATCATATACTGTGTGACTGTTATGACTGGCATCTTCTCCCACTTGGCACAGTTCCCTGAAGATTCATCCAGGTTGTCATGAGCTTTTGTGGTCTGTTGTGATTTATTTCTAAATCATATCCTAGGCTTTGCGTCAGTCATAGTTTATTGACCATGTTGAGATGTTTGGCTGCAGCATGAGCCTAGCTGCCATACACGTGGATGTACAAGTTTTCTACAAATATAAATATTTCCTTTCTCAGGGAGAAATGCCCCCAAAGTGTCATGTCATACAGGAACTGCACTTTCTTATTTTAACAAACACAGTGGATATGCCGTTTCACATTCTCACCAGCAATATGTAAGAAGCAGATTTTTCCCAGTGAACCTCAGCATTTAGTCTTACTAACTTTTACTTTTAGCTCTTCTGGTAAGTGAGTAGTGAAATCACCTTGTGGCATTAATTTGCATTTGCCAAAGCCTCAGACACACCTTTCTTTGTTCATTTCTCCACCTTGCTTCTTCTGCATGTAAATACCTTATCACTCACTTACCAGACAACCACTTTTCATATGATTTGCCTTATATTCAGTGGCGTTGCTGCATTCACTTATGTCAGGATTATTTTTGTTGAAATCTTGGGGTTTTCCAAGTTAAAAAAAAATAAACATCTTATGCAAACAGAACGACTTGATTGCTTCCTTTCCAATCTGCTTGTCTTGGCAATGGCAGTATAGTGATAGGCATAGCTGTCTTCCAATCTATATAGTTGGGTTTTGTTTTGTTTTTGAGACAAAGTCTCACTATTTAAGTTCACCATCTTCCTGTCTCTATCTCTTACCAGCTGGGATAATATATGGGGCTCACCATGGCCAATCTCCTTACATTTTATTTCCTTTTCTTAACTTTTGAAATGAGTATAACTTCTAGCTGCATACTTAATGTAGGTGTTGCCTGGACATGCTAGTCCTGCTTCTGACTTAGGAGGAAAACCTTTAGTGTTCTTTAACTAAACCACTAGCCACAGTGTTATCTGAAGTTTTCATTGGTATTTTCCACCAACTAGAGAAAATCCACTATCTTCCAATTTTTCTAAATTTTCATCACAAATAGGTGTAAGCTCTGTCAAACTGTTTTTCTGTATTCATTGACAGGGTCTGTTGATTTTTCTTCTTAAACCTGTTAGCATGAATTGATCTCCTTTTATTGAACCTGCCTTCCCTCCAATATAACTCACTTGGTCACAGCATACAGTTGTTTTCACATATTGCTAAATTCTTTTGGTGAATATTTTTGTATCCGCTAAGGATGTTGTTCTGCAGTTTCTTATTGTTTTTCTGCTGATACGTGTATGTTTAATATCACAACAATAATAATTCTCAAAATAAATTGAGATTTGTTTCCTCCTTGTCTCCTTTTTGGAAGAGATTTTTTTCCCTTAAATATTTGTAGAGTTTTGCAATGAATTAGTCTGATCTTGAAACTTTCTGTTGGGGGACTATTAAACTGTGAACTTGATTTTCTTAATAATTCTAAAATTATTCCAGTTATATAGGTCACACAACAATCATCAGTATATATGCAGATGCACATGTGTGAACATGCATGTGGAGGCCAGGGATTAATATTAGATGTCTCCTTGTTTGCTCTCTATCTTAACTGAGGCAGAATGTCTCACTTCAACCCAAAGCTCATCAATTCTGCTAGTCTAGTTAGCCAACATGCTCTATGGATTCCCTATCTCTGCCTTCTGAGTGCTGGGATTACAGGTGTGCACACCGGGCCTGGCCGTTTATATAATTCTCAAATCTTTTTTTTAACGTTTTATTGTTTCCTTGTGAATTTCACATTGTGCACCCCAATGGCACCCATGTCCCTCTCCCTTTACATCCACCTTCCTCCCTTGCAACATCCCCCACAAAAGAAAATCAAAAGTAAAAATAAACATCTTGTCATGGGAGTCGCAGTGTATCAGAGTATGCCACACAGTCCTCCCTTTTGTCCAAATGTCTTTATTGGTAATCTTCATTGCAATGAGCTATTGGTATGGTTCGAGTCCTCTGGCTCTGCTGCACTCTCAATACTGGAACAGCGCTGGGACTCGTCTCCGTTCTGTTGTTGTCCTGTGTAATGAGATCCTGGAGCTTTGGATCTTGAGAACCAGCCTTTTCACACAATCCAGCAGTTCATAGATGGGGTGGATGCTGAGGTGGGCCAACTCAAAGTCCAGATCTGAGCGTGGGTGGTAGGCCAGTCGGTCAGCCGGTCCCCTCCTGCACCCACATCACCAGGCTTAGCTCTCCAGCACTTTCCCCCAGCTAGCTCATCCAGTATTGCAGCTGGCAAGGGGTGAAGCCAGCTCTCCCGCCCTTTCTGCTGGCTCACCCCAGCCTGTGTCACCAAGGACAGCTCTACTGTACTGCACAGGCAAGGTGCAGGGCCTGCTCTCCCAAGTACTGCATCCAGCAAGGAGCAGGACAGCTCTCCAGCTCTCGTGACCTTGGGCCACCTCTTCATCCTACTGCAGGCAGTGAGGAGCAAGGTGGAGGAGGGGAAGAGGGCATCTCTCCCATAGCCAAGCTACCTCACAGCAGTTGCGGCAGGACCGGCTCACCCACCAGGGTCAGTATTTTGTTTTGTTTTGTTTTCATTTGGTTTCTTCTAGCCGGTTTAGTGTGTCTGGTTTTATGTTTGTTTTTGTTTGTTTGGTTGGTTGGTTGGTTTTATGAGTTAAGGTTTGTCTTAAGGCTCAAGATATGATCTGTCTTAATCAGTTATATTGCTGTTCATAGACACCATAACCATAGCAACTCTTAGGAAAGAGAGCATTTAATTGGGGTTTGCTTACAGTTTCAGAGGTTTAGTCTACTATCCTCAGAGCAGGGAGTATAGGGACACACAGCCAGCATGGTAGCTGACAGTTCTACATCTGGATTCGACTACAATTTTACTAGCTTCTATTTTTCATGGTTTCCATAAATGTTCAAGTTTGACTGTCCAGGACCTCACTGTCTAGACCAGGTTGCCCTTGCACTCAGAAATCTTCCTGCTTCTACCACCAGATGCTGGGATTGAAGGTTTTTCCCACTCTTTTCTTTAATTCCTTTTCCGCAGGTTGGAAGCTTAGCTGAGTGGGGTCTTGCCATGAGGTCACCACTCCCTTTATTCCATCTAGCATCAGGCTATTCTTTAAACTCTTCATCTTCTTGAGCACTGGACTTAGCTCCTTTACACTTCCTTGTATTCATTTACTCCTCTAACTGTACATTTTTGCATTTTTCCTTGCTTAGCCTGCTCTTTTTCATTATAGATCTTCATAAGAAAGGCCACTAGTAACCAAGCAACACAGTCTGTCCTAAAATCTCAAATTTTCCTCTGCTGGGGCTGTTAATCCAAAATTTCAATTTATCCTCAGGCAGATTTTATTTTGGACAAGGGCAGAGAACAGCCACATTATTTACCAAAACATCACAAGAAAAGTCTCTAGGCCCCTTACTAATATTTTTCTCCTGTGAAACCTCTTAAGCAGAGCTGTCATAATCTACATTGTCCTCAGCACCAATGTCTTCCATGCTCCTACGAGTACGGCCCACTAAGCCTCACTCAAAGTGAGGCTTCATTCCTAATCCAAAACGAGGAAGTCCACAATCCTCTAACAAGCAGAGGGGTCAGGTCTGTTACAGAACTATCACACTCCCTGGCACCATTGCCTGTCTTACTCAGAGTTCCATCGCTGTGAAGAGACACCATAACCATGGCAACCCTTACAAAAGAAAGCATTTAATCAGGGACTTGCTTACAGCTTCAGAAGCTTATCCATTACCCTCATGGCAGAGAGTATGGTGGCATACAGCCAGAAGCAGAAGCTGAGAGTTCTACATATGAGTCTGAAGGCAGCAGGAAGAGAAAGACACTGGGTCTGGCTTGAAGATTTGAAATCTCAAAGTCCACCCCGAGTGACACAATTCCTCCAACAAGGCCACACCTCCTAATCCTGGTCAAGAAGCATCACTCCCTAATGACCAAGCACTTAAAAATGTGATCCCCCAGGGCCGTTGCTATTCAGGCCATCACAGTCTGTCTCCCCTTCGTTCTGTGAACACTTAATACCAAGTGTATCACACTGTTACTGGGTGGAGTGTTCGATAAATATCAACCAGAGTGTGCCAGATGATGGTATTGGTTAAGTGGTTATGGTGTGGTGTATTCTATGGCCTTGTTGACATTCTGTCAGTAATTTGGTCAATTTTCAAAAAAGAAGGCATGGTGAAATGTATGACTATAATTGTAAATTTGTTAGCTTCTTCCTTCGGGTTTATTGGGGTAGATGTTTACTGGGTGGTTCTTCATAAATGTTTCAGCCCTACTAGTTAATGGCTACACGTTTAGGATTGCTATGTCTTCCTGGCAGGTTGATCACTATACGGTGTCTCTGTTTCTGGAATTTTGTTTTTTCTAGTATTGACTCTTTCTCCGATTTTGCTTTTGTTGGTGGTGTGTTTGCTTTGAACTGGTAGTGGAGACCAGAAACAGCATCAAGTAGATATTAGGTAAGCCTCCAGCACTGAGCTAAATCTCCAGCACTGTTTCTTCTAATTAATTTTCGCCCAAATAACATTTCCTACCATCTTATGATTGTATTTAAAGTATCTTTAGATAATATAGAACTGGAGCATGTTTGTTAATTTACTCTGCCAGTCTCTATCTTTTGTATGTTTAAACAAGATATAGCTGACATAATTAATAGTGTTATAGTATAAGTATATCATTTGTCACTTTTCTATTTCTTTTCTCTCTTTTTAATTTCTGTTTGGGTTATCCTACTCTTCTGTAGATTACAAATATTTTAGTCTTATTTTGATCTATCTATGACATTTTAAAACATTTTAAAGAATTGTTTTTGTGTGCATGAGTACTTGTCTGCATGCACACTGTGTGCCACGGGTGTGTGTGGTAGCTCCTGCAGAGGCCAGAGACGGCATTGCGGCCCAGGAGGATGCTGGATCCTCTGCAAGATCAGCAAATGCTGTAAACTACTGAACTGTCTAGTCAGTCTTCTCCATTTAAGACTTTTTTCAGTTACTATACTAATTGTGTGTGGGTGGGTGAGAGAGAGAGAGATCTAGCATCGTCTCATGGCTTTCATCATACTGCTTTGGGCAAAGTATAGGAGGCATACTTCCACTTATTAATCTACACACTTTTGCTTTTTACCTTATTTAAAATGTAAATATCTTAAATATTTTCTGCACATAATTTTAGAACCATTTGTGTCAGTAGAATGATTTTTGCTTCAATAATTAGACACATTCAGAAAACTAAAGGGAAGAATGGACCCTTATTTTACCTTTGTATGTAAGTGCTCTGGCTCCCTTCCTGGTGTTCCAACATTCTCTATCATTTCCTTTTTTTTTTTTTGTAGCACTTCTTGTAGCTGTTCATTGGCTTGGGTCTTTTGGTAGCAAATCTTGTTAGTTGTTCTTCATCTTGGAGGGGTTTGCCTCACCCTTCATTCTTGAAGGATATTTTCACTGGCTGTTGAATTGTAGGTTGGTGTTGCTTTGCTTTCAGCACTTGGAAAGCATCATACCTTCCCTTTTAGACCTCCATAGCAGAACTGAGGAGAGAAGAAGGAAGTGAGCATGACCTAGCAATCCTGTCAAAACTGTGATTTGGTTGATCATAATCTCAGCTCAAGTTCACAGGGTGACCCTGAAGAAGTCTGTATTGCTTGAAGGGATGATTAGTTCCCACGAGACCATGGCTCCTGCTTGGGGTGTGATCTCAGCATGGGTGATCTGTCTGTCAGGCTCTCCTGTTCCTGGAATCCAAGGAGACTGCAGGCTTAGCACAGTGACTAGAGACTTCCAGTCACCTTTGGAAGGATGCTGGAACAGACATTTTAAAAGCTGACAGTAAGATGACCTGGTTTCTCTTATTGTACCTTTATCCTCGAAGAAGGAAAAGTGGTTAGACACCTCAAAGGATAACTAGATATTCCTCGAATGATTAACATACTTATGTGCAGAGTTAAGGAGGTGTCCAACCAAAATGAAAGGTGATGGGTACAAATGAAGGCAGGGATGCCAGACTTTCATGCTGCTCTTAATTATTTTTAGAATAGGATAAAGAATCCAGTACTTTTCAGCAAAAGCAATTCCTAGCACCTATGGGATGTGCCCCTCCTCTACCTTCTCCTCCTCCTCATTTCCCAATGATCTCTGAGGTCTATTTGACAACATATTTATTTGAATTGTACATTTCTTTGATGTGACACACACTGGGAAATAATCACTTCACCTGATTAAATACCCACCACCTTAGACAATTAGAGTTTTGTATGTACTTGGGAATTTGGGGTGTTTTTGTACTCCCCCACCCCTGTCACTGGTCTCCTTTCTTTCTAGGGTTCTGAGAACATGAATCCTGGCAGACCTTTAAGACTGTTCGTATCATTTTGTTTCTATTTTCTCACTGTTGTTCATGATGGCAGATTTCTACTTGTCCGCCTTTAAGTTCTGATTTCCTCTATCTCCTCCATGCTGTTATTAAATCTACCCTTTGAAAATCTTATTTTTAGTCATTCTCTTCTACACTATCCATTTGATTCTCCTTCACATCTATTTCCTGTTGGAACTTTCTGCATTTCCATGTTCCAAACATGTCTTGAATTGTTCACATAAGTGTTTTTATGACTGCTTTAAAACCTTGTTTAGAGAGCTGTCCCATCTCCCTCGTCCCTGTGCTGGCATCTGAGGTCTTTTCGGCTCGGCCTCCATCAACACAGGAGGGTAGGGTTGGGCAGAGAGGAGAGTTCTGCTGAACAAAGCTGGAAGTTCTCTGTCTCCACCAAGCCTCAACAGACATCTTGGCTGGGCAGGGCTAAGAATGAACGCTGTGTCCTGGTAAGAGCCCTGTCTGTCTCCAATGTCTCTCCTACTAGCCCAGCAGAAGGAGGAGTGAGTGCTCTTGCCTTCAGCACTGGGAGAGGGATATCTGATATGGAACTGCCAAAGGGGTTGCGACCCGCTTGTTGAGGTGTTGCGGACCGCTGACTTACTGGCTTGCTCCCGCTGGCTTGCTCCATTAGTTTTTCTTATGCAACCCAAGCCTACCTGCCTAAGGATGGTACCACTTGCAGCTCCCCAACATCAATCAACAATTAAAACGTGCCTCCAGGCTAAAGAGATGACTCAGCAGTTAGGAGCACTTGTTTCTCTTGCAAAGGATCAGGGTTTGGTTCCTAGTACCTACATGGTGCCTCACAAATGCCTGTAACTCCAGTTCCAGGGATCCAATTCCCGCTTTTGACCTCCTCAGAAACCAGGCACACATATTGTGCTCATCCATACATGCAGGAATAAAACTCATACATATAAAGTAAAATAATTTTTAAAAATTCTTACAGATATAGCTACAGTCCAATCTTATGGTAGCAATTCTTACATTGGGGTTCCTAGGTGACTCGCTTTGTGCACGGTGACAGCTGAAGGTAGCTGTAGCAGAAGGAATCAGGGGTGCCCCCTACAACTTCTCTGTAAGACTTTGTTATTACCTTTAGAGGAACCCCTCTAGACCCTTTATATAATCATTACCTCTATGGGAAGGATAATGCCACGGGATTTTCTATGATGCTCAGCTAGAGAAGAGACATTACTATCTAAAAGGCCTTCCTCTGCCTTGTCAGGATGGTCCTTTGCCTACAAGCAATGGTTTTTCTCAGTGGCTTGTTTCTCCTCCTCCAAGGTTGAGCTGTATGATACAAGAAAAACAAAGGAATTCACCACCATGTTATTCTGCAGTTCTAAAAGTCCTTAGGCCAATCTTCCTTCTTTCTGCCCTTCAAAGTCTTTCTATCCTTATTTCACACCCAGTGGCTAGTGTGTGTGTATGTGTGTGTGGTGTGTTTGTTGTGTGTGTGTGTGGTGTGTTTGGTGTGTATGTGTGTGTACACATAGCAAGGATAAGGAAACACACCTCTGTCCCTACTTCCCAGAAACTGATTGTATCTATTCTTATTCACTATCCTGTCTTCAACACCATATCTTTACACCATGTAGAAGATGCTATAGGAAGTACTGTTTGATGAATAAATGAGCACAGGTAAACTTGAGTCTCAGGGAAGATCCTCCACCTGCAAGCTTTTCATTGGACCTAGGCTCTCCAAAGCTGTTTTTGGAAGTGGTGATCTTTTACTGTCTGTAGTAGGTAAATCTCTGAAGTTGTGTGTCTGTAAAGTTCACATAGTCATAGACCCACTCTGCAGATTATGGTGAAGGTTAAACAAGGACCCCACATAAAACACTTGGCAACACATTAGTCAAGTTATAAGTTCTCAATAAATATAATCATTGTGCAAAACACTGAATTTATATCAACTAGATTCCATCTCTAACTGAACTGTCATTTAGGAGGTGATGTCACTCCATGGCCGGCTCATTTACAACCTGACAATGGTCCCAGGACTTTGTTTCTCAGACTCCCTTCAGGGCCCTGTAAAAAGCCACAGTTAATCTACAGACAGGCAGTGCAGCCACGGGTCTTGAGATTCACTGAATTCGTCTGCTCCTTCTTTCCTCCAATGCTTATGCCACCCTCTAATCTCTCCATTTTACAAAACTGCATGTGGCTTTCTTAAATCCTGCATGTCTGGTGTCCAGCATAATTAGCTGTTGCTTCTGCTCCATCCTTTAGAGAGAGTGCCCACTGGATCATCATAGGACCCTTTGTTGCCATTTATATCCATAAAAATAACGAAAACTTCTATTCTTGGAACATTTGCAACACCCAGTCCCCCTTAGAGGCTTTATAGCATTTCCTGGCTTAATGCTAGGATATGGGCCCTCTTGTTCTTCCAAGTTCCCCAATATAAAAACGCAGATTGAGCTGCTTCAGTAACTTGCCTGAGGTTACAGGGCTTCAAGGTTGGGGACACAGCATTCTGAGAGGCTATGTGAAACTAAGCCCTAGGGTCCGGACAGTGGTGTCTGCTGACCAGTGCTGTGTCCCCACAGCTTCCTCCTTTCCAAAGGGAAAGCAGTTTAAATCACAAGCAAACCTGATTTACAGAAATAAAAAGTTCAAGCAGGCTAACAGGAGGAGGTCTGAGTTCTGCCTAATTGACCTTGTATCATTATTTCCATTGGATTGCCCTACATCCAGTGATGGATATTTACTAAGTACACGGGTCCAGTGATTCCCTTTAGCACCTGCTTTAGCCTGAAGGAAGTTAATTGCATGGAAAGCACTCACCTAAATCACTGAGTCACTTACGCTCACCGATGCCCAGAAATGTATGCAGACACATACGCATGCACGTGTACACACACACACACACACACACACACGCACACGCACACGCACACGCACACACACCAGAAGGATTTTGCTAAAAGGGCATGCCCTTTAGCTCAGAGGCTACTGCTGCATGCAAAAACTTAACCTGTTTGGGACATCTCAGGGGCACGGTCATTACAGACGCCCAGAGCAGGACCAGGTATACTGAAGACCCCTGAGAACAGTATGCATTGTGGGCTGGGCTGCCCCGACCACAGCTCCCACTCCTCGGAGACAAACCAGGGACAGAAGAAAGGTAAGTATATAATCGATAAAAGCTGTGCTTTTCCTCCTTTGTAAATCCAGTAAGAAGATAAATGACATTCTTTGTTGGTAACATAATTACTTTAATTAAAATTTGAGGGGCCAAAAAAGCTAGTTCTGAGTGTCAGATTTCCAGTGATGTGTGCTAAGCCTAGGGACAGAGAAATGCAGCCCTGTAAATAACTCGCATACTATAATGGGAGTAGTACATGGTATTGGATTCACTGAGAGTTAGAATGGCAATTAAATGATAACCGGGGCTTCATTCTCTACTCTCCCTTGTCTCTGTCCTCATTTCACACACAAGTAGCATTAAGACGCTGATGGCTTCTCCCATTCCGCATCCCAGCAACAACCTCCCTTCGGGTCTCTCAGCAGGGTCTGCCCTGAGCGCCTTCCTGAAGATTGACCCACAGACGCACGCCCTGTCCTAAGAAGCCACAGTGCTGTGTTTTCTCTCTTAATTGTACAGATTTTAGCTGTGCACTGGGTCTGTCATACACAGGCATCTAATTATGCCATGCCTCCCTAACAAGATGCTAAATTCTCAGGAGGGAGAATGTGTTGTGTGAATACACAGACAGCAAGGACTGGAAGGATCTCAGAAACTATGGTGCGGTGAAAGAAGTTTCCCAAAAAGTAAGACAGGGAATGATTGAGAAAGACTATTGATTTCAGCTTCTGGCTTACACACACACACACACACACATTCACACACACACCCAACTGAGAAAGGCATATGTCATTGACTTCTCAGGTCTATAATACCCAAGCATGCAAGCTCACACAGAAATATGCAATATACACACAGATATGTGCATCCACATATACAACATACACACACATGCACATGCTCTCACATGTGCTAGAATCAGAATAACAGCTTATTTCTGTGTGTGTCATTGTTCACGTGCCTTCATATGTACACGAGTATATGTGTGTGTGCATGTGGAGACCTGCCCATTTGGCTAGACTGATTGGTCAGGAAGCACCAGGGATCTTCCTGTCTCTGCCTTCCGGTGCTAGGATTACTGAGGACAGGTGGCACTTGGTTTTTATCTGGGTGACGGGGACCCAAGCTTAGGTGTACACACTGACTCTTCTCCCTAGCCTCACTGGCATTCTTATGGACACTTTTGTTGATCCTCTTCCTCGACTTCCCTTACCCGTACACACACTCACGTACATACATGTTACACACATGCACATCGTTGCACTCACATGCACAAAGTTAAACCTAGGATCCACATAAGAGGGAAAACATGGAGCATTTACTTTTCTGAGTCTGAGTTATAACTCAACATAATGCTTCCCAGTTCCATTCATGTCATGATTCCATTTTTCTACAAGGAAGAAGAAAATTCCAGTGAGTACACAGGCCACATTTGCTTTTCCCATTCATGTGTGGATGGACGCAGGCTGTTTCCAGTCCCCAGATATTGTGAATAGTGAAGCAATAAACACGATGAGCAAGGATCTCTGTGGCAGGACTTGAGAGTCCGCTGGATCTTTACAGCACGAGGAATGTGGAGGTACCAACTTACATTCTTCCCAACATGCTCTTTGGATTCTTGGCCTTCTCTTCCTAAGCCTCCATTTCAGTCTGGTTGGCCTATGACTCATTTATACATAAATGGGAGGCAGTGGGAATCCTGTGATTTCTGAAGTTAAGCCAGAAAGATTACAGGATTTCCACTGCTTCCCTGGATCCTTGGTTTGAGGTCCTGAGGTCACTCTCTTATATAAAGATGCCATCCAGCATCTCATGGAGAAAGCAAATAAAAATTGCAATTAGACGTGGAGAGAGAGGGAGAGAAGGACAATGGAGGGAAAGGGAGAGAGAGAGAGAGAAAAAAGAGAGAGAGAGGCAATCACCCTTTAACTACTGCAGTCATTAATGATCCTCTATGCCAGAACTGTTCAGCTAACCATTCTTCAAGCATTCATCTCACATTCCTGAGCCATAGAAATGGTGGAAATCAGTAAAAAGATTGTTTTTTACTTGTCACCAAGTGGTAATTTGCCAAACAGCAGCAGGTAGTTGAAATGATGCTTCACGGATGCTAGTTGTTGTCTTGTTATTAGGGGCAGTGTAAGGATATCACCCAAAGTCTCTCAGGTTCCACAATATGAGGCTGTTTTATTCCAACAAGAATGAATCAATGGCTTGGAGACAGAATCCCACTAATCGGGGTCACAGTGCACTGATGCATATCTGTGAATCCAACTAACCAGCACAACAGAACTGCCAGGGTTCAACACTCCATCCCAGAGCAGACTGTCTCCTTCAAGTAAGACCATTTACTTAAGAAAGTCGAGTCCCTGTGTGCTGGGGCCAGGGCAGAAGAGACAGCTCAGCAGTTAAGAGCACTGCACTTACAGTGGGCCAGAGTTTGCTTTTGAGCACCCAAGTTAGGTGGCTCAGAACCTGTAATGAACTCCAGCTCTAGGAAATCCAATGCCTCTTGCCTCTTTAGGCCCCTGTACTGGTATACATATACCCACAGGCAGACACACACAACTAAAAAGAGAAAAAAATAAATCATGAAAAGAAAGTAACATGGGGTCAGGTTTATTGCTCAGGGACCACACACAAAAAACAAGTCAGTTATGGAAGCCAAGTGACCATGACAGTATCACATCAAAGGGAGCATGTTGTGTTTCTCTCCCTAGACTAGAAAGCCCAGACCTGAAATGGGTCTACTTTAAATGCCAGTTTGTGAAAACCAACAGCACTGACCACTCTGATTTTTTTCCAGCTCCAATATAATTTAACACTCCTCCTAATCAGTACAGCTCTCACTAAGCCAGCAGATATTGATAAGGTTTTATGGAAAAGTAGGTTGTAGTGGTCAGATTATTCAAGAAACACTGGATCCCGTGAAGTGGGGAGGGGAGTAAGCAGAGCTCATGGCTGGGCATGGGGACAGAGTGAAGTAGATGGCTCTCCCTGGTGGGAGCAGGCCATATCCCACTGAGCCTGAGAGAAGCTGCTGCCTTGACCTGATGGCCTTCTATTAGTAACAGATCCTTACGGCTCTGACTGAAGAGACATCATTGGTTTCCCTGGATTCTCAACTGCTGATTATGGAGTTCTGAGCCTCCACACTCATATGACATGATGTAGTCTTCTGTATAAGTATGGTAGGGTTTCAATCCGCAGGGGTACAGTCTGGCATCCCTGAAGCCCTATACATACCCTGTCTCCTCAGGAGACTTCTCTGAATTTTCTATGTGCCTGGAGGAGTCATGCACTCCTGTAAGATTATTATTATTGTTTTTCAAAAGGATCAGTTCTTACATATCCTAAACTTTTAGGGAGAAAATTCCTTGCTTTTTACCCTCACTGGACACAGATGGAAGACCCAGGTCTAAGGAAGACTGGTCATTTGAAGAGCAATTTCAAGACTGAGAGATGAAGTATCACAGTAACCAAGAGCAAAGCCTCCCACTTACTCAGAAGTTCCGAGTTGAGCAATTGAGCTCTCTCCTCACAGAACTCATAAATGACAGTCTTCTCATGCTTGAAAAGTCAACTCTGTCTGCCCTCTCAGAGCTGCTCTGAAAACACCCATCTAGTCTCCTATAAACTTAAATGGCCGTGATCACCAGTAGGTGGAGCAAATGAGTGGTACCTGTCGGCAGGAGGTGTGAGAGGAGACCAGAATAACAGGGGCTATGTCGAACCTTGAAATGCATGCCATCTAAGGAGACAGCCCACTGATGCTGCTGTGCCTACGGAGCCCATTTTGACTGAATATCCAAATTTCCAGCAAAAGCCTGAAATCTGGGCTTATATGTATACTGTCTCTATTATAAAAGGTTAATGACAATCAGATGTAAAACCTTATGCTGATTAATACTATCTAAACCAAATCAAATAATTATTCTTCTTGGCTCCAACACTGAGGATCCTTTGAGATGCCTCTTATCTAATAAGCCCCTTCCAGAGAGCCTAGACTGTCAAAAGCAGAAGACAGCTCTAGAGACAAATAAGCTCAAATGTTTAGCTGTGTTCTTGGAATATGCCTGTGGATGCTATATTTTAGGTTCTACTAACAACATAACAGTTCTGAGAGGCCCTCCATGGCTGCATTCACAGAACAACCTTGAGTCTGCTACAGTGGATCCCTATAGTACTATTTCTAAAAAAGGGGTCATCATAGATAAGGCTGATATTCCTTAAGACATATTAGTTCAGCCGTGCTAGCTGTCAAATATTTAATTTCAGGACTTTGTCGCTGTCCAACCTCTTTCCAGCCAACACTCAGAAATCCAAAGATTCAGAAAACTTAGTTCTTCCTCACTATCTGATCCTACCCTATGACTCACCCTTTTTGAACTCAAGAACCAAACATCTACATGTACAGTCATTTGGCACAGAATGACATTTTAGAAAGGGAAGACTGTACCCTGGTGATGTCCAATGAGATTATTATGAATTTTGAAACCCCATGGCTTCATGTATTCATGTCTATTGCATTTGTGTGACATGGTATTTAACATAAATACCACACATGAAAAAAGATATATTTTGGCTCACAGTTCAGTCTATAAATGCTTGACTTCATGAATCTGAGGAAGAAATAATGGCAGCCCAATGTGTGGCAGCCGGAGTTCCTGCCTTGTGACAGACAAGAAGCTTTCTCTGGGAATCTAGGGTCCAGACATAATCTTCAAATACCACTGTAACTTACTCACTCAGTTAGGATGGCCTTTCCAAAGTTTTCAAGGTCTCCCAAAATGGTGCCACCAGCTGGGAACCAAACCTTCAACATATGAACCTGTTGGGGACGCTTAATATTCAAACCATAGCACCTAGTGACAGCATGGATGTGATTTGTGATAAAGCTGGTACGAAGTAGCCTTGTTTTCTGTCAGTCATGTAAAGACAGAACACATATGATTATGTTCAGTATATACTATTGATAATGCTAACAAATTACAGTGTCATTCATGTATGCATTTATTGTATTATGTTTTTAATCATTAGAGTATACTTCTTATAAAACAATTGACTTCAAGGTAGTCTTGGCTGTTATGCTGGCAATGGCATCACACACTTTGTACTTATCTTCTCTTTTAATTGTATCAAGAGGCCACCCTGAATGATCTATGCCATCTAGGTCTGAGTAATCACACTTTAGGAGTCCTGATGTACAGAGAATTTCTAGCAATGTAACCCTCTCATTAAGTAGTGCAAGACTCCATCCATCTTAGAAAGTACATGAGTTTTGTTTTAAGCATTCTAAGTAGCTCTCTGTTTCTTAAGCTGCTCTGGCCTTTCTTCCAGACCCTGTTCCATGAACCAGGATCTAAACTGACAGCTCCTGGCCTATCAGTAGTGTGGAGAACCCATGGTTCACCAGTACTGCCCGAGACTGTGGCCAGAAGCAGGAGAAATTAGAGTTGATTCTTCCTATAGAAAAGTATGAAGACACAGCTATTAATTTCCCACACAAAAGTTGCTTCGATAATTACATTTTGCTTGTAGCAACTACTCATCTTCTTCTTCGTTCTCAGAGTACATGCCCCACCCATGCCTTACTCAAAACTACATTTCCCAGAGTTTTTCTTTCTGACTCCTGGGTTCTCCAATGAGAAACAATATTGGGAGGCTGGCTCAGAAAAAAAATTGAGACGTCAGGGTAGTTCCCATCTCTTCTGCACTGACTGATAGCTCCTCCGCCATCCTAATTCACAGGAAATAGTCTCTGTTCTAATTCTGGTTTCTCTAGAGAATCCATTCTCTTATAGAGAGTGGATTCCAGCCTAAGCAACATACATGGGTAGGCCTATAAGCCAGGTCAGGTCAATCAGAGCCTATGTTCAGGCCATTCCTTCTGGTATGGCTACATGACATAATCCAAGCCAGTCAGATCAAACAGAATTAACACTGCAGATTTTTTTAAGGAAAAGGAATTGCATTTTTCTTAAAATTTGGGAATGTGAAATTATCATTATGGAGTTCCTTCAAGAAGGGAAACTGCCTTGGAGTGGAAGTTCTACAGAGAGAGATAGAGGATAGACAGACAGACAGACAGATACATGCATACATACATACATACATACATACATACATACATACATACATACATACATATCATGTCCTGATGGCATCATTTGAATCTCTGTGGTTAGCTATGTTTGGTATTGGATTTAATGTAGTTCTTTAAGCTTGAGCTGTCTTATTATTCCTTACAACCAAAGGAGTTGGGACTAACTCACCTGTAGCAGATAAGGCAGTGTGGTAGCTGGGAGAGAATCTCAAGGTAAGCAAGCTCCTGGGTAGTTCCGAGAGGAACAAGGGTTAGCTGCTAACTGAAGCAGGTAAAGAGAGTGAACAGAAAACAATGAAAGAAGCACAGTGACACTTCTTCTATTTTGTCTCCATCTTGACAGGGGAAAGAAATAACCTTTATAATGAGAAGGTAGAACAAATAATTTCTCATGGTCCACTAATCTGTGATAAATAAGAAGACAGCGGAGACCATCGCTGCTTTAAGTGAGTACAAATTGTCAGTTTCATCTGAGCCATGATGAGGTATTCTTAAAGGATTTCGTTTTGACTGTACAGGAGATTGAACTTAAAGTCTGAGGCACAAGAGGCAAGCTCTCTACCACCAAGCTACAGCCCTAGGCATTTAAAAGATTTGGAGATGAGAATAAAGGATTGAGGGGAACTGGAAGAATATCTGGAATTTTACGGAAGGGTTTTATTATTCATTGTCCAATGAACTGTGTGTAATACTTGGAACTTAAACAGTTGGGGGGTTGTCATAATAGAACAAAATAACACATGAGTTTAAAAGAAGCAACCTATTCCACATCTCTTTTGTCAAATAAAAGTGAAAGATGGACATGAAAGGGGCGTGGCAGGCATAATATGGCCAAATGTTCAGAATCTTGTTTTCTTGCTTTTCAAGGTTTCACGGAAAAGCAAGTCTCACAGGGAAATTAATCAGCTGACCAGAACCAATTTGTGTTTGATTAATGGAGTAATGAAGCTTGTGGGGTGATCTTTAGGGAAACACTGTGAGGCCCTGTCCTATTTTAAATTATGCATCAGTGAATATAATACTTGAAATTACATAAATCTCAAGGAGATTTTTCTGACAAAATTAGGATTTAAACTATTATAATGGGCAATAGTAATTTATCTTAAAAGCAATGGGATCACGTTTAATTAAAAAAAAAGCAAAGTCCTCCAATTAGGTTTAAGAAAAAATATGTGAGTTTATGATGAAGAAGATATGGTTTAACTGAATTTTATTTTTTAAATTAGGTATTTCACTCCACTGCAATATGAAATATGATATTACCACATGAAAGCTAACGTGGGAAATTTACTGATGTGAAGAAAGTGCCCAAGACATTGTGGGAAATGAACATAAAGTGGTTACAGACCCCCACCCCATGGACCTTTATTAACAGAAGAAAGAGTTGAAAGGTGGCCTTGGGTAACATTCAGCGATGACAATGCAAGTGTTACTTTCTCTTTGTGTTCTATAAATGACATACTTTCTGCAATTACTTTCCGTAATTAAACTGTCATACTAGCTCAATATAGAGTCACGGTCACATGGCCAGTTTAAAAAGAATGAAAGACTCCACACTTAGGCTGTATGCATAGGATTATACTTTCATAAAAGAGATGTTGATTGACCCAACTGTGCTACTCAGTACTTGGGCAATCTTATCTGGAATAATGAAATCAGTTCCGATGCCATTTTTAAAGCTAAACTTTGACAATTTAGATTGTATATGGGAGTGGAGGGTGGGAGTGTCTCAAAGGATTAAAAAAACAGGTACGTACAGCATAAAGACAAGATATGATGGTGTGTGTTTGTGTCCTTTATATATGTGAAGGGTTCTTATAAAATATATATTATATATTTATATATATACATATATATATATTTACAACAGATTTTAATGACCAAAAATGTTTCCACCACTTACTGAATGGATATGGCATATGAATGGTTCATGATCAACAGAATGTACAGAACTGTACTATTGACATATCCAGGCCTAAAATATTGGCTGCACTAATATTGATAAAGCCAAAGGACATAAAGATTATAAGGGACAAGTAGGAAAATGACTCATGATGACCAGCGGACTGTGAATCTTCAGAGCTACATGGAGCAGCCATGTACAGTCAGAGATATTTGATTGGCTGGTCCTGCCAATCCAGTCCAAGCACCGGACACATGAGTGATAGTTGACATCTTCCAGGGAATCCAAGCAAGAGCCACCCAGGTGAGCCCTTCAATCTGAGAATAATGAGAGATGATAGTAAATTATTATTTTGAGTTACTAAGTTTGGGCAATAGAATATTGGGACCCTTCTTGCAGCTAGCTTGATTCTTAATATAGTATGTAGTGGTGGGCACTGGGAGATTTTCGAGTGAGAGGTTGACATCACTGCTTTGTATAGGACTCCCACAATACAGTGTAGGATGGATAGGAGGTGTGTCATGCCTGGGAAAAGTTCACAGATGACATTTCAAAGCTTTGTACCCAGAGGCTGCAAACTGTTAGCTGTTAAGACAACACCAAACCAGAAGATGAGCTGGCTCTATCCTGAAAGATTCCCACAGTAGACAGTATGATGAACAGAGATGGGAAACCTGAACAAAGCCTGATGGATTGTTACTAATGAATATGGGGGACATTCCTTGGGCTCATGCCCTTGCTGAGCAAAGCCGTGGTTTACATAGCCCTTCTTCAGCAGCGGCTTTCTGCCCTTGGTTTATTATTCTTCTGGTACCACTCTCATTTCTGTTTTCTCCATTCCTCTCCTCTCTTTCTTGGGCCCTGATTTCTATTTGACTCCTTTTGCTATAAGCCTTCTGGCTATTAGGACCATGGTTTAAGAGTCTTCTCTAGTCAACGTATGAATGTGAGTTTCACTGTTAAGAGTTCCGAATTAGTTAGTATGAATAGAACACCATGATCCCACAGAACACTGGACTTGTTTATCCAAAACAGGAAGATAGCATGCTTCCAGCACTTTCCTGAGTGCATTAACTGTGTTTACCTACATACCCTATGACAAGTCTTCAGAAGATACTCTCCATGAACACTGTGTATTACACTGCTCTGTGTGACACATCACAGCAGCACCTATGAAGCAGTGCCTGCGTTGGCTGTGGAGCTCCCAATGGAAGTCTGGGGGATGACTCATGCCTAACTTCCTCATCTGAGAAATGAGGCCTTTGGGTGGCGTAATGAGGCAGCACTTCGTGATTGTTCCTTGTCTTAGTCACTTTGTACTGAGACCAAAATACCTAGCAGAGACAACCCAAGGAGAGATTTATTTGGGCATATGATTTTAGAGAATTTTGTCTGTGATTGCTTGGTCCTGCGTGCTTAGTGTTCAGTGTGGTAGGGGGAGCAGGGGGCAGAGAACAATGTTCACATTACAGTAGACTTGGAAGCAGGGAGACAAAACAGGAGCCAGGAGCTGAGAATGGCCACCTCTGCCAACCAAAGATGTTGCAGCCTCCAAAATATCAGCACGAGCTGTGGGACAGCATTTAAAACACAAGCCTTTCAGGGGACACTACAAATTCAGACCAACATAATCTATAATTTTCCTTCACAATGTCTCTACTTTTTCCAGTCTGTGGATGTACCACACTGTGGGAAATGTGTACATGCCTACCCTAGCCCTGTCATGTACCCCACTAGCCAATAAAAGAATTGGGGCAGGAGCTCTGCCCTTGTTCACCACTATGCTTTCAGCACCTCAGACAATGTCTGACATCGATAAGACACCCAATAATTATCTGTTTGTTGATTGGTTAAAAAAAAAAAACCTAGGACCCCTGCACAGATGTAGCCTATGGCAGTTCAGCCTCCAAGTGGGTTTCCATAGTAATAGGAACAGGGACTGCCTCAGACATGACCTGATTGGCCTGCTCTTTGGTCACCTCACCCAGATGGGGGAGCAGCCTTACCAGGCCACAGAGGAAGACAGTGCAACCACTCCTGATGAGAGCTGATAGACTAGGAGCAAAAGGAAGGAAAAGAAGACCTCCCCTATTAGTGGACTTGGGGAGGGGCATGTGTGGAGAAGGAGAAGGTGGGATTGGGAGAGAAGGAGGGAGGGATTTATGGGGGGATACAAGTGAATAAAGTGTAATTAATAAAAACAAACACAAATAAAAAAGAAAGAAGGTTGTTTTTTTTAAAATCTGTCTGTCTGAGTCTAAGACTCTCAAGGCTCATAGCTGAGCAAACTCAGAGTAAGGGATGAGGAGATGGATTTATGGGTAAAGTGCCTGCCATGCACACATGAAGATGAGTTTAAATCCTGAGAACCCACGTGAAAGCTAGGCACAGCAGAACACATCTGTAATCCCAGCACTCCTACGAATGATAGGAGGCAGAGACAGAAGAACTTCTGGACATTTCTGGGCCAGGTAGGCTAGCACACACATTGGTAAACAACAAAGAGAAGTGGAGGGTGAAGACTGACACCTAAGGTTGTCCCTGACCTCCATATCAAACCATGCTATTCACGCTCTTACACTCACAGCCACAGATGAACACATGTTCACATATCACACACACACATACACACACGCGCGATGCATGCACATACTAACTTAGAAGGGAGACCTAATGAAACCACAAAAAGAAAATAATCAAATATTTAAAACTGGTGTTTGATGAATATTCACAATGTCTAGGGAAGAACAAAGCACAGTGGATTAACTCACCAGTTAGCTGTCCAATGCCAGATGATCAGCCCTGAAAACATACATACAAGTATCAGTATAGAATGAGCAGATTATATTTAGAAATGTATATGTTCACACACTAACAATTAAAAAAATAAAAAACGAAACCATGAATTTGAAGGAGAGCAGAGAGGGGTATATAGTAGAGTTTGAAGGGAGTAAAGGAAAGAGGAAAATGTTGTGGTTATATTAGTAAACTCAAAAACTAAAAAAAAAAAAAAAAATCACCTCCATGTGGCTAATGTCATCTTCCCAAATACTGTCACTCAATCTCTTTGGGTAGGACATCACCAATCAGAGAATGGCTTGACAGTGTTTGCGGTTGAGCAAAGGTGTTTGTGATCTATGAATTCATATTTAAATCACACTCCCAGTAGATAAAATAACTCTACCATGTCTTATTGAGGAGAAAGACAGGCATTTTTTGTCCCCTAGAAAAACAACTTAGCCTACAGCAGATGCCTGCATTCTGAAAGGGGGCGGGGTCAGAATTGAGAGCGAGGTTTCTGCCAGGCTGCACCATTCTCACACCATCGCTAAGTGTGATTCTGTTGGCTTATTACAGCCTCGAGGAGCCATGTAGCTCAAGATGAAGATTTCCATATGGTGATGCAAATTAGGACCCTCTGCAGAGGTGTCTTGAAAAAGAGCCAGTAACCTGGGGAACTGTTTGCAAGCAGCACAAAGAAAGGAAGGTTTGGTGGGAGGATGGAGGCATGATATCTTTGACTAAAGGAGAGTTGCTGTTGAAGATGATTTTGTTTTATAAGCATTGCCTTTGTCCAACTGCACTGACACTACCAGAACATTGGGTCACTGATAAGACAGGGCTGGGGCCTTTAACATTTAGCACTATCACTAAAAGAGAAATGTCCTTCCTCTCTGTGAGTGAGTGTTGATTCATATATCTGTAAGCCTGTGGCAGCCAGAGGTTGACGACAGACATCTATCACCCTCAGACTACATATGTGTGTGTGTATGTATGTATGTATGTATGTACATATATGTGTGTGTGTGTGTGTACATACACGGTGGTCTTTCATTGGCCTGAAGCTCACTGATTTGGCAAAACAAGCAGCCATCATGCCCCAGGAGCCTCCAGTCTCTCCTATTCCATGCTAAGACTGCAGGCATGTATCACTACACCGTCTTTTTACATAGGTGTGGGAAATCTGAACTTAGGTCGTCATGCTTGTGTGAGAAGCACTGTACCAACTGAACTATCTCTCCAGCCCCTCCGTTGGCGTTTAGACTCATCTACTATTGCTTTGGAACTCTGCTTTCACACCTCTGCCTTGCAGCGTCTTCACTGCAGGTGTGTAGGGCTCTCTTCCACATCCCTGAATACAAGGTGTCTCCCAGGTTCTCCTCTCATCCCCAGCTCTAGTTTACAAGTCACAGCTTATAGGTGTGTCCAACCTGCTGCTCATAAACTACATGTGCCTCGGGATAATTGTGAACACTGTCCAGCACAAAGTTATAAACATACTTAAAATATTATAAGAATGTTTGACAAGTTTTGGAATAACTTGAATGTGTAGTTAACAGGTTTTGTGTGTGAACTTTGTATGTAGCAGCATCATGTTGCAAAGTTCAAAGGTCAGACACATCTGGCTGTGTGCTAGACAAGTTCAGGTTGAAAGAGCTAGATAGAGTCAAGGCTGAGTCCTTACTCTCTTAGCTCTGCAGCTCTACTTACTTTACCTTTCTGTATTTTGATCTCCATACTCTAGGTTGACTTTTAGTTCATGATGCTTGTGGAGTTTGGTTGAGAGCTTAAACACTGGGGCCTGACTTCGCAGAAGACCCTGACTTCGCAGCAGACCCTCTATCTCTGACCAACATATAACCCTGGACAAGTTAGTTACATTCCATGCCTCTGTATTCATGTCTGGAAACAGAACGCAATGACACTATTTACAACTCAGAGAGTGATGAAGATTTGAGAAGCTGGGACACACATGACACACAAAACCTTTCATGCAGAAGTTACCATACGAGTAACTTTACTACCATTCAGCCTTCCATTTTAAATATACAGCTTTATTTATTTCTACCTGCTTACGAAATTAATTCATTAATACTACAGAAATCCTGAACACTCTCTGTGCTGATTTGTCTACTTAAATGTATTCCAGGCGCTACCAAAGGACGATTTCTACTTTTAGTGGTGCCGTCCTCTCTCCCAGGTGGCTGTGGCAAGCACACAGGTGAGAACATGGGCAGGTGGAAGTCTTGCACGTCTACAGCAATCCTTTTCCCTTAATTTCCCCAAGAGCAGCCACCACCTAGGGCAGGACTGCAATGAAGGCCAGAAGTTGTTTCCTTGAGGGCTGGCTGCTGGCTTGTTTTATGAGTTTGGGTTGTTGTCATCTTAATTTGGCTTTTTGGTGCTGCTTTCCCTCTGGAAAAGAGTCTTTCAGAATCTAGGGAGATGAAAAAAATCTCCATAATGTGTGCTGGCCTGGAAAAGAAGAGAGGAAAAAAAATAAACACCTAAACCTTTTCCAAGAGAAGGAAGATGTTCTCCTCACAGTCTCTCTTAGAATCTCCCTGGTGACACCAGAAACTGGAGGGGAGTCTTTCTCTTAATTAGGTCAGCATTGGGAGTCATATAAGTTAATGTTTACCAAGAACAGTTTAAAAGTGGACAGAAATACTGTTAATAACCAGGATGTCAACAGATTTACTGGATGGGTGGCCGATAAGTGCACATGGCCGCTTGCCCATCACCATCTGCATGGCTAGGGTCTCTTCAGAACCACATGGGTTCTACAGCCAAATCCCCTTTGGGGTCAAAGTGCCATATCCTAGTCTCTGCCCTGGAGCTTTTCTTTCATACTACAGAGTTCTGACTAGGATGGGGGAAGTAAATATTCCTCCCAAGGAAATGTCTATGCTTCTCTATGGGGTAACCAACATCACAGACTCCAGGAAGATTTAATGAATGGTGCTATCCTCATGATAGTGAGATATAGAAACAGGTGACATTCTCTCTCGATGGCAGATGCAATGTAAAGCAGCTCAAGCACAGTCTCATTTGTTCATCATAACCACCGGCAAGGTTAGAACAGGTAAACAGACGTTAAGGTCAAAACACTAATAGAAATAACAGAGCCGAAACTTAACCCAAGCTATCTCTGCCCCTGAAGTCTACTCTTATACCCACTAAGAGCAATGGCTGTGATAATAGTGTTAAGAAAACCAACAGGAGGGTGAAGAGATTGCTCAGTGGGTAAGGGCACCCGATCTGTGGACCTAAGTCTAAGTTCCTAGCACCCATGTCAGAAGCCAGCATGGTTGTATGTACTTATAATGACAGTAGTTGGGGCAGGTAGGCAAAAAGATCCTGAGCCTCTGACAGCCAGACTAGTGATCCATCCTGTCTAAAGGCAATAAGGCGAAGTGATAGAGAAGAACACCTGATGTCTTGCTCTGACCTCTACAACACAGGCTTGTTTGTGTGCACCCTCATAGTCATGTGTATGTGCCACTCCACACATACACAATTCTGAGCAGCACACATATATACTTGTGTATACATAAATATGTATACAAGTTATCCCTAAGATAACCATATTAACATGTCCATCTTACAGATAAAGATCTGCAACACAGAGAAAGTAAGTGGCATATCCAAAGATATGCAACTCTTACTTAGTACCTGAGACACACACTCAAGCAGTTTAATCTTGGCGAACAGCATCTCCACCACCCTCTGCTTTCTATTATGCTTTCTGTGATGACCCAAGACAACAATTCTTTTATGATTTTCTTAAATTTTGAGATTATAATATAATTACATCATTCTCTTTCCTCCCTCTAAACATTTCCATACACCCCACCTTGCTCTCTTTCAAACTCACTGCCTCTTTTTTCATTAATAATAGATGGATAGATAGATAGATAGATAGATAGATAGATAGATAGATAGATAGATAGATAGATAGGCAGATTCCCAAATACATAAGGGAATACATAAATACATAAATACAACCTGATCTCTCTATACAACCATTTCTATGTATGTTTTCAGGGCTGATCATTTGGCAGTGGATAACCAATTGGTGTGTTCTTCCCTAGGGAGAACTATTTATCCTTATCCCAGCTTTTCTTTCTTGTCTGTAGTTCTTTGTGTAGAGTTGAAGTCTCACAAACTTTTGCCCGTCTATATTAGCAAATCTGTTGCTGTTGTCTTCATTCAGCTCATGTTTAGGCAGTCATATTGGTGAGACTTCTGACGTTCCAAGGAGATATAATCTCAGAGCAAACTCTGTTCCTCTAGATCTTACTATTTTCTGCTCTCTCTTCAACAATGATCCATGAGTCTTAGGTGCAGGGGTGGTGTTGTAGATGTATCAGTTAGAACTGAGCATCTCAACCTTGTGTTTTGATTGGTTGTGATTTTCTATAATGGTCTCTGTCCACAAAACAACATTCTTTAAGTGGGGAGTTCTCTCTGGGATGATCTGACAAAATTAAGACCTGGGCTGACTTTCATCTAATACAATAAATTCTTATGAGATTATTATTTATTTGACAGACAACTCTCTGGGAAATTCCAATGACAGAGCAAGAAATGCGCATCTTCTCCAAAGAGAGCTAGAAACACCAGGTGTGTAGGAAGAAAAAGCTGTATACAAGCACCACACTGTGGCCTCCCCAAAACCTGGTTCTCTTGTTCTTTGCAGTCATTCTGACAGTGAGCATTGTTTCCCCTGGTTCACAGCTAAAGAAGCAGTGAATGTCAGGGCAGAAACAGCTCCGCTGAATGCTGGCTCTGGTTGTATGCAAACAGGACTTCTCCAGGAATCTATCTTTGGATCACATAGTTTCACACATCACAACAGTACTCTCACTTCTTTCCTTAATATTCCACACACACATGCAAAGGCTAGCTTTTTGAAGGACTAAATATAGAACTAATTACTGGGTTCAGTGTTTATTCTAATTTGTGCAGGTTCATAAAGTCCACTTTAGACAAAAATAAGGCTGACTCACATGAGTAAAAAAATGAGTTCATATCTACAATCTCTATAAAACTGCTGCAAATATTTAAGTGGAAAGGTACAGTGACTTTATTATGGTGTCTCACAGGCTATGAGCTACGCTGGTGAAGTTCAGAGAGATCTGAGGAGCAAGGGCTGGAAGAATCTCTTGGGACAAAATAATCTAAGTACTGAATGAACAGGGCATTCTGAGAATATTAGATTCAAATGGACTTTCTCATGTTTGCAAAACCATTGGAGAACACACTATACATGAAGCTTATTACATATTTACAGACCAGATTAATGAATACCAACTCACAACACAAGCAACACATATGTGTACACACACACAAATAAAAGTTGTGGCTTCCTACTTAAATTGTCTTCGCAGTTGTTGACATTTCCAGCGATAAAGATAACCCCTCTGCCCCACCTGTGCCACCTAGGCTGACAATCTAAACTGCCAGCACCCCTCCCTTGTCCTCTCTAAGCTGTGCACTCATAGGAAGAGAAGAAAAGGTACAGGTCCCGTCCTGAAAAAGCAAACCAATATAGGTCCCCAGTGGCTCTGGAGAAGAAATCAGCCAAGGGTCTGTTGGTTTACAGGCAGCAGAGCCTACTCAAAATGGCACTCAGAGGAATGAGATTTTATGAACAGCGAGTAAATCCAGACTCACTTGTCCCTCTTCTCTGTAGTGTGGGGTTCTCCTGCTCTCCTTTCTATTCTTGAGGTTCCCCTCACCTCTTCTTTCTCTCTCTACCATCCCCCACTACTTCCACTTAGAAAATTAGATGTAGAAAAGGCACATGTCCCCAACTTGCCACCTGCTATGAAGGCATCAAGAGACTGTCAGATGCTAGGCAATACAGAGACACACTCAAAATCATGGCACCCAAGAGGATGGGGTGTTCCCTTGAAGACTGCTTGCTCCATTGGCTCACTCATTTTGCATGGGCTGTGGAAGTTAATCCCCTTCTCTTCTGGAAGAAGGCAGCTTTTCCAACTTCTCCAAATAGGTAACTTATAGGAGTGACCCAGCCTATATGAAGGTCAGATCCCCAGTAAGCACGCCACTCTGGCTTAAGGAAGGAAAATAAAAGGTTCCTAGGGGCCTGAGACCCCGAGCATTCAGAAAGTACAGGTCCATTCCACGGAAGCCTCAGACAAGAACTAATTGACTTACATTAGTATCCAGTCTTCGAGGGCTAATGATGCACAGCCCACACTGAGCACCTCTGCCCTACACCCAAAGAATGAAGAATTAAGTCGCCACTTCTGAATCCTATGCAAGAGCAGCAACATGCCTGCAACCAACTACACGTACAGGGGGAGGTAGAGCTTGCCTCTAAACCAAGCGGGGGTGCTAGCATTTACTAGAAGATAACTCTGTGTAGCCTCTGAAACAGAGGTTGACACAGACACTAATGCAGGCTAAGGACCTTCTACACAGTCCCACTGCTAGCCAAAAATTGTGTCTTCTCTTTTGTCTATGATGGCGGATAACTTACTTCTAGAACAACACATTGCCCTAAAGAAACCAGGAACATGATCAGAAGTCTTCAGTCTTCAGTACTATTCAAAGATGAGAGTTGAGGTAAAAAATCTTGGGTGCTTTTTTTTTTTTTAAGCAAATATCCCTGAGGGAAGTAAGACCTTAACCCAGGGCTGATAAATGGATTTTACCTAAGGTACTAACTTTGATCAATTGATAATGGCTGCCTAGAGCATTATACTGAGAAAGATTATTAAGTTGCACCCCTGGTGATACTCAAAACGTTTAAAAAATAATCCACCATTCAACATAAATACCAACTGTTTGGCTGGAGCAAATACTTAGTCAGTCTCCCTAACCCTCACCCTTCTGGGTTATTGATTTGGGATTTAACTCTGGTTGCTAGTCATCTAGGGAGATCTAGGGAGAACCCTTAAGACCCCCAGCTTTTTAATTTTTTTAATTTAAATTTATTTTTAAATTTTATTCACTTTCATAAACCCCCTCCCTCATCTCATCCTGGCCTCAACCTCCCTCTCTCTTCCCCCTCCCCTAGTCCTCAGAAAGGGAGAGCCCTTCTCCTTTTCCAACTGACCCCAGCCTATCAATTCTCATCAGGACTGCCTGCATCCTCTTCCTCTGTGGCCTGGCAAGTCCTCCCCACCAGGGGGAATTGATCCAGGAGCAGCCAACAGAATCCATGTCAGAAACAGCACCAGCTCCCCTTACTAGGGAACCCACATAGAGACTGAACTGCCTATCAGCTACATCTGAGCAGGGGCCCTAGATCCTCCCCATGCGTGGTCCTTCACCAACCCTACATCTATTAGAGAGCTAATATCCAGAATATATAAAGAACTCAAGGATTTAAACACCAAACAAAAATCTAATTAAAATGGGGTACAGAACTAAATAGAATTCTCAATAGTGGAATCTCTGACAGCAGAGAAATACTTTAAAAAATGTTCAATGTCATTAGTCATCAGGGAAATGCAAACCAAAACAACTCTGAGATTCCATCTTATATCTATCAGAATGTCTAAGATCAAAGACTTGAGTAACAGCACATGCTAGCGAGGTTGTGGAGAAAGGGAAACAGTCCTTTATTGCTGGTGGGAATGCCAACTTATACAACTACTTTGGAAATCAATATGGCACTGTCTCAGAAAATTGGGAACAACTTTATTCCAGCTACGCCACTCCTGGGCACATACCCAAAAGATGTTCCACTGTACAACAAAGACATTTGTTCAACTATATTCGGAGCAGCTTTATTGGAAATAGCCAGAAACTGGAAACAACCCAGATGTTCCTCAACTGAAGAATAGATAAAACTGTGGTACATCTACACAATGGAATACTATTCAGCTATTAAAAACAAAGGCATCATGAAATTTGTAGGCAAACGGGTAGATCTGGAAAAGATCATCCTGAGTGAGGTATCCCATACCCAGGAAGACAAGCATGGTAATACTCACTTATAAGTGTATATTAGCCATATAATACAGAATAACCATGCTATAATCCACAGGCCTAAAGAAGCTCAGCAGCAAGTAGCTCCCTGGGGGGAGGGCGGGGAAGATGCTTAATTCTCATTCAGAAGAGCAAATAGAATAGACAGCAAAAGCTGCTGAAGAGAGGAAACAGGACTGGCATCTGAAAGACTCCATCCACCAGGGGATCAAAGCACATGCTGAGACTCACAGCAAAACTTTGGGCAGAATGCAGGGAGTCTTATGGAAGATTGGGGGACAGAAGGATCCAGAGAGGACAGGAGCTCCACAAGAAGATCAACAAAGCCAACAAATCTGATGGGGGTGGGAGGCAGCTGTGGTGAATGATGCAATGACCCCAGCTCTTTACTAACAGATAACAGAAGTTCCCCATCTGAACCAATCTATTGTGTGCTGAGTGTACGCCCCAGCTATACCTTGGATCCACAAGAAGAGGCCAACAGTGTATCAGCACTGTCTGCCTTAAGTAGAGGACAGAAGATTGGACAGCTCCACGCTAAGTATTTGCCTGCAAAATCTACCTTCCTAAGAATCTATCAGCTAGGGTGGAATGGTGGCACACTCCTTTAATCCCAGCGCTGGGGAAGCAAAAACAGGCAAATCTCTGAGTTCAAGGCCAGCCTAGTCTACAGAGTGAGTTCCAGGACAGCCAGGGCTACACAGAGAAAACTTGACTCAAAACAATCAAACAAGGAATCTAACAACTAATGGATTAAATGAGGACCAAAACTAACCCTTCTCCAGTCCTTCCAAATAACAAAAAAGAAGGAACACTTCAAAACACATTTTATGGGGGTAGTGTAACTCTGATACCAGACGGACAAAGATGCTAACAACAACAAAAACATACAAGCGTAGTCCATTAGCCTGCATTTAAAGCAAAAATGTAAACACTATAAAATAAAATACTATCAAATTGAATAAAAAGGTCAGAAAAAGGCTCACATGCCATGATCAAATAGCACCTATCCCAGGAATGTAAGGTTGGTTTTATATATGCAATCCTACAAATGTGATATATCATATGAACAGAATAAAGGGCAAAATAAATATGTCATCTCTACTAAAAGCAGGGAAAATGTGACAAAGTTCATCAGGCTTTCACACTGAAAACTTTTTGTAAGTTAAGTACAGGAGGATGTATCTGAATACATAAAGACCACATATAAACTATAGTTAACACAAGCAGTACTAAAAGTTAAAAGTCTTACCTCTAAGGTCAGTAACAAGATGATACCAAGTCTTGCCATTTTTATTAAACACAAGAAGTAGTAGAAATTCTAGCCAAAGTGAGTAGGCATGAAAAGGAATAAAAGGTTTTTAAATTCGAAAGGAAAATATTTTCCATCTTTCCTGATCATTTTGCTTTTTCTTCTATTTTTTTCTATTTATTTATTTTTTATCTGCATTTGCAGATGACATGATCTTAAGTATGGAAACCTCTAAAAATTATCCCTCCCTGTTCAAATTATAAATAATTAATTGCTATCAGTAGCATTTTAAAAATGTGCTATTCAAAAAAGTTGAACTCAAAGTAAAGAGTAGAATGGTAGATATCAGAGACTAGAGGAAAGGGCCAAATTTGAAACTCAGTGGTCAAAAGAATGCTCAAAAGATCTATTCTATGTTAACTATGGTTAGTAACTATATGTTGCATTCTTTAAAACATTTATCTATTCAGTGTGTGTGTGTGTGTGTGTGTGTGTGTGTGTGTGTGTGTGTGCATGGCTGGGGTTTGCATACCAGGGCACACATGTGGAAGTCAGAGAACAATTTCTAGGAATCAATTCTCTCCCTTGCCCATGTGGGTACTGGGAATATGGACTTGGAGGCAAGAACCTTTACCCACTGTCTACCTTGCCATCCCACATATATTATTTTCTTAAAAAAAAAAAACCGTAAGAGAGTTGACTTTGTGTGTTCCTCACAAAAAAATAATGAATATATGCAGCAACATGTACATTTAGTCAGCCATTCCCCAATTCAGAATTTCAAAATATATTACATATGACAAATAAACACAATTTTAGTTTTCAGGTACAAACAACTTTTTAAACTTTTAAAATCCTGGGTGATGAATTAGTGCTTATAAATGTGTGTGTGTGTGTGTGTGTGTGTGTGTGTGTGAAATGGAATTTCTCAAAATAAAACTAAATCCAAAATGACTGAACATTTATAGAGTCATCAAATAAAAGATGAGTAAAGATATTAAATTTACTCAATGGAGTGTTCCATAAAATAATTTTGACATCAGCAGGCAGGAGGTGGGTACACAAGGTATCTTTTCCAATTTAATGGATCCAAACACTTGGAAAAGCACAGGTCTTTTCAGGCAGCAAAGCCACAAATAGAAGAAAAAGCAAAATGATCAGAAAAGATGGAAAATCTAGGCTAGTTCGTGTCATGAATCCCTCCTCCTCAGGTGAGGTAAGTGTGGCCTGGCCAGCTGCCAGCAACCCTGGCCTCACTTCAGGGCGGGGCTGCCAGCCTGTGATGCCTGAACAGCCCCCACATGGTAGGCAACTGTGCCACAGCGGGGGCAGATGCCGCTTCCGCCACTCGCCTGATAATGATATCATTTAGCTTGTGGGTTCCTTTGGCTGGTTTTTGTTTTATATGCTACAGGAGTTCTCAATTAGCCGTGTTCGTCCACCATCTGCTAGGGAGAATGATGGCACTCAGGAAAGGCAGCCACCCGGCATCCTTTTCTTTCAGAACCAAGAATAGGATGGCTTGGCCTGTGTACTGAATTACTGCTTCTCAACTGATGAGGCAGAAACGACAGAGATGAGTACAACCTGATGTTCACCAACTCAAGAAAAGAACATCTCAAACTAGGAAGAGAGCTCACGGGAACAGTGCTCTCCATGAAAGCTGGAGGACGTGGGTTTGATCCCCAGAAGCCACATAAAAAGCCAAGACTACTGGAGCGTCCTTGTAACCCCAGGGCTGGTGTGCACACATAGAAAGACAGAGCAAGAGCAGACAGACAGACAGACAGACAGACAGACAGACAGACAGAGACAGAGAGAGAAGTCATCTCTGGTTCTCTTTTGCCAATCTCTACCAGGTACGCCCAGAGGCATCCCACTCACCCTCTAAATAGAAGCCTTATGAAAGCCTGGACCAACTCACCTCAGGTGTTCTCACAAGAAGCAGGGTGAGCATGACAGCCCTGATGGGGTTCTTGGGCAATTTATTGGTCCAAGTTCCCACTGTCTGTTTTCCAAAT
The DNA here is from genome assembly GCA_028658305.1 of Pachyuromys duprasi. Lineage (NCBI taxonomy): Eukaryota > Metazoa > Chordata > Mammalia > Rodentia > Muridae > Pachyuromys > Pachyuromys duprasi. Next base: position 58,535,806 of record CM053762.1, on the reverse strand, counting down.
TCATTAACAAATGTTTCATGCAAGAAACCCTTGTCAACGAAACAAAATGAAGTAGTACCACTGCTGGGTGTTTAGCCAAGAGAAACAACAAACATTTGTGCACATAGACTCTTAGTGTTTTGTTTCCTGATAACAGAAAACAAAGTTCCATCACATGGCAGTACATCCATACAGTGGAATAGCGCTCGGCAGTGAGGGGCACAAACTACTGATCCATTCATCGTGACCAAACTTCATAAGACAGGGTTAAAGGAAAGAAACCAGAAACACAGGAGGACACTTGTTATGGAGCTCTATCATAGTTAAGGTTTCATTGCTGTGAAGAGACCCCAAGACCATGGCAACTCTTAGAAAGAAAAACATTTAGTGGGGGCTGGCTTGTAGTTTTGAGATTTAGTCCATTATCATCATGGCAGAAAACATAGTGGCATACGGCAGACGTGGTGCTGGAGAAGCTGAAAGTTCTACATTTTGATCCCCAGGCTTCAGGGAGAGACTGTGTGTTACACTGTGTGATACATCGGGCGTAGCTTGAACATATATGAAGCCTCTACAGTGACACACTTCCTCCAACAAGGTCGCACCTCCTAACAGTGCTACTCCTTATGGTCAAACATTCTAGCACATGAATCTATGGAGTCATTCCTATTTCAACCATCACAGGTTCCATTCTTGCAAAGTTGTTGAAAATATATGGTCTTTAGAGTGATGGCTTCAGCACGTTGAGAGATGAGAAACAATGTTGGTTATAAAGTTATGGGTAAACTTGGGGAGCTGATAGAAATGCCCTTTGGTGATATTGGCTCCATGGGTATGTACATCTGTCAAAATTTATTAACCATTACCCTTAAAACAAGTGAATATTATTATATATAAATCATACTTATTATTTTTTTTAATCAAACAAGTTTCTAAATAAAACCCACAGAAACTTTCAGAGCCATGCAAAAAAAAAAAAAGGTTTTATGGGTTTAATTTTCATGTGCCTTTGTGCATTTTAAATTTTAAGGAGTTACGACATCCAAGGTTTTCCAAGTTTGCCTAACAAGAGGCTTAATATTTTTTTAATTATGCAGAGCATCTATTAGAATATTAAGGAAACAGGTAGAGAGCATTCCATTAGAGAATCACCAATCTGGATAGAGCAATGCCCTCTTCATCAGCATCTTTACAAACTGAAGCACACTCAAGAAAGGAAGGTTGAGCCTCCTATCTTCCTGGGGGAATTTCCTACAGATCAAGGCCCACCAGGTGTAGGCATGAGTGTGAGGTGGGGGAGGAGAGTTGCTGGGAAAGGACACAGGAGCTGGAAAGCCAGATAGCTTCCCAGTGTGCTCTGGTCATTTATCCTTTCATCCAACTGATAGTCATTCAGCCTGCTGGGCACTCCACCAAGGGCTAGGATCACACTCTGGTATTGTCCTGCCCTGTAAACTTATAGCCTTCTCACTCCAGTCAAGAGCCAACCGTGTAGCTATAATTTTCTTTTTATTACTACCTGGCAGCAGAAGGGGCTGGCTCTCCAATGCTTAGCTGGTGCACATTAGTGTATCTGTCTGCTCGAGGTGGTCACCGAGTCCCAGCGTCAGCTCTTCCAAGGCCTTCCCAGGCTTGCTCATTGGTCAGCAGAGGGTAGAGGGAATCAGCACTAGGTGGAAGAATTTGGGGGGAGAAGGAGAGAGAGAGGGGAAAGGGACAGAGAGATATATAGAGAGAGACTCTTATCTCATTTCATATCAGGTTATATCAAATTGACCTTATTCTTCCAGGGGCCTGTCTTGTCACTCCGATTCATAGAAAACCCAGTCAAGACAAGAGCATCACACAGACTGCTGCACAAAACATGCATAATTTGTTAAGTGGCTAAAGCCCTGGTCTGGCAGTCCAGCTGATCATTTTGCTTGTCTTCCTGACATGGCCACCTCTCATATGTCCAGAAACTACCAAAGAAGCATAGTTCATATCCAAGATAAAGACTGAGTGTGCGTGATTCCAGAGACTCTGGTCCTAAGTGCTACAGGCAAGTGCTATGTCCTTTCCTCCTGTCACTAGGGATGGGGGTCAGCCCAGGAGCACAGCAGATTCTAATCACCAATTTCTGAATTCCATGCACCTCACCTGTCATGAAGCCATTGAGGTCCCTAAGCCTCCAAGGCTTAGAGACAACAAAATACAGGTGGTTGAGCAGAATTTATAACATATGCCTGCCTTCTGTTGCTAGCTCCCTTGATTTCTCAGAGGATGGGTTCAAAGAGGGCAGCCAGATCCCTAGGAAGTTCTTGAAAACATGCCATGTTGCAGAAAATTTTGTCAGGTGTCCACTGCCCACTACTTTCTATGAGATGGGGAGTCTGCTCCCCAATACAGGAACCCAAACAGTTATGTTGCTTTTTAAGGTTCTGTGGCTACAGCCTTGGATGAAAAGCTGGGGTTCATATAATTGAGAGATGACCACTCAAGACCTCAAAACCTGGGAACATGAACACTAAAGGACATGGCAAGAGCCTTCACTTTCCAGAGTGGCAAAGCCTCCTGCAGTGGGTCAGGAGAATACAGTGGAATCCTGAGGTCAGCAGTGACCTCGGGCTTTCCCCTCAGGCTAGCTCTATGCCTCTGGCAGCAACTGGCCCCCTGGATTTCCTCGATTCCCCCTTTGACAAACTCCCTTCACCGTGGGAGTGCTGACCACCATGCCACCCACCACGCTGTGACCCATGCCTTCCTAATGAGCCGAGCCATCATCTGTCAAACATTTTGTCCCCTTCAAAATTTAAGATCCTTAAATGGCTCCTGTTTATGTGGTATGTCTATTAAAACTTAAAAGTCAAGACAAACACATACACACACACATGCACACGAGTGGGGGAGAGGGAGAGACAAGTCATTTAGACATGAGGGATTGCTCATGGAGAAGGCACTTCCCATGCAAACAAGAGGACCTGAATTCAGATACCCAGAACTTGATGTGGTAGCAACTATTTAAAATCTCAGCAGTCCTGTGACAGACACTGGAGAATTCTGCCAGGTCTGTGAGCCCATGAGGGTGATGTGAATTGTTCCAAACAAGGAGAGACTGCCTCAAACAAATTATAAGGTGAAGATCTACACAAGAGATTGTCCTTTGACTCCTACATACATGTTGATCATGTGCATGCCAATGCCACCCATACACAGACCCTTGTAAAAATAAAATGATAATCATAGGAATAGTGAATGCATTCCACTGCTCATGGCATGTTGATATAAATTAAGCATTTTATGTAAACTAATTATTCAAAAATACAAAAAAGTTAGTGTAATGAATATAGCATTGTTTTGTCCCAGTGCTCTGGGATTTGCATATCTGCCTCTACCTCCAACCTGGGCAGTACACATCATGAATCTCTGGAGCATTCTACCACGCTGCCATCACAGAGTCAGAACGATGAACATTCTGGTGATAGTGTTATAGAGGAGACCTTTGACCTCATGTGCCTCTGAAACAAACCTGGAAGCACACAGGAGTTTCTAGACCACATGCTGAGACTCAGGATTTGAAGCCATCCAAACAGGACCATGGAATTGACTAGCCCACTAAATATGAAGGTAGACGCTTGTGGAGAAGCAATGACCATGGTGCCCCAGTGTGACAGAGGTGGAAGACACCACCAGCAAACTGATTGGCTGCAGTTATCACCCTCACCCCGAGGGACCATATGCTCCATGAGGGAATGTCTGGTGATGCACTGTGGCTGCCCTAGCCCACAGCACCAATCCTAAGTGCTCAACAGCTGTGTGCTGAATGAATAAATGAAGTGAAATGTAGTATGTATGCATGAATGCATGTACATATGTGTGTGTGTTTAAGACATATTAAAATTGTTTTCAGAAAATAGAAATGAAAAAAAAAAACAGAGCCAGTAGATGATAAACTGTGGCCTTGGACCACACAACCAGCTGGACAACTAGACAAAGAGCACCTTACCTAATGATTGTTTGGATTTCCTCAGTGTCTGTCATTATGTCCCCCTTTTCATTTCTGATTTTCATTTCTGATTTTGTCAATTTGGATATTGATTCTTTGCCTTTTAGTTAGTTTGGCTAAGGGATTATCTATCTTGTTGACTTTCTCAAAGAACCAGCTCTTGTTTTCATTGATTCTTTGAATTGTTTTATTTGTTACTAATTTATTGATTTCAGCCCTGAGTTTGATTATTTTCAGCCGTCTACTCCTCTTTGGTGTGTCTGCTTCTTTTTTTTTTCTAGGGCTTTTAGGTGAGCCATTATGTTGTTTGTATGAGATGTTTCTAATTTCTTCTTGAAGACACTTAATGCTATGAACTTTCCTCTTAGCACTGTTTTCATCGTATCCCATAAGTTTGGGTATGTTGTGCTTTCATTTTCATTGAATTCTAGGAAGACTTTTATTTCTTTCTTTATTTCTTTTCTGACCCAGCTGTCACTGAGTAGTGAGTTGTTCAGTTTCCATGTGTGACACACCCTCCATCCTAAACTACTTTCTATCCATTGGTTATGCCACTTTGAAGAAGGCTTTTATCATTTGTAACTGACGTGGCTTTATCAGTGCCTAGTCTACCTATGGAAGCTACTCCCTCAGGTAACCTGTGTTGTCGCCTCTTCTCAGCATTTGCCCAGACTAATCCTGCTGGGAGCCTGAGGACTCAAATGGAAAAGCAACCAGTCATTATGACTATGATCTTCTAGATGACCAACCCATTCCCAGCCTGCTGAGTGAGCTCCTTCACACTAGATGGAATCAAAATGAATCCTGTTACCTCTCTTCCAGAAAATGAAAGTGGTCAAGAGGAAAAAAAAAAACTTTCATTCTTGACATGATCTAAATGCAATTATAGCTCAGCAGATCCATGAGAAAATTGACAAGAGCCAATCCTTTGCACAAGGCATGCTTTGATTTCATGCCATCAAATTATTTTTAAAGGGCATTAATATCACAAGCTGATGACTTTTAGCCCTGAGCAAATGATGCATTTTAATGTCTCTTTACACACAGCTCTTGGCCAAGTGAAGCTGTCTTCTGCAAAGCTTTAGCAAACATTTACATTTCAAAACTCAACAGAAGGGTTGTTGTTGAGCTTTTTGCTCTTTCTACGCCCAGGCTAGATAAATCATATTTCACATGTTAGTGGTGTGTAGCATTTTGCTCCTAACCTCCGGCATACCTTTAGGAGGCAGCTGCATTGGGCCTCAAGCCTGAAATCTGAAGATTGATTTTGAAAGGGAGAGAGAAATGCAATGGCATCTTCAAACAACAGTTTGTTTGCAACTCACCATGAACTGGCGATGTGTGACAGTGTCCTTTCTTCCTCAGGAGACATGTTGTTCCTTGTGCTGTGTGTAAGTTGGAGCAGGACTCTCGGAGAAGAATGGCCAGTGGCTATCACTTACAATTCAAGTCACAGTTGATGTACAAAAGTTAAACCCAATCAGGGGTAAGGACCCCTGCTCCGATGTGTTAAACTCAAACTGATGGAGATCCAGTAAAAATTGGAGGTCTCGGTCATGCTGTTGAGATGTGCTGTGATTTACCTAACCTTAGCATCAAATCCAGGTTTGACCACTCTTCAAATCTCTCTGTTGTAACTATTTCAGAATGCAAAGCCTAGCACACCTGCACAGGTGTGGCCCATGACAGTGCAGTGTCCAAGTGGGTTCCACAGTAATGGGAACAGGGACTGTCTCTGACATGAACTTATGGGCCTGCTCTTTGATCACCTCCCCCTGAAGGGGGGAGCAGCCTTGCTGGGCCACAGAAGAAGACAATGCAGCCACTCCTGATGAGACCTGATGGATTGGGATCACAGGGAAGGAAAGCAGGACCTCCCCTATCAGTGGTCTTAGGGAGGGACAGGGGTGCAGAGGGGGGAGGAAGGGAGGGATTGGGATGGGAGGAGGGAGGGAACTACAGGGGTATACAAGGTGAATAAAGTGTAATTAATAAAGAATTTAATAAAAAAATTTTAAAAATGCAAACTGATGTCAGAAAGTTGTGGATTTAGATCCCAGTTTAGCCGTGTTAGCTTCCCTTTCTCCTGTAAAGCAGAAATGATATTGCCTGAGACAATGAGTTACCCTTATTATATTGTTGTTATTGCCCCTGGTTCACTGGATCTACATGCTAAGGATTGTTGGCTCCTGTCGCCCTTCCTAAACAGAGCATCCCACCACTGTCCATGCTTGTCAGGCCTGCTCCCCTCTCATGACTGGCTGTGCACCCCTAGCTGATCTCACAAGCACTTCCAAAGAAGCAGTTCAGCCAAATGCAGAGGAGCAGGGTAATCACTTCATGAATATTTGGAGCAGTGCTACAGTCATGACTCCACAGCCCTGTTTAGTCCACGTCCGTTGGTGTCCTTGGGAAATTCGTTCCAGGGACCCACTCTTCCCCAAAAAGGATACCAGCGTTCACAATGCTCATGTCCTTCATATGAAATGCTATGCTATTTACATACATTTTATACATTATCTGCCTGCATTCTTTGAATCATCTCTAAATAACTCAGAATACACGATACATTGTAGATACTACAAAAATAGTTGTTATACTTTATTATTTAGATAATAATGACAGACTTGGCGTTTTGTTTTGTTTTTTCTGAATATTTCCAATCTGTGGTTGGCTGAATCCATGACACAAGGACCAAAACATGTTGGGCTATACCTGCACAATGGGTGAGTTTTGTAGAATTTGAATTATATCTCTTTTCAAAAGTATAAAATTAAGAATAGCAAAGCCACAGAGTTTCCAAAAAGTGAGCTGAATAAAAACTTTAAAAGTGGGTTTCAATCTCCCACATTTCTGAAAGACTCTCTCTGAGATGAACTTAATTCTTTGTCTCCTTTAAACAATGGCAACTTGGCATGTCACTGACTCCTCCCACTCTAACATCACCTAGATGTTTAAAAGCAGGAGTCCCACCCTTCCTCACAGAGAATATCTGCTTTCAGTTCTATGTCCATCTCTCCCTCCGCAGTTGATGTAGATGGGAAGGAACTTAGTAGCTAGGGCTTGGCAGATGCTCACGCTGAAACCTAGGCTGAGAGCAGTCTTGTTACTGAGTTAGGTACAAGCTACCAGACCAACACAATCTCCCTAATGTTTCCCCTAATGTTCACTCATCCCGACAGTTCATCTCTCCACCCATGTATTCTCCCCAATATTTATCTATCTTGTGTCTTCTCTGGGTATACCAGGAGCCATAGAAAGCTGTATTAGACATATCATTCCCCTGAAACAATGCCTTTGCTGGCTGTCTATACTGTTGGTGTTTGGGCAATGGTGAACATTGGATTGGGGCTGAAGGGTGGCACTGGAGAGTCCACGGGGCATCTTTCAGGAAGCAAAGTGCCTCTCTGCCCCTCTTCCTTCTCCATCACAGACCCACTGAGATGGTCACCATGCAACCTGTGTCAAGGTGACCGTGAAAGGAGGGAGAGACCAAACACAACCGTCTTCCCTACCTTGTTAGAAGCTGCCCCAGGCTCTACTTTCTCCTCTGGAACTCCTTCTCCCATTCCTCTTCTCCCTCAAGTCCAACACAGGATCCACTTTTTGTGTAGGTCCTCCTAGATGCTCTAAGTATAAGCAAAGCATAGTTTCTAGCTGTGGCTTTTCTAACAGTCCCTCAACAAAGAAAAAGCACAATTGAGAATCCATAGCAGCCCCAGGAGAGGAGGCAAGAAGGGTAGACTGTAATTTTCTATGCTGGAGTCAGGCCAATGCCACCAACCTGGGTGATTAAACTAGCTTATTGCTCTAGGAGTATTCAAAGCCCATGTCTACCAAGGGCTTTGATTATATCTCTTACCCTGAACTTGAGCCCTGGGCTGGCAGAACCAAGGACATCCACCAAGGACAGAGAATCAGAATCAAATCATGAGCTGAACTCAAGAAAGCCCAAAGTCCACCTGGTCATCATGTCAGTATTGCAGGGAGGCTGCCTTAATGACCCACTAACCTGCCCTTTCCAAGAATGCCCGCCCCTGGCTTTATTTAAAGGGTTCTTCTGTTCAAAATAGAGCAATCTGCTACCATGGAGTTCTGAAGGCCCCCTGCAAATCTCAAGACATAGAAAGGACTCCTGACTTGCCTGCTCTCAGGCCTCTGTATTTTGTGCCCTGTCATTCTGAAGCACATGCAGCTTCAATGCTCTTTGCATCTTTCTGGGCTCCAAGACTAGCGCCATCCTTGGAGTTCAGCTCCACCAGAGACAAATGACCCTCATGCTCTAGAACTGCCTGGTTGTCTGTCCAAAATGAATCAGGTATAGAGCCCAACTTCTTGTTCTCATATTTGATTATTTTAGAAGGAGACAGAGAAGGCTCGTGGCTAGCACTGTAATGACAAAAGACCAAGGAATGTGCCTCAGATTCTTCCTGTCTAAGCCCCTTATCAAAGTAGTTTGTTCACAAACCAATGTCTACCTGTGACCTCTGTCTGGTTGGTGAAAATCCTGAGTTTCTATCTCTTATATGAGTGCCAAATGTTCCATCACTGGAATCATCTAAGATAACCTGCCCATCACACAAATGCATGTATGTATGCCCAGATTATAGAAAGCAAGCTGCAAACAGTTCCCCCTTGCAGTGCATCATTCCTTTAGCTCCCACAGGTACCTTGTGCATGCCTGCTCCTCACCACCTCCAGCCCTCACCCATTCACACTCTACCCATTACTCTTGAAGAAGAGAGTGTAGCCAGCGCTTTAATCTCTCAAGAAAGGAGCCCTGGCGGCCTATCCTCCCAACAGGACAAGCTGTAGCTACAGTGAGTGGAGGTAAAGGCTAGTTCAGCCCTAAGGTCCATATGCAGAGCCGCCATCTCTCAGTTCCTGCAAACCACTGTGACACCACTGCTATGGATACTCATTGTCCTCCCTGTATCTGATGTCCCCACCACATGCTGTATGAAATCTACATGTTGATAGAAATACATGATTTTTTTTCACCCTCAGAAAATCCACTATTAATTGGGAAAAAAAATAAAATCTACTTGGTTAGAGCAATTTCTGTCAGGGGCACAGGGAAGGCAGTCCATGAGAGGTGATGAAATGGGAACAATAACATCTGAAACAGAGGGCTGATGAGAATTAAGCAGAAGAAAACACATACTTTAGTTACTCTTCTTACTATGATAAAATGCCTGACAGAACAATTTAAGAAAAGGAGGGTTTATTTAAGCTCACAGTTCATGGTTGCAGTCCATCATGGCAAGGACAACCTGTAAGCAGAAGCATGGAGCAGCTGGGCACACAGCATCCGCAACCAGGTGCCAAAAGAAGACTGCCACTTGGCCTGCATTTCTCATTTTATTTGGCTTGGAATCCTCAAGCTTATGGTATAGTATGAACCCACATTTAGGGTGGATCTACCCACCACAAGCTAATCTAGAAAAGCCCTCACAGACATGATCAGATCTTTGTTTCCATGGTGATTATAATCTTGCAATGTACCCTCACAATGTGGAAGTGCCAGATGTATACCTGTGGCCCAGACCCTGAGCTCTAGTTTATAAGTTTGGATACTTACTGAGCTTCTCCAGGTAGAGTGTATATCACTCAAATCTCACCAGAGCCAAAAGAGTAGCAACATCCCCCCCCCACCCCCGCCACCTCCTCCACATTGCCTTCCATAATTCTCCTCAATGAGCTCAACACCATCCACTCAAAAACCAGGGTCGGTTTTCCATCTCACACACTGGTATAAACCAACTAGTAGTCATGTAGCTTGCCTCAGCCCATACCTCACATGCATTTGCTCCTCTCTCACTCTCAATCTATGTGCCACTGCCATCCCTAAAACAGCAACTAGAGGGTTGACAAACCGGTGCCCTCACCCCATGGCCATCTGGTGTGAGGTATGAAACACACTCTTTTTTTCTGTGGTCTTTGTTCCGTTGAGGTCCTCCTCAGCCTCAGCCTGTCTTCCAGACTTGATGTTCTGACTTCAGTCTGCATGACTTGCTGGCATACCTTAGTTTGCCTTTTCCCTTTGTTTCTTTTTCTCAAAAGGGTAAAACATTCACAGTGTGATTCCGAGAGCCGCCAGAAACCTATTCCCATGCCATAGTACGTTTCGAGCTCCACAACCAAGTTTTTAACGGGGGCAGGGAGGATTACCTCTAGGGTCTTCCTTCCTTTTAAGTGTCTCCTTTCCATTGTGAATCTCCTCACTAGACAGAAAAGGCCAGGAGCCCAGCACAGGAAAGGAACGGAAACCCTTTGGCGCCCCCTTGTGCTCACGTCTAGCTAGCCAGCTGAGAAATGCAGTGGAGAAATGGACAGTTCTGACTGTGGAAGCCAGAAGGCAGCTCCCATACTCTGCAAAGAAGAGTCTGAAGCAGGAAAGAGGAGTCGTAGGTGCCGATCTTAAGGACAGATATGCACCCACAACCTGCAGAGAAGGATCCCTGTTAAGATCTGTACCAGCCAATCCCTCTAAGTCTCAGCTTCCCACTGGATTCTTGCCCAACCATCCCAGTGAAGTGTAGTGAGATGGTGTTAAAAACAGAAGGACCTTTTGATGCTGCTTTAAAAAAAAAAGCATGCTATACAGGTGTTCTCACACAGGCCTGCAGTCCCAACATCCGGGAGACTCGGGAAGCTGGTTTGCAAGCTTGAGGCCAGTCACAAGACCTCACAAGCTACACCACAAGACACTATCTCAAAAAAAAAAAAAAAAAAAAGTAAGTAAAAAGTGAGATGGAGGAGAGAGGGAAAGAAAGAGAGAGGTTAAGGAAAAAGAAGGAAGAGAGAGAGGGAGGGAGGGAGAGAATGAGGGAGTTATACACACAATCTTGGCTGTGTCTATATTGCTTCTGCCTTGCTTCCTTGCCTAGTCATCCAAACTCTGTAATCACAAAATGATTCAGCCAAGATGGCAGCGAGGATATGTTTGAGATAATGTGTGTCTGACAAAGAGGCACCCATATGCCACTAATCATCCTACAAAACTGCACTGGGGAAAATGTCAATGACAAAATTTTAGAAGTGGTGAGGCAGAGTGCTGGCGGTGTTGGCATATCCCAACACCCCCCAGGGGCACTCACAGGCAAATGCTGGGAATGGCACTGCAAAGGAAGAGGAGCTGGGTTAGAAGTCAGGTGTCTATGAGTAAGAGAACTAATCCTGACCTCGTTTCTACATCCCTGAACCTATTGCAGCATCCAGCCCTGGGGGACTCTCGGGAATGAATGAGTTAACAGGCACACTGGTGGCCTCTGTGTTCACTAAATGTTTGACCTTCCACTCAGGAGCAGCTTATTTGCCTTCTTTACCCCTGCCTGGGTACCTTGCCCCTGTCCCCTGTGGGTCTCAGCTCTCCTCTTTTATTATGAGGACAGTGTAAACATGAACATGGACAATTCTATCCGGAAGTTCCCAGGCATCACCACAGACCAATTAAGTAAAGATTTCTATGGTTCAGACCATGTACTAGGAATCAGTCTTTTTAAAGGTCCTGGATCATCTTATTTATGCACATAGGGTAAAAATTCAGGTTCTGATTCAAGCTGCCCTTTGCCTAGACAGCAGGGATCATATACTATGAACAAAGCCAAGGAAGCTTCAATGTTGCTGCCCAAGGGCCCGAAAGACCAGCCCAAAGGGAAGAGGGATGTGGAGTCCAGAATATTAGAGTGTCCAGTTCTCATCTTCATGGACACTCCTGGCTTGTTAATAGCAGAGAAGGAATTGGACCCCCAAGGAGCTAGATCTGCCTTGGCCAGGGTGATCAATGAAGACATTTGAGAGTAGACTGCAGCAAATGCAATGCCATGAGCACAAATTTTAAAGAGGCTGTTCCAGTGCAAGCCAGCCTGGGGGGGGGGGCGGAGGGGCTGGGTGGAGATACCTAGCTTTCAAAACACTGAGCAGAAACTGGGCTTTTGACTCAAACAGCCAGACATTTGAAGGGCTGCTGCCTTGCATAAAGAACCCACTATTCTTTTCAAATTATGTTTTCAAAAGACGTTCATATATTTCATACACAGCGCACGAACCTAAATTCAATCTGCCACACTGTAAGTTCTTGCTTTTAATTTAAGGCCTCCAGGCTTCAACTAATTTAAGGGACAATCTGGTGATGAAAAGGAGACCATCTTCTTAACATAAATATCGTTAGCATCAGACAATGCTTCCCAAATTTCAACACAAACTGAGACTTCCCAAACTTTCCCTACATTTTGGGATCCTTTAAGCTAGGCCTCAGAGCATAGAAAAGAAAATGGCCTGTCCTCTGATAATGAGTCCTGGCTGTGCCCATGTCTTCCAGTTCCCACCAAGCCCTTTGTTCATTTAATGTCTCAGTGTTCTTAACCATTACATGGATGCCTTTGAAACCTCAGAATAAACATGAGCGCCATCCTTCACTTTGCCACATTCAAAGAGTGATCTGACCGTGGTCCTGCCAGCTCTGGGACAGAACAGCACACATCAGGCTCATCAACAAGCTCCAAGCTGAGATCAGAAGTCTCACCCAGCTCAGGGTACCAGTGGGTTGGCAGTGATAGACAGGAGCAGCTGCAGACCAGCCCTTTGTGTCTGACGGCTCTGTGTTTCAAGGCTCATTGCAGACAGGCCTGGCTGATGAGCCTCTGGAAATGGAAGCCCTGGCTCTAAGGAAAAGAACATAAATTGGCATCTATCTTAATGATATCAGTACATCCAAGCAGGTGCTCTGAGCTCCGCACTGTAGGTGTCCCATAGTGGTCACGGCAAAAGTAAGCTGTGGCCCCTAGCACTGACTTTTCAGTATCTCATCCTGGGATCTGCTGTGAAAACGGATTCAGCTGTTCAGATGTGGAGTAGCTTGTTTTTAAAAAGCCTGGCTCCCACACTCTTCATGCCTTCACCTCCGTCTTTAAAGAGTACTTGTAGCCTTTCCCCATGCGCTTTGGCACCTCGCTGCTGGTGACCTTGTTCAGCTCATGTTGGTGAGACTTTACGGGTATAGCTTCTGACACTACTAGGAAATACAATCCCACAGCAAACCACTTGATACTCCGGCTCTACACTCTTTATGCTCCCTCTTCTGCAATGCTGAGCCTTAGGTGCGAGAGCTGTTTTGTAGATGTAGCCGTTAGGACTGAGCTCCGCAACTCTGTATTTGTAGTTTTCTGTAGTGGTCTCCATCTGTTGCAAACAGAAGTTTGCTTGATGAGGAGTGAGGACTACACTTATCTGTGAGTATAAAGATAAATATTGTGAATGTACTTAGGGATTATGCTGGTTTAGTAAAGTGGTAGTTGTAGATTCTTCTCCAAGATTCCACAGATTTACTAGCTCTGGGAAGCTGGTAGGTTTCCAGGACCAGGCATGGCTTCCCTCTTATTGAGCAAGCCTTAAGTCCAATTAGAGAGCGGTTGGTTACTGCCAAGGTGTGCATGTCACTTCTGCATCTGTAGGGTTACCATGCCGTGGTTGTTGTGGTGGTGCTTCATAGGCAACATAGCTGAGTGGGGCTGCGGTTGCTTCCCACCTTTGGAAGCGTACATGCTGACCTCTGGTATCATGGAAGCCAGCCTTCTTCAACCTTAATCAAAGAACTAAAGGCAATTAAGGAATGCTGGGAATGGGAAAATACTCTTCCCCAGGGAAGAACACAATAACTGGCTATCCAAAAAACAGTCAGCCTGAAAATGCATGTCCTAGTGATACTATACACACAGGGAAGGTTAGATTATGGATATATATGTTTACACATTTACACATATGCATGTAACAACAATCAATGAAAGAAAAAAGGCTGCATGTTTGAAAAAGAGCACAGAGGGAGAAGTAGAAGGAAGGGTTTGGAGGAAGGAAAGGGGAGAGGGAAATGATGATATAATTGTATTATACCCTCAAAAATAAAAGAAATTAAAAAGTAGTCCTTGCAGCCTCCACCAGAAAGCTAACCCAGGAGGCGGGAGATATGCAAGTCTAGACCTGCTCCCATAAGCGGTTTTGCAGAAACACTCCATTCATTGTATGTACTCAATCTGAATTCCCTAAAGAAAAAAGAAAACAGAAGCTGTTCCTGACAGGAGACTTGGGGATTTCTTCAACAAACTCCCATTCTCAGATACAAAAGAAAATCGAAGAGCAGAGAATTACCGGGGCTTCTGCTAGAAGTCTCCAGCAAATGTGGTTTGGTGGTGTCCTAGTTTCTTTTTCCGATGCTGTGATGAAACTACCCTGACCAGAAACAAGCTAGGGAAGAAAGGGTTTGTTTGCTTACAATCCCATATCACAGTCCTCTATTTCGGGCAATCACATCAGGATTAAAGCATCATGTCCTTGGGTGAGAACGAAGAGAACAAACATGTGTGCCTTGCTTCTGGTTCTGCTTAGATTGCATTCTTCCCTCTCACACAGTTCAGGGCCCAGGCCAGGAATGTGCCACTCACATTCAAAATGAGTCCTCCTCCCTTGACTAACAGTCCGGACAATCCTTCACACACACATGGGCCAGCTTAACTAGATAATGCCTCATCCTTCGTGGGCGATTCTAAGTTTGGGCAAGTTAAAAATTAAAAACAACGATCTGACTTGCAGAAGTAAACTGTAAAGACTCAGCAAGGTTGGTCTCCAAGTTAGCCTCACCCGGTGCTCAGCCCAGCACACCACCCTCCAAGCCCAGCTAGTTTACCACCCTATGTCAGTAGCCTTGGTTCCTGGAGTCTATAGATTTAAATAAATAAATAAATAAATAAATAAATAAATAAATAAATAAATAAATAAATAAATAAATTCCTAATCCATTCCAGAACTATAGAGTCACGAAGCCCTTCCTCAGCAATGCTCCAGAAATCTGAAGAGACACAGTAATCTTGTGGGGGAAACTGACACATGATGAGCATTTGAAAGGGAAACTACTCCCCAACTGGCCTGTAAATCAAAGAAGAGAGTTGAGTGAGAGATGAAAGGAGGGACTGGTATCTCATCAAAGAGGTCAGAGTGACAGTGATTCTGGATGTCAAATGGTGGATAAAACCCACCCACTCACCAACCAACAGCTACCACCTAAATGACACTGGGCCAGTTAGGATAAGATACCCCTTCATGAATGACTGCCTGTGGTAGCATCCCCAAAGCATACTCACTAGAAAACTCCCTGTGGACAGTGGAAATTTCCTGTGAAGATGTTCCAGGAAGCTCTGTCTTCTACATTGGTCTTTTCTCATATAAAGCAGAATTACTACACATCTTGATGTGACAAAGGCCCTGAGCACTGACACAGAAAGGAGCCTGTCTCTGCCAATGCTCCCCAGTCACCTACTTTGGTTGGAGCCTCTTCTGGCAACATCCCCACACACTAGCTCCTTAGCAAACCTGCTTGGGGAAGCACTAGCATAGAGTAGTGCCTCTCAGCTGTGAAGTTCTGCTCCCCAGGGCACACTTGGTAATATCTAGAGACATTGAGGTTACTACAACTGAGCTAACATTGAATGAATAGAGGCCATGGCCACTGTTAAGTAACTTTCCATGTCTAAAACAGTCCTCCTCTCGAGAACTGTTGATCAATATATTGATGTGGCAAGGATAAGAAGTCCTGGTCTTTCTACAGTTCTCTGACCTCCATCCCTGGTAACCACTCCAGCTTTTCCTCTTCCAGCCAACCATCATATCTTCTTTAAACACATGACGAAGCCTTCTTTCATAGTCCATCCAGTCAACCACACAGTGCCAATATCACTAAAATTACTAATATTGTGCTAGTGTTACTCCTTCTGAGGTTTCTAAGACCCGTCTGCTTATCCAGTCTCTGTGGCTTTTCTCCCTTTTCTCTCTAGGTAAACATAGCTGTTGTCCACCAACCCACTTCCCCCGGCCTTCTTCTCTTTCTGTATCTCATTTTTCTCTAGGCAGCCATGCCCCTCCCCTCCCCAGGACCCACTGATAGGAAATGCTCTGGAGAGTAAGGACACAGAAGAACTGGTTCTTGTAGTCAAGTAGATACTGAGACTATTCTGTGTGCCAGCCACAAGAACAGTGATTTCTTAGAGAGGCACAAAATTGCTCCTGAGGCAAACGCTGAGAGTGAGAGGTTCCGAGAAAGAAGTGTTGTGCCTGAAAGCTAGGATCTAGCCAGGCTGTCAGCAGTTTAGGTGACTGACTCTTAAACCAGCGAGGTCCAGGGTCAGGAGCAAAGACAAGCTGTGAAGAGGGAGTGGCACAGTGTTTCGGGCAGCATGAATAGTGTGCCTCACACTTAAAAAGGCGAGGGAATACAGAAAACAGATAGGCACTCAGATCTGGGCGTGCCAGGCCCGTGAGGCAGGGGAGGCTGAGAAACAGGCTTCAAAAGACCTTACCAGAAGGTTTTGTGAAGAAGTTTAGAAATGTAGAAATATCCTCAGGTTCTAATGTGTGGTAAGATCAACAGTGGGAGGGGATGAGTTATGCAAGAAGTCAGTATTAGAAAAAGTATGCAGCTATTTTCAGAATGAATTGAAAAACGCCACTGTGACACAGGCTGTTCTGGAGAGGGAACCATCTATATACCCATAAGGTAGAGATGGGAGATCTTAGTAATCATGAAAGCTGACAGTCACACATATTAAAATCCAGGCACACTCTCAGTGCCTGTACTCTCTTACACGGGTGCTATGACAAAATACAAAGACTGGGAAGAGGGTAGTTCAGATAACAGACATTCGTTCTTTGACCATTCTGAAAGCTGAAACTCCAAGTTGTAGTCAGGAAGCCTCTCCTTGATGTGCAAATGTCCATCTTCTCACTGGGGCATCTGGTCCCTCCCTTGTGCAAGGAACTGTTCACTTTTCCTAAGGTGGCTTCATACATTACACACAGGAGCTATTTCAAGGCACAGGATCCTGAGTGAGTGGCGAGCAAGCAAGTATAAGGCTTGAATTCAGAGAACAGTCAGTCTTCAAAGACAGGAGGGGGTGGCAGCTTCCCAAGCCTCTATGCATGGCTCTCTGGGAAAGGAGCAGGACTTTCAGTCAAGATGGAACAAAGAAGCATGAATACTGGAATTGACCATGGTATACCGCCAACCTGTCAGTCAAAGTGGCTGACAGTAGCTTTGGGTTCACACCAGGAAAGCTGGGAGATACCGAGCCAGATGTGCGGTCAGATTGGACCAGACCTTATATGGCTTTCAAAATAGGTACCATAGATGCTGGCAATCCATTCAGAGCCTTGGGATCTAGCAATGGCTCTTGGAAAGATTGGGATTGAGGTGCCTACAGCAAGAGATAAGTCAGAGACAATGTACAGTTACAAACAGCTGGAGAGTTATGATGACATAGGACTTCCTGCAATAAGTCAAGCTCAAAAATAGCTATTATGATGTCAGTATGAATACCTCGCCCCAGGAATACCAGAGCTGTCACATGACTCACCAGCCTCAAGTGACTAATCAAAGCACAAAAACCCCAACCTCACACCGACAAAAATCAATTCCTCTTTTGTCCTTTGCTTTACAAATGATCCAGATTTTTCTAAGTACAGTAAAAGAAATCAGGCAACTTTTCCAACAAGATCTCCTGTGAGAAGCAGTCTCCCTTTCAATAAATAGTTTTAAGAATTCTCTCTGGTTCCTGAAGCACAGTGCTCTCTGAAGATATATAAATACCGGGTAGCAATTTTCTTTCCTGTGAGTAGGGAGCTTTAATCTAATAGGGAGGAGAAAGGCAGGGAGGTAGACTGCTGGAGATAGAGTGAGATGTATTAGGTCGTCCTGGCCATTTGGCTGGGTGTGCCCAAGATTGCTCCCAGCTGCACCAGCATCATCATCGCTGCTCAGGTTCATCCAGTTCTAAGTGATTTAAGGGGCATATAGTAAGTGCTCCTAATGGACTATAAAGAAACGCTTCTTGCTGGACACCAGTGAAGGTTTGGCTGTAGTTGCAGAAAGATGTTCATCCTATCAGAGGTCAGAGGGATCCTGACTGTCCTTGAAGCAGCACCACATCAGGGTCAGGGAAGACATGCCCTTTGAGACAATGGCTCCCATCTAAGGGAAATCACAGTGTTGATGTGCATCTACCAAACTGACAGTAATCATGGCTGTGCATGAAGTGAAGAACTCTCAATGTCTCCAGCACGGAGGACAGCTATGGCCACTCTGTCTCCTTTAGGCTTGCTCTGTGCGGAGGGTAGTACAAATCTTAAGCAGCTGGGCTCAGTAGGGGGATAATAAGGTCAATTAGGTTTGCCCGTTGCTCTTCGAAGTCTGGGGCTGAGCCTTCACAGTTGGAGTGTCTCCAGGACAACGACTGAACTACCCTGAGGCTCTCACCCCAACTGAACCTTTAACGAACCACAATGCTCAGAGAACATTGTTATCACTCAAGAGCCTACAAACATGGGAGCAGAAAGATGAAAATGGGGTCACTTGAAGAGTCACCAGCACACCAAGCAAGTCTTAGAATCACAGGCTTGCCGCTGCCTACCAGTTACTGTACACTGGCACATGTTTCAAATTCACCTTGATACGTGGCATCTCTGCTACTTCTATCACTGTTGTTATTGTTACTTTACATCAAGAGCAGGGTTGGCGCCTCACAAATCGGTTATCATTGCTCTTCACTTTGGTTGCCATGACACTGACTATATACCAGGAAGTGAACACCTAGAAAGGTCTAGACTCCCTGCTGAAGCAATATCTACTACAAAAGATGCTAAAAGTCATGTGTGTCATTATTTCCACTAAGTCCTTTTGTAGTAGCTATAAGAGGTGTGTCCTCCAGCCTCAGTATCCAATGCAGCTGCCCACCACTGAGAAAAATATCTTCTTTATCTTCATCTTTCTCAAAAATATACACTTATTTGTATTTCTCTTTGTATGTTTGCAGCTAGGACACTTAGAACTACATTTCTGTGTCTTTGAGCAAAGCATGTAAAACATGCAGTCATGTATTTGCCATGTTAAAAAAAAACTTTTTTTTCACCTTGGGGATAACTTTTCATGCCCTTGGGTAGGTTCTAAGATATGACACTAGAAACCTTGTCAGAGAGGAAGGGAGAGAGGTGAGGAGGATGAACTTCATTAAGATTGAAAGTTTGTTCCTGGAATGACATTAATGTAGGTGTTGTTTTTGTTTCCTCAGAGGAGGAGATGAGATAACAGCTGAACCCAAGCTGTATGAATGTGTGGCATGGGCTAAGCCCAGAGCATTTTTATCTAACTATTCCTAGGCCTAGGCCTGAAAGATTCTTGACTCCGTGTAATCTAATCTTCTGTAACCCAAACTTTAAAGGCTTCAGCTTCTAGCCTCCATCAGCTAACCTAAGCCTAGAATATCTCAGCCTCTGAGACTTAGTGCTGAATAAACTCACTCTTTCTAGCTCTTTCTGAGCTCTTATAGCTGGTTCAACTTAGCTGTTCTGGCCCAAATTGCTCTCCAAGCTGACTGATTCAATCTGGCTTCTCTCTGAACTTCTGACCTAATTGCTCTGCTTGACCTCAAACTAACTCAGGCAACATGTTCTAATATATTGGTTCCATCTCATTCTCTGGCTCATTCTGCGTGCAACCTCTCTCTAAAACTGTCCTGGTAAAAGTGTCACACACACTCCACTGCTACCCTTCTTCCCATATTGCTCTTAAGTACCCTCTCACTCCTGTGCTGTTCTCAGGAAACTTGGGAATATCCTATCTCTGACTCGTTCTGTCATATCTTTCTCTGATCATCACTTTGTCTGCCCTTCAATTACATGTCACTTCAAAACTTTTTTTATAAACTAATCTTACCTTCACTGTTTGAGATTAAAGGTGTGTACCAAGGGTGTGTCTTTATTCCAGCCAGATCATACTGTAATCCAGGACATGTCTGCAATCTAGCGGTATCATGTAGAATGTTTGATCTCTTGCCAGAGCAGCCATGTTAAAAATTTCTCTACATCTTCCCCCTTTCTGTTTAAGCCAAAAATTATATACAGTTTGACTATTAAACAGAAAAAATTATCAATACCATAAACTTAACAATTCCCTTATGAAAGTCTGTTAATGCAATTAACTGTTAATGCAGTTTTAAAAAAAAGCAGAGATTGTAAGGTTCATGTTACAGAAGATTATATTGTATAAAGACTAGAAGCTTCCAGGCCTAGGCCTATAGATAGCTAGAACAGTGAAAGGAACACTCCAGGCTTAGCCCAAGACATGTATTTATACAGGTTGGCATGGCTCTCATTTCATCCTCTTCTCTAATAAAAAAAATGTTTGCATGACACATAATATCTAGGTGTAGCTGTGACTACAGCCTCAGACCTATAAGAGCAGAGGCAAGATAAGTCTCTGCTACACAGGAAGATTCAGAAGGAAGGTGGGGTAGGAGGGAGCAAGGCTGAAGAGAGAAGAAAGAAAGAAAGAAAGAAAGAAAGAAAGAAAGAAAGAAAGAAAGAAAGAAAGAAAGAAAGAAAGAAAGAAAGAAGAAGGAAAGAAAGAAAAGAAAAATATAAAATTTATCTGAAAAATATTAGCATTGAAAAAGTTAAGGAGGGGCTAGAGAGATGGTCCCATGGTTAAGAACAGTTGTTGCTCTTGCAGAGGAGCTGGATTCAGTTTACAACACTGACATGGAGCCTTACAAACATCTGTAACTCCAGTTTCAGGGGATCTGACAACTTCTGACCTCTCTGCCAGCACCAGGCATGCACACGTTGTATACAGACATGCAGACATAGCACTCATACACACTGTCTTTGTTAGTATTTCTATTGCTCTTATGAACACCATGACCAAGAAGGAGAAGACCGAGAAGGAAAGAGTTTATTTGGCTTACACTTCCACATCATAGTACATCACTGAAGGAAGTCAGGCCAGGAATTCAAGCAGGAAGGCAGGACCTGATGCAGATGCCATGGAAGGGTGCTGCTTACTGGCTTGCTCCCCATGGCTTGCTCAGCCTGCTTTCTTATAGAACCCATGACCACCAGCCCAGAGGTGGCAGCATCCACAATGAGCTGGCCTTCTCCCATCAATCATTAATTAATAAAATGTCCTACAGGCTTTCCTACAGCATGATCTTTTGGAGGCATTTTCCCATCCCCTCTGATGACTTTGGTTTGTGTCAAGTCATGAAATTAGCCACACATAAAGTAAATTAAATATTTAAATACTTACAACTTTTTTCTCAGTTTATATATGGCCAAGGAAACAAACAGCATAGCAAAGAGACAACTCACAGTATGGGAGAAAAATCTTCACCAGTCAAAACGGCTGTCATCAAGAAATGTGACAACCAATATCACAGAGGATGTGGAGAAAGAGGAACATGTCATTGCTGGTGGGTTCAAACAATACAGCCATTATGGAAGTTTGAAGATTACTGAAAAATTTAAAAAGAACTACAATGTAACCTAGCTATTTCACTCTGGACATATACCCAAAGAGTTCCACACCCTGCTATAAGATACTTGTAACCACATGTTTATTTCTGCTTTATTCACTATAGCAAGGCATTGGAATCAACAGATGAATGAAATTTTGATTATATAAATGTATACATACATATATACATATATGCAAATATATACATATATACATCCATGATTTGAATAGTTATGGCCTCCATGGACTCATTTGTTTGAATATTTGGAATTTTGAATGTCATAGGAAGTGGCACTATAGGAAGTATAGCCTTGTAGGAAGTGTGTCACCGTTGGGGTGGGCTTTGATGTCTTCTATGCTCAAGCTATGCCCAGTGTGGCACACAGGTTTTTCTCCTGCCTGAAGATCAAGATGTAGAATTCTCAGTTCCTTCTCTAGCACTATGTCTGCCTGCCCACTGCTGTGCTTCTTGTCATGATGATAATGAACTAAACCTCTGAAACCATAAACTAGCCCTAATTAAATGTTTTCCTTTTTAAGAGTTGCCATGATCATGATGTCTCTTCACAGCAATAAAACCCAAGCTAAGATGTGTGTGTGTTTGATTCAATTTTATAGAAAAATGTGATCACAAAATTTGCAGGAAAATGGAAATAATTAGAACATATAACATGTAGAAAAGAGAATAAGAAAGGATAAATATTAGTGAATGAGGAAGGACTGGGTTCAGGTAATGGACATGAGTTATGAAAGAGGATCTAGAACTGATTGATTTTCTAGTTCTGTCTGTCTTGGAGTTTTCATTTTTGGTGGCAGATACGTGCATACAAATATGCTCAATAGCAAAAGTGTAAAATTCAATGTGAAGCTCAACAGCTTCAGAACAGCTACACTAAATATATAGATAATCATCAACTAGACTTTGAGTCCAGTTAATTTTAGCATATGACTTTTTTACTTAAGTTTTTCACAATAAATTTTATTTTAAAAACCTAAAATCAAACAAAAACAGCATCAAAAGATGAAAACACAATAGTAAAAACTATGGTTATCCAAGATCCAGAATTCCAATAGCTCAACAACAAAAAGCTAGTGACCTGTATTGAAAAATTGGGCAAAAAAATTGAATAAACTTTTCTCTAAAGAAGATATACAAGGGACTAGCAAGTACACAAACAGTAGCTAAATAAAATGCAAATAAAAATCACAGGGTGACACCACTTTGTATCCATCATGGTTGATTGTTGAAAAGTAAAGGAGACCATTACAGGCACTGGTGGAGGTATGGTCCATTCCAAACCCTCACACATTGCTGTTGTGCCACACAGGGTGCTTATGTTCTTTTATCTCCTCCCCCCTGAAGCTGGAGCCAGGAGGGCGGTATGAAACATTTCCCCCTTGGGTCAGAGAAATCATATTTCAACTGCTGCATGCAATTGTCTGCATAGGAGTTTGGTTTGGAAGTACAAATGAGAAAGTTTGGGACCCTTGGCAGCTCCCACTCTCTCACCTCAGTGGATGTTGCGTCCATCTACCCACCCTCACTCATGAAGCATCTTCATTGGCTATGGAAGACAGTTTGTTGGTCCCTCAACAAGTTGATTATTGAGGCACCATATGGCCCATCATTTCTTCTCATAGTTACACATTCCAAGGAGCCCCAAACAGACATTAAAACCGTTGTCTGTACAGGCAATGTGTCACAACTCTGCTCAAACCCCAGTGTTCCTCAGTGGGTATGGATAAACAGCCTGTGATGTGCATATTTGAGAGACTATTGATGACTGATGTAGAGCAAAGAAATACTGATGCATGTCCCGGCATGAATTAAACCTGGGAGACATGATGATAAACGAAAGAATCAAGATCTGAAAAGTCACAGGCTGTATAAGTCTGTTTACATGGAATATCTAAAACAGTTAAATTCACAGGAAGAGAAAACAGCCTGCTGGTTGCCAGGGCCTGGGGGAGGCAGTCATAAAAAGTCACTGTTTTCCCTGGGGGTGATGAAAATATTTTAATCACACAGCATTGTGAATGAACCAAATGCCACTGAGCTGCTCACTTTGAAATATTTGATTTATGTTTTGTGAATACCAGTTAAACACAGAACTTGATTAAAGAAAAAAACAAAAGAGACCAATCATAAAGTCTGCTCCCCCCACCCCAAATTGAAGTTATCCAAAACAATGAACCCGGCGCCCCATCTTCTGGGCCCTGTCACCTCCAGCACAGACCGGCAAGCTGAGGGACAGCGAACAGCATTTGCATAGGTAAATGAATAATTAAAGATGAGCCATGCATAATG
>CM053762.1:58439956-58512102 GCA_028658305.1 Pachyuromys duprasi | reverse complement strand
GCTGAGGGACAGCGAACAGCATTTGCATAGGTAAATGAATAATTAAAGATGAGCCATGCATAATGTTGGGCAAGTGAGAAATCCTAGATGGCCCTTCCCCTTCACTTTTATTTTCCCTTTAATTCTTTTTTTTTTTTACTTATTTCCCAGCTTTGAAAGTAAAAGTTACTCGTAGTTACAAGTGCTAAGAAAAATGTGGCGGGTTCTCACGCCTACTCAGACAATCACAGCTCCGGCCTGACCCGGTTCCCATCATGACGGACTAACACTATGCTGTGTATCATTGCACTCATGCCATGCTTCTCCAAACATCCTGTGGATGGTGTGTGTATCATCTCCTCCACTATTGCTGTGGAATTAATGCTCTCAGGATGAGCCTCAGCAAAGTGCTTCCTTCCTTTATGTCCTCCCCGATGCTGAGGCCGGGAGGAAGGTATGAAGCTTTGGTCTCAGGTCAGAGGAATGACATTTCAACTACTGAATGCAGCTGTCTTTAGAAGGAGTTTGGTCCGAAAGTTCAAGAGAGAAAACTTCAGTGGGTGAGACGCCTGCCAACACCCATTCTCCGACAGCAGTAGATGTTTGTCTTCATTTTCCTGTCCTTAGTCATCAGCAGAGAAGTCTGGCTGCAGTGAGGATTTTCATCTGAAAACACTTCAGCTGTAAGTTCAGTTCAAGATGGATTTTTGTCACCTTTGGTATTTACTCCATTTGCTCATTTTGCTTATGTCTGCCTCCCTCACTAGCCTGTTACTTCCTGTGGAGCAGAAATCTGTTTTTATATAAATTTATTCATTTATTCACTTTACATCCTGATCATAGCCCCCTCCCTTCCTCTCCTCCTGGTCCCATGCTCCCTCCCTCTTTCCCCTTTCTTTCCCCTCCTTTTCTCCTCAGAAAACGGGAGCCCCTCCTACAAATCTACCCTGGCCCATCAAGTCAAATCAGGACTTAGTACATCCTCTTCTACTGAGGCCAGGCAAGGCAGCCCAGCTAGAGGAAAGTGATCCAAAAGAAGGGAGCCGAGTCCATGTCAAATACAACCTCTACCCTCCTTGTTGATAGGGGACCCACATGAAGACCAACCTGCCCATCAATCACATATGTGTCATGGGCGTAGGTTCAATCCATTCATGCTCTTTGGTTGGTGTTTCAGTCTCTTTAAGCCCCTATGAGCCTTAGTTAGTTGACATTGTTGGTCTTGTGGAGTTCTTGTCCCTCCCAGGACCTCCTGTTCTTCCCCACACTGCCCCACGACTCCCCTAGGTATGCCTAATGTTTGGCTGTGGCTCTCAGCATCTGTTTCATCCTGCTGCTAGAGGGAGCCTCTTAGAGGACAGTCATGCTAGGCTCCTGCAAGCATAGCACGGTATCATTAACAGTGTCAGGGGTTGGCTTTCTCCTATGGGGTAGGTCTCAGGTTGGGCCAGTCATTGGTTGGCCATTTCCTTGTTCTGTGTTTCATCTTTATCCCTGCACATCCTGTAGGCAGGATACATTTTGGGTCAAAGGTTTTGTGGGTGGGTTGGTGTCCCCCTCCTTTCACTGAAAGTCTCACCTGCCTCAGAGGTGGTCCCTTCAGTCTTCATGTCCCCTCCTGCTAAGTCTCAGCTAGAGCCACACCCATGTCCTCCCAGGAGCCTGCTCTGTCATAAATATCCAGCTTGTCTCAGAGATGCCCTCCGTCCTCGGTTTCCCTTCTCTCTCTCAGCCCTCTTGCCCCCTACTTGTGGAGAGGGGTGGGGAGCAGGACAAGGGTGGGGAGCAGCAATCTTAACAATCCTCTTCAGTGTCAGGTGCTGCCTGGCCTATATGAGGTGATTGGAAATATCTATTGAATAAAATTCCGCCAAATCACCCCTTTGAGGGAGATCTGTGGTCCGAGGGCAGTTAGGAAAAAGGTTAAGAGAGAGCCTGCCTGCACTTGTGACTGCTTCATTAATCAAAAATTAGTTCAAAATAATTGGTTATAAAAGTAGCCAGTCCTGTTTTCCAAATTTGTGTTTTCCTGGAATGGAGAGAGGAAGACACCTATCTTCCTGCTCCTTCAGAGTCTTAAAGGGAGGAGCATCTGAACCCAAACAAAGGACACCTAATACCTCTGAATTCCTGAGGCCCTAGCTGGATAGCCAGCCAACAGTGGCCTGCTTTTTAGGAGCGTCCCAGATATTCCACTGTCCACACTTGACAGATTTTGTGTTTCCAGTCTTGGAGGTATCCCGTAGGAACTTGGATGAGGGGTCTCATTGGTCCAACACTTTACCCACAAGGAGACCGTTTATCTCCTGCCTGTGTGTTTCCACTCCTCCAAATATTCTAAAGAGAAGCTCTATGGCTCTCCTGTTACTGAAGCAAACACCTTGAGGAACCGTAATTTCCCCCATGCTGAGAGAAGAAAAAGGCTGGAGCCTGGTGCTAGCCTGAAGAGGAAGAGAATTCACACAGTTCTGACAGCTTGGCTGACTACCTTGCAGGAGAGACTGACGTCATGCCTGTAATGGGCCAGTGATGGACATGACCACACCTTGACCCTGACTGCTTACCTGCACAAACCACTCAGCCTGTATTTAACCCTATACCACATAGGATCCCAAAATGATCTTAGGGAGTCACTGAGCCTCTTATTTTCTCTTCCTAATGAAGGCACACGAGGAAGTCTTCTTTCTCTGCTTGGCACTATTACTTCTCTTTAATTGGCCAATGGAGATCAGTAACTAAGCCTGCTTTCCTAGGGCCATCAAGGACTTAGCTTTGACTCTAACCACTCTAGTAACACTTAGACAGGAAGCTCTTGGTATTTTATAAGCTGTATATCCCTTGTACTTGTGACACTAATTCTGTCACAACTTAAACTGCGTATTTTCTACTGTCATTTCAGGACAGTGTGTGTGTGTGTTTGTGTGTGTGTGTGTGTGAGTGTGTGTTGGGGTGTGTGTGTGTTAGGGTGTATGTGTTGGGGTATGTGTGTTGGGTGTGTGTGTGTTTGATATATGTGTTTGTTGGTTTATGTGTGGTGTTTAGATGTGTATGTATGTTGGTGTATGTGTGTGTTTGTGTGTGTGTGTTGAGGTGTGTGTTGGGAGCATGTGTTGGGGTATGTATGTGTGTGTGTTGGGGTGTGTTTTGGGGAGTGTTGGGGTGTGTGTTGGGGAATGTGTATATGTGTGTGTTTGGTGTGTATTGGGGTGTGAGTGTGTGTGTGTTGTGGTGTGTATGTGTATTGGTGTGTGCGTGGTTATATGTTTGTGTGTATGTATTACTTAGTGTGTGTGTTAGGGTATTGTGTTGGTATGTATGTGTGTTGGTATGTGTGCATGCCAACACCACTAATTTACCTATTTATACCATGTAATTTTCATGCCAACAAGCTATACTCAATAGTCTGTGGATTTGTAAAGCTGAAATTAAGTCAGTTGTCAGGAGAGAAAACAAAGGGCTTCCAAGGAACTGCTACAGCTCATTGCTCACTAAGCACATACATGTTGGAAACCTGTCAGCATCACACAACAGCAGGAAGTAACACTCCCAAGGCTGGCTCTCAGACACAGCATGTGTAAAAATGTTCCCGTAAGTCTGGATGGCACCATGACTGAGCAGGAGGTCAAACAGCCCCCACTACCCCCTGGGGCAGCACATGAGCACCAACACAGAGAGCCGCAGTTCCAATCAGTGTGCCAGCTACGGAAAGGAACAGTCAGCGACACTTAGCTATTAATCAGACATGGAGGAACCTGGAAGGTAAAGAGAATCCTGCCACTGCTGTGCCCTCTGGTCCTGGCTTAAAGCTTCAGGCCTCACTCACCAAAGACTGTAACATCAAAGGACCTCTGCATCAACCAACCCAAGTCCTTGTTCCTTCCCAGGATTAAGACCTGGAACCATTTTTATTAGGAGAAGCATGGAATAGACCCACAGACACAGAAACGCTAACAGACTCCATCCTGCTTCCCAGATGTTAACTGTGGTGATTCAGAGGCCACTGGCTACTCCCCTGTGGGAAAGCCCACTTGCCCAAGATCTGGTAGAGTGTTTGGGGTGCTGAGCTGCAAAGGTTAGCAGGCAAAGGCACCCAGAGTCCCCCTTCCTGAAAACTAAGAACTGTTTTCCATTTGCCCCTGAAATGTCTCCCAGCATGAGATGCAGCTAGCTACCTTGTTGCCCAACACATCAGGGAAGTGAGGCTGTCCCACATCTGCTCAGCCCATATTTTTAATTGCTTAATAATACTGAGTAGGCTTGCCTCATCCCCTCCAGCACAGCAGCGTGGGGGGCTTTGACATTCAGGGCCTGGTGTGTGGGCAGGAAACACAGATGAGGCTGGGAAAATGTCAGCCTCCCACAGCTTCTCTCCCAATTAATCACCACGCCATCTGACAGGGCACACCTCATCCCAAAGAACGTGTGGCTGGCAGTCCAGAGAGCTGTGCTGCAGCGCCTGCTGCACTCTAAATTAGCTGTGTGATGTACAAATGGCTCACCTTTGAGGAGTTAAGTTTCTACTGCCTTTAAATGTATTTAAAGACAGTGGGAATGGACTAAGCAGATACTTAGGGAATGGTGTTATGGGAGAGAGATTGGTCACCCAGAGTCCACAATTTGCCAGTGGTAAAATTTCAAGATAGGCCACAATCCCCTCGATTGCGAGGTAAATGCAATGACACCTACAAAGTAAGGCTATTGGCGGGACTTAGAATGGTTTGTAGCATGCAACATGAACTCAGTAAACATTGGCTGCCATTATTACATGGATTTGAGCCATTTAATTCAATTGACTACATTTGAAGTTCCAAGAGACATATTTTTAAAGACAAATTCGAGGTGGAATATGCCTCCTAGACACTCATGGTCTAATGGAAGAGATAAACATATTCATAAAAACATTGGGGAGGAGATGCAGGCTGCTATGATGTTCCCTGTAACAGAAGTAAGCAATAGCACCATGTGTTTCCTGCGAGCTGGGGGCCACGTTGAGAGTCATGCCTGAATCGCTTGATCCTCATGCTGTCCCATGAGGTGAATCTGAATTTATCAAATGGAAAGCAAATATCAAATAGAGGAGCACACAAAGGCTTTCTTAAATCACTTGCATTCTAATTGGTGACAAAGAAAGGATAAAAAGCAAGGTGAGAAGTCATCGCTCTTGAACCCTATCACTGGGTGGGATCAAGAAAGCTACAGGGAGAAAGTGCTATTGGAACACTACATGAAAAGATAACGATTTCTAGAGCGGGTCCAAGAATTGCTGGATTCATAGCTCTGTGGGTGAAGTTTTAAACCTCTCTGAGGCCCCATTTCTGAACAGTCATAGCGCCAACTGAAGAGCTGCAGGAAAGAGTATATGAACATGTATGTGCATGCTTGGAACATGTGAGCACTCGAGTCATTATCATCGTCATCTTCTTCATCATCATCTCAGTTCCTCAGCATCTGACAATCACGTAAGACCTGCATTTTCTGCAGGTCCTTAAAGGCCATACCCATAACACCCAGAATAACACCAGATCTCATCTGTCCAAATGTCACTAAAGATTACCTTAACTGTCTCCTAGCAGGTGCCTGAAATGTAGTAATTGGCCATTTCTTCATCAGCCTAAACATTTGTCTCATAACTGAAATCTCTGAGTATACACAGAAGCCTCCTTGGATGAATAATGCATGTGATTCTTCATAGAATTCTGTCAGCTGAGAAAAAGAGTTCATGTACCAGCAAGGATAGACGATACATGAAGAAGATGGCATAAAACAGAGGAAGATGGAAGCCACTGCCAGTGGAAGCTGGGAGTTCTCATGGAGCCTGGAGACAGCAGCATGGTCTCCAATGCATTTCCTTCGTGCTGTTCGCCTGTCTGCTGAAGAGCTGCACTTCAGCCACTGGGTAGAGATGGTCCAATCGGAGCTCTCATCAGCATGTGCCACAGAGTTGAGAGGGGTTAAATAATGGCTCCCCCAGAACAGAGGGATGTTTGATGTGGACTTGTCATCCCCACCATCCTTCACTGAGACCTGGAGCCGAGATTCACATCCCCTGTCAGCGGCTCATACAACATTTCCAGGCTGGCCTCACCAGGGTCCAATTTCACACCTTCTCCCCGAGGATGGCAGGCGATCTTTTAGTTCCACAGATGGGAAGACACAGCAGTACTCCATTTGTCCTGGGAAGTACTTAGCGATCAGGAAGAACTAGAAAGAAGAAACTGGAAAGAGTGTATCGAGGGAGTGTATTACCACAGCCTTTTCCCTGTTTCCTGCCATTCCTGCTCAGGGCCTCACACCACCTCTTCAGTTCCCTGGCCCCAAGAAGTATCACCCTGAATGGTGCTATAGTCTTCAGATCAGCGCAAGGTACCACTGTCCCAACAGGCAGGGTGAAATGATGCAAGGAATGTCAAAGTCGGGTTCATAGGGGAAACCGAGTACTTGCATGATTTAGTAGGAAGGCCCACACCACTTCCCTTCCAGCCTGGGTCTCCCTGAGGTCCTTAGACTTCTATGTCATTTGTTAAGTCTCTGGCGTTTGTGATGCAGTGTGGAGGCAAGGTGACACTCAGAAACGATGCCATCAACTCCCTCTCCGGGAGCACAGAGTCTTGAACTTGTGATGTGAGCCTGCTACTCTAAACCCACCTACAGCAAAAACTAGTGAATCCTCGTGGTATTCACTTTGCCCTTTGGCTTTCACAGTGAATGACACATAGTAGGTATTCAAAAGTTGATTCCACAAAGCTAAGTTTTAGTGGCATCTGGGCTGTGCTGAATAGTCTTTCATCAGCTTGACACAGGCTAGGGTCATCTAAAGAGGAAGAGCCTCAATTAAGAAAATGCCTCCAGCGGATTGGCCTTTAGCAAAACGGTGGGGTGTTCTTTTGACTGATGATTGGTGTGAGGGGAGCCAGGCTGCTATGAGCAGAGCCACCTGAATTATATAAAGAAAGTAAGCTGAGCAAGCCTGTACGCTGTATTCCTCCATGGCCTCTGCTTCAGTTTCTGCCTCTAGGTTCCCGCCTCGTGTTTCTGCCCTGACGTCCCCTCATGAAGGGCTGCAAGCTGTAAACTGAAATAAACTCTTTCCTACACAGGTTGCTTTGGATTATTATGCTTATCATAACAATAGGAAGCAAACCAGGAAAACATTCCCCCGGGAGGAAAACACACACACACACAAAATCCAATATTGTTTTCCATTAGGTCATCTGTTCTGGGGGAGAATGCTGTCCTCATATCTCATTAAGATTAGACAGCAGTAAAGACACAACATCACTGTTTGTGTGACTGTGGCCAAAGAGGTTCAGGGCCGCAGGTCAAGTGAGGCTGGCTCTGCCCTCAGGTTATTGTATAACTGTGACCCTAGGATTTCCCTGAGCTCAGTCCCAGGAAAGACTGACATGTCTGGCCAACATATCAGGACACATGAAGTAACAGGAGCTCATTGATGCTTTAAAATACAAGTCTGAGCCATGATCCATGGGTTCACATCTAAATCGGCAGCTGAGCAACAGCATGATAGCTCCATGTGTGTAGTTTTGGCCCATGCAGCCTTCTTCCTTTCTTCTTTTAATACTTATTTTTTAAAGACAAGCCTAAACGTAATACCAGCTGGACTCCCTATTCAGCCAAGGGTCACTTTGAGCTGCTGTCCCTCCTCTTCTCCGCCTCCCAAGTGCTACGATTTCAAGGAGACATCATCATGTGTGGTTTACTAGGCTGGAGGACTGAAGATAGACCTTTGAAATCTGGACCAATACCAGAAAACCTGACACCCCCATCCTAGACACCCCCAAACTAGATGGGGCATTGAGCACCATCTTAGCTATCTGAAGATCAGGTTTATCCCTCAGACTGGACCTGCCTCTCTGCATCACTGTCATTCCCACTAAACTCAGCTTCCCTCCTTCAGGCCACGTGCCTGGACCTCACGAGCATGTGGCAGGTCAGTCAACCCAGCCAGGTTAACCAGTAATTCAAACCAGTAATTCAAGCACTGTGTTCAGTGCTCTCTTAGAATGTGCAGATATCGGCACAAGCAGAAAGAGAAGCTGCTGAGAAAGGAACATTCTGGAAAGGTGCTGCAGGGGTTAGACAACAGAAGGAGAAGCATGTATTGGGAAAACATTCTCCAAAGAAGACTAAGAAGAGAGAGAGAAAAAAGGGGGGAGGGGACAGAGCTGAGAATGGTAAGTGGATCCCACATCACAAAAAGGAAAACCCCAAATATCATGTGCTATTATTTCCAGCTTTTCATTCCAGAAACTCCAGGTAGTGTGGGGTTTAGGGGAGAAGTTGCCAAGCTCCTTGCTGCATACACGTCCACTCCCACCTGCATGATTAGGGTTGAAGTAGGAGTCTAAGCCTCAGGAAACACAGAGCACAGAGTTCTCAAACACCCTCCACCTTCACAGAATCCTCCTTCTGTAAGGTTTGTGAAGCACCTAGAGCAGCAGAAGGCAAATATCCAGATCAAATTCTCCCAAAGTATATCAAGAGAAAGAATGGAAAAAATAGCAAGAAAAAAAAATCCTCCTTCAGCCTCATTAGAGCCCCTGCTTAACTGAGCTAAAAATAAAACTAATTGCTTTTGCTATTCTAATGTGAAAAATCAGTTTTTAAAAGATCAAGATCCCTCTCTGGCTGTAGAAATCATTGAATCGGTAATAGACTGGCTGCCAATGAATTATGAATGTCGTAATCAAGCCTTCTTGGAAGACCAAAGTCTTGGTTACAAATGTGGGCACTAAAATTAGAAACACACGGAAGTGGCCTGAAGCAGACCCCTTTATCTTCTGTTCTCTTCTTTTAGGAGAGAAGAGACAATGTCTGCTCCATTGGGGGTGTGGGTTATTCTTGAACAACGCCTTTGCTCTCACCATGTGAGGGGCATCTACACAAAAGCACACAGGAGCACCGCCCTTCACGTCCCACCTCTAAAAGATCCCACCTAACCAAAAACTCTCCTTAACAGGTTGGATGCACTAATTCTCTTTATCCAGTCCCTAGAAATTGACAAACTAGAGTTAACAAGGACAGTAGCTTGGCCGGTCTAATCCAAGAGGCCCAGAATATGAGTTGGGGTACCAAGCAGTCATCCATGCCTTAGCAGGAATGCATTCGATCCTTTGGTTTGAACTCTGCAAGCATGGGAGCTAGGGAAAGGGGAGCATGTGTGTCAGGCAAGAAAACAAAAAGGCCAAGGCTTATGGAGGGATAAATGAAGCTGCCTTTCCCTCAGCCAAGGCCCTCAGGGAGGAAGAAGGAGAGAGAGCCTTCCTGGGCTGGGCACTGCGGTGGACATGAGGCCTCTGCTGCTCTCTAGGGCCTGGATGAAGCAGCCTCCTCCTCCATCGTCACTGTGGAGATCTTCCAAGGAAGCTTAAATGACTGTTCCTCAGGCCTGAATATGCACTAAATTCACCCTGAAGATTTTAAAACGATACCCCAATAGTTCCAAAGCCAATTAAGTGGAATATTCTGGGGTGGACTCCCACATTGTTAAAATCTTCTAGTCATTGTAGAGTGTGGAAGTAGCCAAGAACCGTTGGTTTAGTCCCTCATTTTCCACAGGTTCCTCTGCCGTGAGCCACCATGGACACAGAAATACTTTCATTGCTATATAGCAAACAAGACATCTCTGGGTTATGGTTAGTGCTTCTAAGAATCAACTTGACAGAATCTAGAATTACCTGGGGAATGAGTCTCTGGGCATACCGGTGGGGTGGGTGGTCTTGAGAGCATCAGTTGACATGGGAAGACCCCCCCACCATGGGTGGATGTTCCCTGGTTGGTGTAATTGACCATGTAAGTGGAGAAAGAGCTGAGCTGCTGTACGCTCACTGACCTCCACTGTCCGATTGTGAATGAGATGTGAACAACTGCTTCAAGCCCATACCTCCTTGACCTCCACACTATGATGGGCTGGCCATACCTTGGATCTGTGAGCCAGAATAAATGCTTTCTGCCATAAGTTACTTTTGTCAGAGTATTTTTTTCTCAGCAGTGGGGAAAGAACTCAAGACACTGTATCTGCCCCAGGTAATTCCACTGGGAAATGTTTTAAGCCTCATATTACCCATAGTAACAGAATCATGTTCTCAAGCAATTCTGTTAGACCAAAAGCAGATTTCTCTGGCACCCTGTGGAGAAGTCATTCCCAACAAGACATGCCCTGTCTCCATAGGGAGGGACACTCTGATCAATCATAGTCAGCAAAGGGAACCGATGACATGGTGGAGCAGAACCCACACATTTGTCAAGCCTCAAGAAGATTACCCATCTGGCTTACTGGAAAAGAGAGCCACAGAAAGAAAGAGATGTGCCCATTAACCAGTTTAATAAATCAAGTTAACTTAGAGGACCTGGCCTGAATCCAATGCTGCAGAACCTACTACAAAGTGAGGTCCACAGGCAGGAGCATCAAGAGGATCAGGCACCTTCTGGGAGACTGGGAGACATGCAGAGCCCCAGGACCCACACAGACTTTTGAGGATGTTCTCTGGGTAGCTTATTGTCACAAGGAATTTGGGGAAAAGCTTTTAAAAAGTCGAGGAAAGATGCATAGCAGTGAGGCCTGCCTCTGCCCAGGGAGAAAATGAGCCCAAGAGCAATGCTCAGTGGTGCAGGAGAACAAAAGTGCAGGCATATCCAGAGCTCAGGGGAACTGAGGCCAGGTCCCAAAGGGGGTTAGGCACCTGGGGCTCTCCAGCATTCTCCTCTCAGACCTGGGAGCCTCTGCCCTTCCCCCTCTCCCTCCTCCCACCCCCCTTATTCTCTCTCATTCTCTCTTGCTCTTGCTCTCTCTGGCTCTCAATCTCTGGCTTGTTCTTGCTCTCACTCTAGTTCTGGGCATTATCAGTTGCTTCTAGTATTCACCTTCTTTCCTCAACAGGCTCAGAGCTCCTTGGGCCATGATTATCCCATTCAGACTATGGTATTTAACAAATAAATAGTCAAAAAATCCTTACACCTCCTAGATTTTATTTAGCTACTAATATACTAGCCCCTTATTCTGCAAGGACTCTGTAGTTCCCAATATTCTTGGCTTGATTCCAGAGGAAGAACACCTTTCACAATTTTCTGCAGCAGGACTGGCATGGGCTGGGAAAGACCAGCTTGTCCTAGCCATTAAACTCCCGATGCGGCAGGACTCAAAACTGCCTCCAGCCAGTTCTGCAGAACCCTCTACCTCATGCCATTAAGTCAGTGCATAGGGGAACCCTCCATAGGAGCTACGCAGTGTACCCTAGCCCCTCTGCTGTGTGCTGGCAAACATGAACAGAATCGTAGAGACACTGTGACTTTTCACATCTTTATCTATTCACACAGTCACACAGTATTTTGTATCCCTTGCAGAAAGAGAGTGAAGACTCTGGATATTCGAATTACTTGTGTTGGAATGTGACCCGGGGCGACTTATTTAATGTTTCTCTGCTTCAGGATCTTCATGACATAAGAGTATCAATGCTCATGAGACTGGGTGAACTTATGCCTACATGAGTATGTGGTTTAGTTCCTGAAACAAACCACGTAGTTGATGAATGTTGGCATTTACCCATCTGACCTATGGGGCTCACTTTCAGCAATCACCTGCACAGGCACAGTACCAAGCAACCACACCTTTCACCGGTCCTCTCTGTTGGTGTCCTGTGTGACAATCACCCAGCTTCTCCCCTGGGTCCCACCCAGGCCTGAGCTGCTGCCGTATGCTCCAGAGAAAGCCGTGTCCCCTGATGCTGATGGGATGATTCCTGTTCTCAGAAGATGTGTTCTCAGCGAACTATGAAGAAAGTGATGATCTAATTTGTGGGGCAGTGTGATGGACTAGAAGATGTCCATATTCCAGAGGAGGCTCGGGATGCAAGCTCTTTACAAAGGAGCCTAAGGAAAGCATCTCCTCAAGAAAGCATGACCAAGCATCAGGACGGAAGTTCAGGCATTGTCAGACTGGTTGAAAGAGGAGAGGAATCTAAATGGCTGACCTGATAACCTCCTTCTACAGCAATATCAGAGGAAAAGAAGTCCAAGGCAGGGGGATGATTTGGTTGCCTCCCTGTTTCTGAATTTGAGGTTTTAATTTTGGATAAGAATATTGGGTGCCCCTTTGTCTCTGTCACCCCCACCTATAAGCAACACTTCATCCAACACTTGCAGGCTATGCCTACCACCAGGGCCAAATTCCTGCTGGTACAGGGAGTCCCAGAAGCTGCCCTTGTTCTGTACCCCTCTGGCACAACCCAGCAGAAACCTCTGCCACTTTCTCACCCTCCCTGCAGGTACAGGGAAACTTGGCACTAACAGCAGGAAGGCTCAACGTCATCAGTCTAGCTTCCCAGGCAGGCCATGTGTGTCAACCACACACACAGGGAAAATTAGAAGACCAGGGCCCAGAATGGTTGCAGGGGACATATGAAGTGATTCTGGGGTCTGGAAAGAAGAAATGGAGCTTTGGGCTCTAAGCTTTTCTATGTTCTTCACTCCTGAGGCTTCAGCATCACTCCCCAACCCTCATCATGCCATATGACTACACAAACCACATACAACTAAAACAATCCCAGTACACATGCTAGAAGTGAAGTAGACATGGCCTCGTGGCTATATCTTCCCAGTGGCTCCTGGGAACAAAGGCTTCACTCTGCAGAAAGCAGGCCTGAGCAGAGGCCACCTGACCCATCTCCCTCTTGTTTTCCCTAGATGGAGCTAAGCCTTAGCAAAAGAATGTCTTTGGCTTTCATTTCAAGAATGAGCTCACAACTGAGTCGGGAGTAGAACCTGATCCCTTAAGAGTTTCTCTACTTAATGATCACTGCTTATAAGTAATTTTTAGAGATGGCTGATATCTC
The DNA here is from genome assembly GCA_028658305.1 of Pachyuromys duprasi. Lineage (NCBI taxonomy): Eukaryota > Metazoa > Chordata > Mammalia > Rodentia > Muridae > Pachyuromys > Pachyuromys duprasi. The sequence goes on along the minus strand of CM053762.1, from coordinate 58,499,275 downwards.
ATGATCTTGATGGCTGACTCTTTGACCCTCCCCCATACAAGCCGGGGAGTGACAGACTGGCTAGATCCCAGGGGAGGACATTGCAGCCAGCCCTGAGGAGTCAGGATAAGCTGGGGTTGAATGGAAGGGAAGGAGGTCCTCCCCTGTTGGTGGACTTGGAGGGGGCGGGGAGGAGGGAGATGAGGGAGGGAGTGGGAGGGTAGGAGGGACTGAGGGAGGGGGCTACGCCTGGGATTCAAAGTACCTAACCTGTGGTTGAGATAAAAATAAATTAATTTTAAAAAAAGAGATGGCTGATATCAGACTTCCAAGAGAGAGATACACGTAGCATGGGAGGATCCCTCCCATCTTGACTTTACCCTGAGCCTCTGGAACAGCGAAGTCATGGTTATGTGGATGTCTGCAGCTGTGACATCTCCCTTGACACCACGACCAACAAGATACCAGCCATGCCCTGGCTCCTCCTTCCACCCATCTTGGCTGTATGTTCTCCCCATAGCCGAGATGTCTGGCGTTGGGGGACACCCAAAATAGAAACTCTTCTTCCTCAACATTGATAGATCCTCCAGAAAGAGCTATCCAGACCTGACTAGCAGTGCTGAGAGGCAAACCTCATGGATACAGTTTATCCTCATTTGCGAAGAGGAGGCAACATGTAGAAGAGAGGGCCAGATCTATAGCTCTCGTGTAGAGAGCTCAAAGATCAGTGAGAAACTATCAGCTGCCTTTCTGCTTAAACATCCCTCTCTCTCCATGTGCAAAGCAAGGCTTTTCAGGCAAAAAGTCAGTAAGATGAGACGAAAAAGAGGAAGTTCTGTGCTCAACATGGTCTCCTTCATATCCTCTTCTTTTCCAATGTGACAGGTATGACTCCTAATGGGCTTGCATCCCTATAGATGCACTGTAAGTTGAAAACACTCTGACCAAAATGTATCTACTCCAGTAGCCTACCAAATGTAAGCCTTCAGTACCACGGCAAACCAGAGAGCATGCTGGGAATCACATGGCTGACCAGCAGCTGTGTGGCTCAGTGATGCACAGCATTGGAAGAGTTCTGTACTGCATAGTGCTGGCCTGGGCAAGGAGCAAGGTCTGACTTCTAAGTGTGTGTCTCCCTGAAGGCCTGTCACTTTTGCATCATTGCAAAGATGAGAGTCTGGAGAGACGCCTTAGTCAGTAAGGCACTTTCCATGTAAGCATGGGACCTGAGATCAAACCCAGAAGCCACTTTAAAAAAAAGCAGCGTAAATCCAATGCTGAGGAAGTGGGGATAGTTTCTGAGCTCTCACTTGCAAGCCAGCTTAGTCTCATCAGTGATATGTGCCTCATCACCCATATGTGCAACAGAAACACACACATAGATATGTACACAAAAAATAAAACAAAAAATGTGAGTTGAATTATTATAAATAAGAGATGCTCTACTCTGTTATATATAGCAATGGAATTTTGGACTTAAGAGGGAGGTAAGGGTGGAGAAACAAGGTTCAAGGGATTGCTTCAATCCAAACTTTAAGTGATACTGTCATTTAAAAAAAAAGAATTCTCTTTAGGCTTGGAAGACAAGAGCCACAATAAGAGACCAAGTAAAAAGGTGATCTGGGATAAGCCAGTACCTGGCAGTTGGCTGAACAGCTTAAGAGCTTGGAACAATGAAAAAAGAATGAATTTTAAAATCAGGATTGTGTTCCAGTTCCTCTTCTCACTGAGCATCCTTGGGCAAGGTTTTTAAACTGCACGATGCCCAGTCTCCTCATTTAGAGAAGGATCATAAAATGTGACTCACAGGAATGTCATTAAGATTAAATGGACCACTGACTGTCAGGTATCTGGAATAAAACAGATATTCGGTACACACACCCCAATTGTATATTGACTTTTCAGTTTTCCTCTTCAGGTTTTCAATCTTCCCAAAATGGGCCTTGGCATGCTTTGCTGCAGTGACTTTCAAACTGTTTTAAAGAGCAAAATATTATCTTGAAAAAAAAAAAAACCTAGATCACATGGGAGCTTCCATGGTTCCATCATCCTCTTCTCTGCTTTCCCTGAGACACCTAAACCCTCAGGAAACTAATGCTGGAGTTCTAACCACACCAGGAAAAAACTGGATTCTTATAAGCATAAGGCTTCTGCAGCCCCTAGCTCTGTATGTATGTGTGTATACACGCACTCGTGAGCACGTGGTATGGTGTGGTGTGTGTACACATGAGTGTGTATATGTGTGTGGTATGTAAGGTGTCCTGTGTGTGTTTGTGTATGTAATGTGTATGGTATTGTGTGTGTGTGTGTGGTGTGTCTATGGTGTAGTGTGGTGTGTGTGTGTGGTATATGGTGTGATGTGTGTATATGTGCATATTGTGTGATGTGTGTATTGTGTATGGTGTGGTATGTGTTTGGTATGGTGTGTGTGTGTGTGTGTGTATGTACGTGGTATGGTGTATTTGTGTGTGTGTGTGAGGTAGTGTGTCTGTGTAATATTGTGTGTGTGTGCATGTGTATATGTTTGTGTACAAGCACTCACGTCATTGGTCCACCTTAGGTGACCAACCTCAGACCCACCTCATCTTTTGAGCCAAGTGTCTGACTGGCACTGGGCTAGGCTCTCTGGACGACGAGCCTGAAGCTCCTCCTGCCTCTGTCTTCCCTACAGAAGGATACAAGCACATGTCACTTCATCTGTTTTTTTCACCTGGATGCTGATGACTGAACTTGGGTCCTTGTGCAGCAATGTGATCTCTCCAGACAATGTGATCTCTCTGCTTATGTTCCTTCATGGATTCAATGAAGAACCCTGAGCATGGTCAGTAACTAATCTCTCACTTCTGCCGCCTGAGGCTCAGTTTCCAGATCTAATTCCGGGTTCTCCTGTGTTTCTCCAATGCCTTCCCCAGACAGTTTTTCTAAGTATTTATGGGTACACTATCACCCATCTACTTCCCCACCACTTGAACCTACCACCTACTTCCTGTTAATTCAGCAAAAGCATCATGTGTTGGCTCTTTCCAAACCTGAATATCAGCATGTGGCCAAACGTGACACACAACTATCACAGTAAGCACAGGAAGTTTAAAAATATCTGTACTGCTCTGGAAGGGGGGAAAGAGGTGAAGAGTGTGTATTTAAAGATCCTGGGACCAGCCATACTGCTGCAATCTATGGTATGGTCCTGGGGTATCAGGACCAGACTGAGCTTGCCTTCAGCACCAAGGACAGCAACTACCCCTGAGCCTTCTGTGACAGGAGCTGCCTCCAGGACAAGCCTTCTCTGACACGGGGCTTATGATTTACAGAACCATAGTTTTCCACCATAGTGCCAAACTGCTTATCAAAGGCACCAACATGTCACAGGATGGTACCACATTTCCACAGTAAATGACACTCTTACATTGTGTCTGATGTCTCTGGGGGTGGGGGTCTTCCTACTAGATTGCATGGCACTGACTCCTCCTCCTGCTGGACTGAGGAATGACCTTGAAACAGGTCATCAGATCACCTTCTGTAGAACTGAGCTGGAGTTTTCTGTAAATACACACCATAAATGTTATTTTAGGCCTTTAGGCCATAGGGTTTCTGTTTAATCTATTCAGTTCTCACAGAATAGATTTAAGGCAACTTGCAAATCAGAAAGTGCAATTGTGTTACAGCGAGGTTTTATTAATAAAAGCAGATGGTGTGAGGCTCTGACCTATACACTGCAGTTTACTATCCTTAGCCCTGCAGGTCAGCTGCACTGAATTTTTGGAAAGATGACATTTAGGTAATCCTCACTGTTGAATACCCAATGTATGACCTAGTTAGGTTGAGTTATAAGGGGTTCTTTCATCATCCTGAACCCTAGCTTTGGCCTTTATTCTAGATAGTTACTTAGGAGAGATCAAAAAATATAGTCCCAGTGAACAAATGGTGGCTATGGCAATGACTTAGAGAAAGCAACAACAAAATTAAAAATTAAAGTGAAAAAGTTAAACAGCCATGAAAAGTTAATGGGAAGAAAACCATGGACACTTGGAGTTTTGGAGCTGACCTTGTAAGTAACACAGCATTTCAGCAGAGAGGAGCATTTCCATAATAATTAGTGAGAGTAGACCACTGAGAGCTGAGTGAAAGGGGGAAGTAGGATGCAGCGGAGGCAACATAAATCAGCTACAAAGAGAGGCTCCTTGTCAATTAGGTATCCATTTCGAGCCAGGGCTGATGCTGGGGGATTTACCTGTGTGCTGTGTTTAACCCTCTCCTGTGGAATATTACTTCTGTTCACATGAGAAGAAGCTGAAGAGAAGGAAGATGGAGTACATCAACCAAGGACACCCATCTAAGAAGCCCAGAGCCCAGGCTGCCTTCATCTCCACCCCCAAACTACCTACATGCTCCAAAGTCTATGTCACTGAAGGAGGCTGGGGTACTTATTCCTAAGAGACTTGAAGCCACAGGGCTTGCATAACTCCACTCCACCAGCACATTTGGGTCTCTCCAACCCTTTCCACAGCCTTCTCCATGATGCTGGCCCAATGGAGAAGCATGGGAAACAGCCCTCATTCTGAAGACCTCTGCCTTTCTCCATACACGAAGTCTTAGGGCCTTCATACAGCTCCCTAGACAAGGCAACGCTGCCTATAAGCCTAAGGCCACTGACGGGGTGATTACTGAGCAAATGATATTAGGGACATGACGGCTTCCCCAAGTCCTCCTCTCAGGCTCTCTCTACTCAGCAGGCCTAAATGGCTGCTGTGACCTGCATATGAAATCCATTCCTCAGGCGGACAAGTTGGGGGGTGGGGGTCGGGGGAGAGTCCTAAACTAAAGCTGTAATAGGCCCTGCAATAAAAATTTACCAGCTTTTATATAGGTTCCCAGTAATGAGAGGAGATATTTCAGCAGCTCGGATAGTGCCCTGAGAGGAAGTGCAATTTCAAGAACCACCTCTTTAAGGTGAGACTCTGCCTCCCCCACGGGATCTGGGCTGGGACTTCTTTTGCATTTAAATGTGATTGCCTCTGCTCCTGTGTCCCCTTTACTGTTTGTCTGAGTTCGTAGTCACTCCTGAAGTCAAAAATGAAAAGAATCCAGAAAGCATAATTTCACATTGACCTAAGTGGTACATTTTCACGGTTCCCAAAAGCCTCTGAAAAGAGGAAAGTCAGTGAGCAGAAGGAGGAACTGGGAGTCTGGTGTCAGAAGCTGGGGGAAGTGGAGGAAGGGACACGCCCAAAGATGGAAGGGCCAAAGTCCTGCTGCGCAGGCCAGACAAGGACTTAGGGAGCCATATCCCCAGCAAGGGGAAACTTAAAAGAAGGCAGGGAGAAGAATCTCCCAAAATGACACAGAAAGGGTTACAATTGGAGAGGCAAAAACCAGTGTCCTCTGCAGAGAGCAGAGGGTAGAGGAGGCCATTATGAAAAGCCAGAACAAGAAAAGCCAGGATAAAGACAGATGAATCCCTGAGGGTCCATGGTGAGTAAAGCCTCACCCACAGAGAGGACGGAGTTCTCTTCTCCCCAGGGACCTCAGTGTTGCCTGTGTTGAGATGCCCTTGTGATGGGACACAGACCTTCGGGTCCCACAGTAGTCACCGTTCAATGAATGACATGCCAAAGCTCATTAAAAGAGACATGCCTGAGCTTAAACATTCAGACACAGACGAAACTCAAGTTGACATATGAGCTTTCAGTACAGAGAGGGTTTGTTACACAGATCAAGAGTGTGACAGAATTAGGGACCAAAGGGATAATTAGCTTACTGGGAGGGGGTGCTTTCAGGAGCTTTGAGTGACATTAGCTTCTCTGCATCTAAATGGTGATGCTTCCAAACAGTTGCTGTCCAGCCTTGCACATACCCACCAGACCCTCTGCTTCCTCACAGATTGTCAGGTTGTAACAGGGACTCTCCTTTCCCTTCAAGGTCTAGTCCCAATCATCCCTCCTGCTTAAGGCTTTCTCAGCCTAAGCTCCCAGGGCCTGACACATCTTCTTACCATTTTTATTCTACTTTAGTTTAAATTTCCCTGTTCCAGGTTCAAGCCTTAATTGGCCTAGAAGTCCTGGGAAAGAATGAGCCTGATTTGTGGCAGTGTGTACCTGTGAGGTCTCCAGGAAGTCTGTGTTGGTTGATTGAAAGGGTCATGTGGTTTTCCTAGTAAGATCTTTATATGTGTAGATACTATGAAATACTAAGAAGCAATTAAAAGGAATGAGTTGGAGCTATATTTATTGATTGACCTAGAAAGATATCCATTTCACTTTTAGTGGAAAAAATTGATTGTATGGCATTATACGATGCCATTTTTGAAGGAAAAAATGTGTCGTGAATATTTCATAAACATTTCAATATACTCGAGTGACCGATAGGAGGAAGGACATACCCCATCCTGTTATTGCTAGTGCCTGGAACTGGAATGGGGTTGGGCTTAGAGAAAAAAGTTAGCAGTTCCTTTCCACGTTTCACTATGTTTTGAAGAGTGTGTGAGCATGGGAGTCAGGAAGCATTGCAACAAAACTAGCTCTGGGTCTGCAGCATCTCTGCCTCCTGAAGGCCAGGTGAGCAGGAAGGACTGCGTAGATCCTCCTTTCTCTGCTTTGTAAGGGTCTTCATTCAGCGTTTTCCCTCCTGCAAGGCCCCTACCCAGGCTCCAGGCCCAACATTTCTCTTGGAAGGCACCATGAACGATTCTGTCTCTTACATCTCAGAGATCCCTGTTTGGGGACAAAAGGTAGCAGTGGAAAGCCATGAGGCACTCTCTTCCAGCTTGCTCAGCGTTTGTCTCTGCAAGTCCAGCACTGAGGGTGAGAGGGCCTGAGGTCAGGTCTATATCATCCCAGTAAAGGCAAGAAATGTCCATGTTCCTCTCTTACATTCCCTTAACTAGAGACATCTTTTGTTCTATAGCTTCCTAGGGTGTGGAAAATGTTCATGTCTCAGTGAGAGAAGCCATAAAGCAAATTTCTTTCTTTTAAAATTCTCAGGTACTTCAAACCCTTCATTGGCCTCTTTAAACTTCCCCCCATCCTATGACCTACCCCTTATTAAACATTCTCAGTACAATCGTGATGTGGCAGGTGTAAACTGATTCTCACCCAGCATCTAAGTAGCTCTCCCCAAGCCCCTGTGACAAGCCCTGGGCCCAGTGTTTCAAGACAGAAGGGCTCTTCCCTAGTGCCACCTCTAATAAATCTCTGCATGCTGGAGCCTGCTCACTGCAGCGCCTCTCAGGCCTGCAGCCTCCACCCAGGAGGGCTTTACTGAGAACACCAAGCTCTTGTTTTCCTCTCCTGCCAACTGCAAAGAGAAGGCAAACAAGCCCAGGTTGGCCCTGGAAGTCCACTTGAACAACAGAGGCCAGGTGAGCTAAAGGAGATGGAAAATCCCTGTGCCCTTTCCTGGGCTCAAACCAACTGGGGGAGGGCTGTGCAGTCATCCACAGAAGCCAAACAACTCCCAGAGTGGTTATGCTCCTGTGCTTCTCACCCAGTAGGTGTCAATCAGGCAAGGAGTGGAGAGAGAACAGATGCAAACAAGCCAACTAAAAATACATCCGATGCAGAACTGGCTCGCTGTGCGGGAACATTCTCAGTCCCCGGGGCAATGGTGGGACCTCATCCAGGGGGAGGAGAATTTTAAGAATAGTGAGACCTGACATGAAAACAGCAGGGTGACAAATATATACACGCATGCATATATCTGCAACACCACAAAGCCCAGCGCAAGCTTCAAATCGCTGAGAGGGTTGACACCTGATTGTTAATCAGGAGCAGAAGTGAAGTGCGGCTTTGGCCTCGGCTCCCATGGTGCCTGGAGACTGTCATTAACTGTGAGGACCTTTACTGGGAAATGTTGGGGGTATGGGAAGAGAACTCAGCCCTCCTTCTATTTCGAGGGCAAGGCAACCAAGTAGGGCACGAAGAGCAAACACAGGTGGCAAGTGGCAGCGAACCCACCATCAATCAACTACACTTCTGACAGAGAGAAAGTGACACAAACGACCCAAGTTTAGGAAGCCCGAGGACAAAGGATGGTGCTCCACATCCCATATGGAACGAAGGTGGTGCCTTTACAGTAGTGATCATGCTGGTTATGTGTTAAAAAAGTCCAGCTTCAACTGGCTTAAGCAAAAAAGGGGACAGTCTGGCTTGATTAACTAATAATTCCAGGGGTCACTTGTGAATGCCTGGATCTAGGTGCTCAAGATATCACCAGGATTAAGTACCATGTTCTCTCTCTCTCTCTCTCTCTCTCTCTCTCTCTCTCTCTCTCTCTCTCCAACCCCATGCTCACCCCTACTCCTTTCCCATCCTCATCATCTCTATTCCCATCTCCATCTCCACCCCATCCCCCCATCCACACCCCCATTATCCCCATTCCCATCAACCTCATTTCTGTCATCCCCATCTCCATTTCCTCCACCCTGATCTCCATCTCTCTGATCCTCTTTTATTCCTAGAGTTCTCTTTTCACAACTTCTCTGTCTTGCACCAGCTCAAGGCTGGCATTTGCTATTAAGTGCAGGAAAGCACATGACACTTATCAAAGAGCTACTAAACAAGCGTCAGATTTGAGGGTCAGTGGCTTGATTTGTGTTGCTTGCTTGCCTGTAACCTCTCTGCCTGGCCAGGAGAATGAAATGGCCAAGAGGGCAAATGGTTTGATTGGTTAGGTCTCAGGCGTGTGCTCATCACAGTCTTAGGTAGAGCAGCTGACAAGGAGCATGCGTTTAATATGGGAATGCATGAACAGGAAGTCCAGAGATAGGAAGGCTTGAGGCTAAGTGAAGACAGCCAGGTGACCACTGCAAGAGTTTAAATCTGAAATGCCCCCCCCCCTCCATAGCCTCATGTCTTGAGACCTTGGTATCCAACTCCTGACACATTTCAAGCTGTGGATCACTTAGAAGGTGATACCTAGCTGGAAGAAGTAAATCATATCTGCCTTTAGTTGCAACCACCCTGTCTGCTTCCTGGCTTGGCAGGATTGAATGCCCACTAGCACATTGCTGCTGCCATGGACTCAGCCACTCTGCCATGCCTTTTCCACAACAATAGACTGCAGCCCTCTAGAACCATGAACCCAATTAATGTGTCCTCCCAGAAGTTGTTTCTTTCAGAATTTTGGTCACAGTGATGTACAAGTAACTGGTAGAGCCACCATAAGTACAAAAATAAGATAGAGGACTGCAGAGAAGGCCCAGTGGTAGAGAGGCCTTGCTGCTCTTCCAGGGGACCTAAATTTGTTTCTAAACATCATTGTCAATTGGCTCACAACCTATAATTCCAGTTTCTAGGGATACTGGTACTCTGACCTCCATAGGTACCTGCACTCATGGGTACCTATCTGAACAGACACACATACTCATAATTAAAAATTTTAAATAAATCTTTTTTCTTCATTAGTTTATTTGTTCATTTTAATCCCAATTGAAACCTCACTCCCTCCTCTCATCCCAGTCTCACCCTCCTACCAACTTCTCCCCACCCCCAGCTCGAACCCCCAGGTACCAAGCCACCCTGGCACCTTAGGACTAAGTGCTTCCTCATTCACTGCGCAAACAAGGCAGTCCTGCTAGGGAAATGGGATCCAGGGGGAGGCAACAGAGTCTGAGTCAGAGGCAGCCCCAGCTCCAACTGTTAGGGTACCCACTTGAGGCCTCTGCACCTGTTTCCACCATCTGCTGGATGAGGCCTCTCAGAGGACAGCTATGTAGGTTCCTGCCTGCGAGGGGAGCAGAGCATCATTAATAGTGTCAGGGACTGGGTCTCTCAGGTTGCCCATTCTTTTATCATTGCACATCTTCTGGGCAGGACAAATTTTGGGTTGAGGGTTTTGCGGGTGAGCTGGTGTCCCCGTCCTTCCACAGGAAGTCCTGCCTTGCTATAGGATGTGGTCACTGTCATCTCCCGCTACTAGGAGTCTCAGCTATAAAACAGCAGCCTACAAATTAGAAAAAGTTCTTCACCAATCGTACATCTAAAAAAGGGGTAATATCCAAAATATATAAAGAACTCAAGAAAGCAAACACCAACAAACCAAACAACCCAATTTAAAAATGGGGTACAGAGCTAAACCAAGAATTCTCATCAGAGGAATCTCTAATGGCCAAGAAGCACTTAAAGAAATGCTGAAGATCATTAGTCGTCAGGGAAATGTGAATCAAAATGACTCTGAGATTCCCTCTTGCACCCATCAGAATGACTAAGATCAAAAACACAAATGACAACACGTGCTGGTGAGGCTGTGGAGAAAGGGGAACCTTCCTCCATTGCTGGCAAGGAAAGGGGAACCCTACCCCATTGCTGGTGGGAGTGTAAGCATGTACAACCACTTTAGAAATCAGTTTGGTGCTTTCTCAGAAAAGTGGGAATAGTTCTACCTCAATACCCTAACTATACCACTCTTGGGCATATATGAAGCCCAAAATGTGCTTCACCAAACCACAAGGACATTTGCTTAGCTCTGTTCATAGCAGCTTTATTATAATACCCAGAAACTAGAAACAACCTTGATGTCCCTCAACCAACGAATGAATAAAGAAACTGTGGTACATTTATACAATAGAATTACTATCAGCTATTAAAAACAAGGACATTGTGAAATTTGCTGGCAAATGGATAGAACTATAAAAGATCATCCTGAGTGAGGTAACCCAGACCCAGAAGGACACACATGGTATGTATATGTACTCAACTCATAAGTGGATATTAGCCATATAGTACAGGATGACCATGCTACAACCCACAGACCCAAAGAAACTACCTAACAAAAAGGGTTTGTGGGAGGATGCTTGAATCTGACTAGGAAGGAGAAATTAGAGATCATAGGCATTGGAAGTGGAGGAAGAGATGGAACTGGGTGAGAGAAAACGTAGAGAAGGAAACACGGGGGAACTCGGTGTGGGAAGAGCAGGGATGGAGGGTGAGAGAGCTGGGAGAGAGGGGGAGGCTGGTGTGGAGCATCTCCGGGACAAACTGGAGACCCGGGACTGGGGAGGCTCCTGGGAAAAAGAAATAAATCTTCAAAATAGAAGGTGGTAGGAAACCGAGAAGGAAGAGGTAGTGGTTACTACAGCAGCCAACACAAGCCGTGCCGAGAAGACAAAGATAGTGACTTATCTACCAAGGTTCCACAGGAATCAAGAGCCAGCCACGTGACTGCCACTTGGAGAGGGAAATAATTGCTCAGGCAATGAGGAGACAGTCAACGGCAGATAATGCTGCATTTCTCTGATGCAGTGGTTTGCATGGGTGCTCACAAGGGTAGGTTCTCTGGTCAGAAGGGGGCTCAGGAAGACGGGGTGCCGAAAGAGTAAGAGTGTCCAAGGGATGGCGCCATAGCAAATGCAGGGCCTCAGTGGGAGGAGTAAAGCTGCGGTTTCTCAACTGCGAGACACTGGGGTCCAGTCCTGAGAACACTTACTTGCCACTTCCTTAGAAGAGACATCTGTTGGATCTTGGGCATGTTGACATCAGTTATCATTTTCATATAGACATATAATATAGGATAAATCTACTAAAATCTGTACACCTAAAGACACTAATCAAGAGAGAGGACTCTGGCTAAAGTGCTCAATCCCTATCCAGAAAGGGAAAGAGGATGGACATCAGAAGAAGGAGAAAAGAGGGAACAAGTTAGGAGCCTGCCACAGAGGGTCTCTGAAAGGCTCTGCCCTGCACAATATCAAAGCAGATGCTGAGACTTATGGCCAACCATTGGGCAGAGTACAGGGAATCTTATGAAAGAAGTGGGAAATAGTAAGATCTGGAAAGGACAGGAACCCCACAAGGAGAGCAGCAGAACCAAAAAATCTGAGCACAGGGATCTTTCCTGAGACTGATACTCCAACCAAGCACCATGCATGGAGATAATCTAGAACACCTGCCCAGATGTAGCCCATGGCAGTTCAGTGTCCAAGTGGGTTCCATAGTAATGGGAACAGGGACTCTCTCTGACATGAACTGATTGGCCTGCTCTTTGATCACCTCCCCCTGAGGGGGGAGCAGCCTTACCAGGACACAGAGGAAGACAATGCAGCCACTCCTGATGAGACCTAATAGACTAGGATAAGAAGGAAAGAGAGGAAGACCTCGCCTATCAGTAGACTTGGGGAGGGGCATGCATGCAGAAGGGAGAGGAAGGGAGGGGTTGGGAGGGGAGGAGGGAGGGAGCTACAGGGGGGATACAAAGTGAATAAAGTGTAATTAATAAAGAATTTTTTTAAAATTACAAAAAAAGAAAAGAAATCCACAAGACCCTGCCTCAATAGCTGCACATCTGAAACTTCCTGGAGGATGTGACTCCTCCAGGAGGGGTGACAGCCTCGGGATCCACCCAGCTCTCCCCAACTCTCTGTTCTTTCCAGCAACAAAGACATAGCTCATCCAAAAGAGCCAGGTTCCCGGCATGCGTGATAAACGCAACTTTAAATTGATTATCAATATCTTTGAGCCATTAGTGGCGGCTGCCAGCAAGGCCCCATTCTCTCTGTCATTTAATCTTCTCTTACAGTGATGGAGCTCAGGTGCCGCCCAGCTGTTCTGCCCAGGAGAACCGGCTCTCTCCCATGCTGTGTCCACAGCCACTCCACACAGTAAATACACCCCTCAGCCCGGCTCCCTCCATCTCTATGTTTTGTGACTAATTGATGGAGATCTGCTTATTTGTAAATTTTCTGGCCAAATGGAGAAAGTCAATCACTTGATAGAGTGATTTCAGGTAGGGTGGGTGTAGGCATAGATTCTAGAAAATTCTACCAGGGATGACCCTTCTGCTGGGAGTGGCCATCAGGGCCTGAGAACATGTGGGTTGATAAATAACCTTGAATGCTGTTTTGGATTGGTTCTCAAGAATAGTGAGCCTTGTTGAAGGCTTCCAGGAGGCAGCAGAGGTACCTGGGAATGTCTACTCCAGGGGGTGGTATCACCTCCCCCAGATAAGCAACTTTACTGTGGCCTGTGGGTCACGGCGGCCAGAGCTGGACACCACCAGATCACGGCTATCTACCTGTTCCCGCACCAAATGAACCACAAGCAGAGGGGCAGAGTTGGTCTGTAAAACCAGCGTTGCCCTTCCATCCATACCCTGTAGAGCAAATGCTGGCCTTGAAATGTCACTGGAGCTCTTACAACCATCCTACCTGTGTTTCTAGCCTCTTCTGCCCGCATCTCTGCACACACCTCTGACCCAGTACCCCCTGCCCTCTCTCATTAACATGTCTTCCCTCCCTCTGAATTACAGTGGGACAACAACCTCTGCGTGCAGATGCCCACCTCTTCAATTAACTTAACCTTCAACCTCAAATGTCCCTCGGCATGCCCCACAGCCTTCTCAGGTTCCCAAGATGACACAGCACACTCCCACCCCTGGAACCTCCAAATCTCTGTCTTTTTCTAGACATTCATCCTGTTCTGCTTTGTATTAGGTGAACACAGGAGAGCCTTAGAACATAGACCTTTGTTGTGTGGCCTCTGTATGCCTAAATATTTTAAGTGTGTGTGTGTGTGTGTGCGCGCGCGCGCCAATGATCATACTTGAATGCAAACCTGTGTGAAGAGAAGTTAATGTCAGTGTCGGGTGTCTTCCTCAATGGCCTCCTGCCTTATTTTTTGTGACATGAACTCAGCCAATGCACATAGGCGGGCTGGCCAGCAACCCTCAGGGATCTGCCCGTCTCCCCCTTCCCACTGCTGGGATTGCAGGTGTACACCAAAGCATTGGGCATTTTACACAGGTGCTGGGAATCCAAACTCAGGTCCTCACACTTGCACTTCCTGTAGAACTCTATGAGGGGGTCCCAGGGCACTCATAAACAGCTTTTAAAGACTTCCTATTCTAAGAGACTTTTATCTCTTATATAGGGTTGGGAAGGGCTATAGCTTGGATCTGGTTGTCGCCCAAAAACCCACGTGCTAAAGGCTTGGTCCCAACTAGATGCTTGGACCAGATGAAAGCTTTAAGAGGTGGGGCCTGGCTGGAACTTGTGTGTCATTGTGGGTGTACCCTGAAGAACACTGGGGCTCTCTAGTCCTTTCCTTCTCGTTTTTCCAGCCACATATTTCCTGCATGTGCTCCTAACTGTGACACACTTTCACAGGCTGAAAAGAAAAGAGATCAGTGGATCTGGGATTGAAACTGTTTCTTTGAGCTAAAATCTTTCTCCTTTTCTCTTTATATGTTGTTCAATACCCATATGTTACCCTAAGGAAAGCTGCAGGTGCAGAGTGGTGCTGGCCCAAGAGAGAGGTCACATGTGCTGCATGCAACAGCTTGCTGACCGGGGACCTTAAGAAAGGTTCAAAGAAATGAACAAGTGAGCCTTGGCTTCCCTCTGTCAGCCAGAGGTAAATGCTCAGGCTTTGAGCTAAGCAGGCTGGCTACATCTCAGAGGCCTCAAAAACTAACTCCTACACTGTGCCTGTATGGATAGCAGTGTGTAGTCATGCGTATATACCATGGACCTTTATATAGGCCTTTGGCAAGAGTATTAGGCCCTAAATCCATTCCTGCATCTTCCTTCCAAATGCACTTCTGCCCCTTCCCTCCATCCCTAGGCTCTCCAGGCTCTCCGCCCCCCAGCACCCGCCTCCAACATGCGTCAGACTCTGATGTCACTGCTGTCCCAGGCCACTGGCCCATATGAAAGCAAATGCATTCTTTGGCAGTTTTTAATTGACAAAAAGAAATGTGTACATTTATTGCTCACAAACTTATGCATGTGAAGAGAACACTTAAAATCCACTGTTAGCAATTCCTAACTGTATCACAGTCATTATTAGCTTGATATTACTCAATGCACAGTTGGACAGACTCCTCTTGTCCAACTGAGATTTTGTATGCTTTGGGCAACTTCTTTTCAACCCGTAGCCCCAGTCTTCCTGAGTAATCCTCACATGAAATCTAAAACTGTTAGACTCATAGAAACAGAGAGTCTCTATTTACTTTGCTTGGTAGTATTATTACTCCCCTGGGCATTTTCACCTGCCTTTAGCATTGGGCAGCTCCTTACCTCATAGGACCGGTTATCTCATGAAGAATCAGGAAAGGTACTTTTTTCTTAACAGCTTTTAAAGTCTCTTCCAGGTCACACAGTGCTCTGGACCAACCATGTCTCTTAGAGAAGCAGCAGAACAATCCTATAAAACATGCATAACTTATCCTTCTCATCAGAAAAGGAAACTGAGGCATGGACATAGAAATAGCACTAGCCTGAAAGAATAGAGAAGCAGACAAGGTCCTGCCCATTTTGCACTGTCATCTGCTTCAGTGGGATCAAAATATCAGAATGGGTGATTAGGGAATGAGAGAGGCTCCTTGTTAGCAAACACAGTCCACACAAAACAGGCCTCCAGACTGACCGCAGGTGCACCAGACTCCGAATCCTGCCAGACGCACACACCCCAGCCTCAGTCCTCTCGCTTCCTCCGCTGGTTTTTCTGCTAACTCCTTCCCTCTCCCCTTTTCCTCCATACCTGGGTCCTCTACTCCCCCCCTACCTCTCCTCTCTCTTTGCCCTAACACCTCCCAAATGAGGAAGGTTTGGTTGGAACTATCTCTAAGCAGTCTTTAAAAGCAGTCTGAGAGGACTAGAATGCACTTCCTTGCTTCTGGTTTCAGCAATGGAGTCTTTTCTCTCCAACATAATGATAATGAAAAATGGCTTCCAATTATTCCAAAGCTGTTTCTGTGAATAATTCAGGAGCCGTAGAGCCAGAGCTCTCTACCTGCTTTTCACAGCAGCCCTCCTCTATCCCTGGGAGGGATGCTTAATCATTTCTCAAAATTGATAGTAACTCTTGAGATGCCTCCAAACTCCATCCCTGGGACATCTCTTAAGGAGGTCTCCGTGTCTATAGAACCTATGCCATGTGCCTAACACCTCATTGAGCAGGTGGTGTGGACAACCTGTTTACTTACTGCAATCTGGGAAGCCAGGACATGGCATCATATCCTTCTATAGAGAAGGATAAAGTAGTTCAGAGAGGGAAAGACATGTGACCAAGTTCATGTGGATAGAAAAATAGAAGATCAGAGAACCCAGTCCTTCAGTGCAGTGCTTGCCATGAGGTCCCTTGGCACAGGTCATTTCTTGGCTGCTAGTGGCCTCTTTCTTCACTACCACTAGCCATATCTACTGTGAAATAGGATGACATTCCATGATTACTTCCGATGCTTCAGCGTTGGCACACACTCTCTACAGGGCCTTACTGGACCCCCTCTGACTCACAGCATCAGCATCTTCCAAGGCTTGTTTGGTGGATAGCAAGAAATCTGGGATACCTTCTGGACCTTTCCAAGCCCCAACGCATAAGAAACAGGCTTGGCCTTGCCTTAAAAGCAACTTTGACAAAGTTCCATGTGTGGGTGAAAATAGTCCCCAGTAACCACAATATCCTTTCCCCACGCTCTTCTTGTCACCATAGCAACCCACATCTCAAGGTAGGATTAGAGGACCTTCCTACCAATGGGACTTGAGCTTCTGTTTGAACTGAGGATGCTCTACTTATTTATCTTCCCCTAGGAGGTGGGTTCCTTGATCCCCTGCACCTCAATTAGCTCTAGGGTGGAACATAGTTAAGCCGAGCTAGAAAACATTAGTGGGAACATGAAGAAGGCTCAGCTATCTGCCTTGTCCTGTATTAGTGAGGAAGACTTTTAATAAGTTCCAAGCATATGTAGACAAAGGTCACAAGCATTCATTCCTTTCTTCTTCATTAGAAACAGAACCCAGGTATTTACTGCAATGAACTGTCTCCAGAAATAAAAGCATATTACCTGCACAGTTGGGCTCTGATCACATAAATGTAAGAAGTATGTCAAGAAATCTCTAGCAAATATACTATTTAACAACAGAGATGGGGAGGGTCTCCTTTTCCTTCTCCCTTTCTAGCCACTGCCAGGCAGCAGTCCTGATGGCAGTAAAGGACCAGAGCTAGTGTCAAACCAGCAGGACAAGAATCTTGATCTCTTTCATTTCTGAGATCACTTCATCCCTTCATATCCACCCAGAAGACAAAGGACAAAGAAGCTGAGGGGCCCTTAGCTATAGGTCTCCGGAGACTCACAGCAGAGCAGAGCCAAGTTGGAGGAGGCGTGGATCTGGAGAGCGGGTGGAGAATAACCATCACAGCTGTTAATATACAAGCATTGGGTGCTCATAACTCAAGACCAATGCTGACACACACCTACAGCAGAGAGGCAGCCAAAACGACCAGGAATAAAGGTGAAGCCTCTGTGTGGACACCAAACCTGCAGGCTCAGATGGGGATTGCACCGTAGGCAGGGGTAAGTATGGAAGACTCCTTACGCACTACTTCTTCAGGCAGAACTTGCATAGCTCAGGACACATCCATTGCTCACCTCGTCCATATCTTTAACCCACCTAAAGCAATCACAACTGAAAACATGGAGGCAGCAGCCATTCTGGATACAGACCATGATTTGGCTCACAAATTCATTTTACTCTCATTTTTGTCTACAGTTTTGTGTTGTGGTAAAATGTGAAATACATGCAATATAAAATTACTCATTACCCAGGAACAGGAGCATATTCATCCTGGGATGCAACTATCATTATTATCCAAGTCTATCAAAGACTTTTCCACCATCCCAAACAGAACAACCATTCCCCATTGCCCATCCCTAGTTCTTAGCCACCAATTCCGTCTTAGGGATTTATACAGACTCTTGGTGAGTTTGACCCCTCTAAGAACAAATCATGGGCTATTTGTCTTTTGTGGCTGGTTTACTTCAAGGCTCACCTTTATTGTAAGATGCAATAAGATTTTGTTCTTTGTTAAAATTAATATTTCTCTGTGTATTAGTATTTTGTTTCTAAATGAATGTAAGTTAGGTTGTACCTTTTGCACATCGGGCTGCTAAAATGGATTGCCCACCGGAAATCTCACAAACAATAGAAACTTATTTCTTACAGTTCTAGAGGCTAAAATCTTAAGAAAAGGTTAACATGGTCAGATGCTAGGGAGGACCCTCTTACAAGTTACAATTGCTGCCTCCTCCCTATGTCTTCCTGTGAGAAAAGAATAGGTAGGAGAGAGGGAAAAAAGTAGAGCAGAAGAGAAGAAAAGAGCCTAGGGATCATTTCATAAGGACAGTAACCCATTTGGTGAAGACTCCACTTTCACAACATACGTGCTTCCAAGGCTCACCTCCTAATATCACCTTGTTGAAGGGTGCAACTTCAAGATGGATGCTGAAGTGACACAGGCATTTCATTTAGGCCCAAACAGGTTGCTTCCATTCTCCTAATGTGGTGAAGAAAGCTGCCATGAACATGAGGGCACAGATGTTTATTCAAATCCCTGCGTTCATTTTCTGGGTATATATCCATGAGTGGGATTATTGGATCATGGAATAGTTCCTTGTGTGTGCTTTCTAGGATTGAACCCAGAGCCTTTTGCATGCTGAAAATATGTTCTGACCACAAAGCTACATTCTTGATCTCTCTCATAAGAAAACTTTTTGAGGGCTGAGCACTGTTTTCCAGACAGTCGGCTCTGTTCCACATTCTCATTGATTCATTTTTCATCACTATCAGCTCATTTGCCATCCTTGTTTTTTATGGTATTCTGTGTAGCTGGGTGCTATTCCCTCAGTCAGTCAAATGACAGTGCCATGTAAGGACCACACCAGCTCTCACCCATGAGATTGACAGCAGAAACCACTCACGAGGATTCACTGCAGCCAAATACCACACACATGAACGAAGATGACCAAGACCCTATCTTAGGCTTCAAGGAGCTAATATCACCAAGCTAAAAAGAAAACAGTCAAGAACATTAATGCAATGACATGAAGTTATCTCCCGAAATAACATGCAGATCTGCACAGGAGCAGTCCACTGGGGCCTCGTGGTAAAGACACCCTAGAATTGTGAGACACTTTGAAAGCATGAAGAATTCTACTGCCAGCTGTGAGAAAGGAAGGTCTGGGTGAGGGAAAGGATGAAAACAAAGACTTTGCAGGATGGTTGCCTATAACCATATGGTTGGGTGTCCTCAAAACCTCTGAACTGTACACTTAACAAATACTAAGATAACTTTATATAAATATCATGTAAATAATGTTTTAACATATTAAGGATTCTGCTGTGCTTAGGGAATAGTGGGAAGCCAGCACCTAAAGCCTACAAAGCAGTGAACTCAGAAAGGCAGAAGGGGTGGGGTAAGTTGGAGTCAAAAATGAAAGCCTTGCTGGGTGCTGTGCTGTACTGAGGAAACTATAGGAGCACCAGAGGTTTGAGATTCGGAGGCTTCATAAACAGACCCTAATTTAAAGGGGGCTAACCCAACAGGAGCATAGAGGACAGATTAGGAGGAAAGAGATTGAAGGCAGGGAACCAAATTAATTATTGCAAATGTAACATATATCGCAGGATGAGATGCTGCAAATAGAGTGGATTCACGTTTGGAACTCTGACAGGACACCCCTGCAGAATGCCCTGCAGAGTAAGGTTTCATAGTCTTCAAGTGTGGACCTCTTCAGAGGAACTGGGTGTGTACCATCCTCACAGACCTCTGTCAGACTATGGGAGTGGAGACTCCAAGTCAAGAATCAAGTGGTCATCTTTATGGATGCTGTAAGAGGAAAGGCCAGCTGTACCAGGGCCTGAGAGATAGGGTGTCACAGAAACCCAGCATGGCCCTGGAGAACGCAGTAAAGGAGATCAGTGCAGGAACCTGGCAATATTCAGAGCCTGGAAGCTGTAGCATCCCCTGCCCTCCACCTTGGGTGCCAGGAAGGTTAGCAATGGCTGGAGAAGAAACTACATCACATAGAAGCCAGGCAGATACCAGAATGCACATACACTGATGCTTTCGGAGAGGTCCTAGGAGCTCCAACAACAATTTCAGAGCAGGCAAAGATAGAGAAACTGAGCAATATCCCAGAAAGGACAATGTCAAGTTCATGCTTCTACTCATCAGAACACCAGATCTGTGGTAGTTAAGATGCAAATACTAGACACTATGAATCAGAAAAGATGTTCTTACCTTACATTTTATCCCCTGGACACACAAGTCAAGGAGACAAGTTCAGACCCACATCGCAAAGCCCTGGGAAAACAGTTGAGAACCAAGAAAGTAGTTTGAGCAAGGTACAGCGCTATTGTACATTCCCTGCAGTATCTCTTGCTCTAGGATCTCTTGCCCATGCACTCAGGGCCCTGAGGATGTCATCAGTGATTAGAACAGCAACTCAACATTGCTCCTGGGCATCTTGACTCAAAGACCTTGACTTGCATGCAGCTCCAGATCTTGACTATACCTCTGAAAGGAATTCCAGGAAGAGGTGATATGAAACAAAAGTTGAGTTTGGTCTATTAAAAGATTAGTATGGCTGAGAATATAGCTCAGTGGTGAGGTAATCACTTAGCATGGCTGAGGCCTTGGGTTCAATCTCTACTGCACACATGAAAAGTAAGAATGAAGGAAAGAAGGAAGAAAAAGGAAAGGAGGGAGTGAGGAAGGGAGAGACAGAGGGAGAAAAAAATAAACAGGGAAAAACGAGCTTCCGAGGAAAAAGGTGGGTACAGACTTCCCAAGAAGTGGGATTGTAAAATGCTAATTGTTGTTGCTGTTGCTTTTGTTTTTGTGATTTTGATGTTGTTGCTGTTACAGAGAAATGTAATAAAGAGGAGAATTACTCATGATTTAGGGTAGGGAAAAACAGAAAATTTCAGGCATGGGTTCAGAATTTCCTGAAACAGACAGGGTTCACTCTCCATTTTTTTTTCTTACATAAGATTTCCCAGATATGTACTAGTGTCCAATACATGATAGAAGCAGACAATTTTGCAACTTTAATGGTAAGGAAATGCCATCATAATGGAGTAGAGTCATCTTGATTCACCATGTTGGCTCAAGCCTGTTTGGTATAGTCTTAGTGATTTTCAACTGCAATTGCAACAGCCTCTAGCCCCCTTGCTGTTTGCCTTTCTTCCCTATGCCTATCTAGCCAATCTCAACAAGTCAAAGTAGCCTAATAGAGCTGTGGAAATGACTTTTTCTCCATGACATCCCCAAATTAAATATTTCTACTATTCTTCTAGCCCTCAGTAATGTCCATGTACACCCCAGTCAGAGTCACAAATTTTTATTTATGTATGTGACTATCTGTGGCTGTTTCCCCTAGATCATGACCTCCATTGAACTATGATTGCAGTTTTGGTACCCAGCAGCAGCCCGTAGTGGATGCCCCATGGAGGATTCTATTTGGTGAGAACAACTCACCAAGCTCTAAAGGAAGACATGCTGCACTAGTTCCTCTCCCCATCCAGAGGCCCCTGTTCTTTGGAGAGCTGGTTTGGATTAAATGTGGGTAAATAGCTCTTCCTAAAGAAGAAGCATTGTCCCCTGGCCTGTTCCTGGCACCTCCAGATTTAGAAAGGAGTGAACTATGAGAAACTGTCAAGTCACGGGTGAAGATGTGAACTCAGGCTCCCTAGCTGCTCATGCCCCATTCCTTATGCCAGTGGTAACGCAATTCACCAGCTGGGAAATCCCATGATAGAATGATGGAAACATTCAATTTCCAAAAAGGCATCTCTGTGTAAAACACACACACCCTCGCAGGCATTCACAAGCATTATTTTAGGCTTCAGAGTTACTCATAGACATCACAACAGGAAGCAGCACAGCTCATAACTATGAGGGAAAATGATGCTTTTCAGAGATTCCCAACTTTTTTCCCTCCCACAGAAGTCATCCTCTGTGAATTCTAACAAGAAGCTTAGCTCACAGAGGACCTTTAGGAAAATATCCATTTCTTCTCCACCTCCCCCAATCTCTACTTGGGGAATAACCAACCACTTCCTGAAGTCACTCCCAATATTCAAGGCTTCCAATAACTTTTGCATCAAATCTCAAAGGTGTACTAGCACCACTGATCTTCAATGTTTCCCAGGCCACAGTTTAGACTAATAATTGTACTAGTCAACAGTCATCACATGACAAAAAGCCTCTGGATATCAATAGCGTCTTCTAACAGCATTTGCTTTCACTGATAGCTTTGCAAGTTGCCTGGGGAAGTTCTGCTATGTGTTCCTCATCCTTGCTTGGAGGTCAGGTGATAGTGGGAGAAGAAGGGTAAGTCTACTCCACAAGCTAAGTCTCTTCCAGCATCATGTAGTATCTTGCCTCCTAGTATCTCATTGGCTAAAGCAAAACTAAAGTCCAACGTCAAAAGAAGGGGCATCTATTTTTGTGAGACATGAGAGACAGACAGACCCTATCCCACAGAATCAACATGCTCTTTAACAAGTCCCACTCTAAATGCAAAGTGTTATGGGACACTGTGATGACTTAGACCCAGTCCTGCCCTCGGGGAACTCAGGATTAAATACCAGAAACAACTGGGTCCACAAAGAGATGCCACTTCAGTGTAAAGCATGGACCTAAGAAATAGGAAATGATGCTTTTGGGCCAGGAAAGTCAAAGGGTGCTTTGCATAGAAAGAATGTCATGCATAGAAGAAAGGTTTGGTTAAGTGAAAGGGTGAAGGACTCTTAGGTCACTAGCCAACGAGAAGACAGGGAAGGCCAGCAATGATGCTACACGCTGGGTTGCTTTATAACGTAAACTGCCTTAAAAACCCGGGACAAATAACAACTCAGAAAACTACTGAATTCTTCACATGATTGAGGTTGTTTTAGTTTGGGTTTCATTGCTGTGAAGAGACACCATGACCATGGCAACTCTTACAAAGAAAAACATTTAATTGGACCTTGCTTACAGTTCAGAGGTTTGATCTATTATCCTCATGATGGGAAGCATGGCAATGTGCAGGCAGACCAGACATGGTTCTGGAGAAGGAGCTGAGAGTACTACATCTTGATCCTTAGGATGTAGGAGACCGTGTGCCACACTGGGTGGAGCCTGAGCATAAGAGACATCAAATCCCACCCCAACCTTGACAAACCTCCTCCAACAAGGTCACACCTACTCTAACAAGGCCACACCTCCAAGTAGTGCCACTCCCTATGGGCCAAACATTCAAACACATGGGTCTATGGGGACCAAACCTATTCAAATCATCACAGAGGTGAAGGTGATTTGAGAGGACCCTCAAACTACTAAGCTCTGACGGCATGAGGGTGAATGAGCATCCTCTGCTGTGATATGGGGCAGTCCCTAAAACATGCAGAATATGTAAAGCATTGGCGTGTGTGTGCTGGAGAGAAGTGAGTGGGATGAGGAGATGCATGTGCAGAATCACCAGGCCCTGATGACATCAGAAAAACCGCCCAGCACAGGCTAGCCATCGGGTGGGAGCCTCAAGGGTGACAGAAAGGCCGAGAAGCATCCGGCTGAGAGTAGCACCCTGCTCTTTCCTTGCAGGATCCTCTGATTCTTCTCCCTATAAGGTTCCCGGAGAGGAGCTGACTTGAAGTTTCTGGTTCCTGAACAGTTCACAGGAACTGAGGCTCTTATCAAGACTTGTTCAGCAACGAGTTCCCTCTCTAGATACATCCCTCCACAGTCACGTTGATGCTCCATCTCAACTAATGGTCCAGGCCATCTCACTGCTGACAAGGCTCAGGAGTGCTGGACAGTGACAAAAAACATCCTGAAGTGACATATTAAATGAATGTTTACATGACTTCAATTTTGAAGTGAAAGTCATAGCTCTCGTTGTGTTTATTCTGAGATACAATGATTACCCCTTTAAATTTTTGTATCTTGAAGAGTCCCCAAAGACATCATGTCAAGAGCTCAGTCCTTAGCTTGACACCATTATGGGATGGCACAAACTTTAAGAGGTTGGGCCTAGGGGAGTTCTCTGACTTTCTAGGGGCATGAAGGGGATTATGGGACGCCACCCCTTCCTCCGTCTTTCTCTTCTTGGACATAAGGTGAATACTTCTCCACAGCATACCTGCTGTGATGTGGTAGATAGCTCAACCAAGGCAACAGAGCCAAGGGGTCATAGACCAAACCCTAAAAATCTGTAAACAAAGAATAAAGGTATTCCCCTTGCAAGCCTTTTCAGCTATTTGCTATAACAACAGGAAGCTCACTGACATCTGCCTTCAAGAAGATAAAGCATTTAATCCACTTATCCCTTGACTCATTTATGCACCTTGTTCATGGTGGTCTGCTGATACCAACCATACAGAGACCTCACACCCGGCTGATGACACAGTGAAGATTACAAAATTAGACTTGTGGGCAGGTTGGCAGAATTTTAACCTCTTTCAAAATATAAGCCATCACTCCTCATGATCTCCTCCCACCTTTTTTTCTGAAGCGTACACCCTTCCTCCCTTCTCTCTTGCCTTCAACTACATTATAAAGTGCACTCTCAGGACTTGGTCTGGGCTGTTTCTTAACGCTGGAGCCATGCTTTGGGCTAAACCAAATAGGATGTCACTCATCTCTACAGAAAAAAAGGAAAAAGGCTAAAGCCCACCCCTACCCCTTTTCCTCCCCTCCTCTCCCAGCTTTCCTGGATTCCCAGTGAGGGAGAGCTTTGTTTTCTCCTAGAAGAAACCAGGGCCAAGACTCCCCATGTTCATAGTTTATAGAAGAAGAACGTTAGAGAATTGCCATGGTTACAGGCTCCCATTCTGCTTCCATCTAAGGACCAGGGGGAGCTAGAGAAAAGTGTCTCACGCAGCTTCTGGTGCCACTCAGCCTGGAATCATCATTTAAAAAAAATGTTTACATCAGAGGAGAAATTGCTTCTCAAATAGCAAAGGGGAAATGCATGGTCTGATGAGACTTTACGTAGAATCTTGGCTGGGCTGTTCTTCCCTCAGCCCCCCTTCTCTTGCCCCATTATTATTTAAGGTTATAAATCAGGCAAAAGGAGAAGATGACAAAACAGAAGTTCACATTGGCAGCTCTGGCAGGACGCCCAGGCTTGGGACCGGCCCATCCCTCCTCCTTCATCTGCAGCACCAGCAGCTGTGGTTGGATCCAGGATCCACATCTTCCTGCAGGCTTTGCTCCAGGAAAGGCCTCCTCCTGTTGTGGGGTAGGGGAGGAGGGGAGGAAATGGCATAAAATCCACTGAGATCCAGCTTCCCATGGATTGAGAGGCTCAGGCTAGAGCCTGGCAAACAGAATCCTAATCCGGCCTTGATCTTCACTAGCTGTGTGTCCTGGGGCAAGTCTCCTTCCCTCTTCTGAACTATGAGTTTTTGATGCTTTAAAACAAAGGTGGTGATGATTACCCTAAATGAAAAGGCAAAGAACATGGAACTTAAGTGTCAGGCTGCCTGGGTCTCTCCTGGGCAAGGTGCTTAATATCTGTGCCTTGGATTTTTACCTGTGCAACAGGGAGTGTCCATGAGAACAGAACCCCGCTCAGAGGAGCGTGCAATCCTGGCGACCCTCCATACATGAGCACTGCCGTCCCTACAGCGACAGCTAAGGGTCTACTCCGTCAGAAAGCCCAGAAATTGCCACTCTGCGTCAAAAGGGAGTGTTGCTTCAGCTGCCAGATGGTGGACGAGGCTGTTGGCATCATCACAATTCTTGTGCACACTTTGTCCTCCCCAGCCAGCCCCTTTGGGTGGATGAGTGAGTATGCAGGGGTTCTGTGCTGCAGTCTGAAGAGTTCATCCCCAGCACGATGTTGGGGGAGGCAACTCCATCACTACCGCAGGTGTGGGTGGCCCTGAGGGGGAGGGGGCTTCTCACTGGCAGGGGGCCAGGATTGCTTTGCTCCAAGCCTGGTAGTAGAGGTAGGTATGTGTGTGTGTGTGAATGAGTATGTGTTTCAAAGAGTTAACCAAGAGCGAAGAGGACCTCAGCTGACTGATCTGAGCATGTTCCTTAGTGACAATGTGCACACTCATTCCTGAAGGTTCTCTGTGCTAGGAGGGGAGCCAATATCTTCTGTCCCACTTCCACCCTGGCCTTTCTGAGTGAACCTCCTCTCCCCCCTCCCTGCCCCACTCCTCTCTCTGCTTTGCTCAGAAAGTTCCTGTAGCCTATTGCCCAAGCTCCAGTTCTCCTGAGACAGGAGAGTCCTCACAAACAGTTGCACATCCCATTTAACTAATCCATTTAGCCAGTACAGGCAGGGGCAGCACAGGGCACATGGGGAGACACCATTGATGACAGTGTCGTCACTGCCTGCCACTCGCCCCCGAGCCTCGCTCTGTGCTACACCAGGTCCTTTAATGCATCACAGACCTTCACCATCACAACCACGGATGGGATAAGTAATGTGTCTCAAGATACATGAACTGCAAAGAGCCTTACGTACCCACTCCAAGTTCCCAAAGCAAACTGTGACGGAGGCAGGGCTTAAACTCTGGGCTTCCCATGGAGGAAATGCATATTAAGCTTTGAAATTCCATCTCGCCTAGTCAGAACACCACCAAGAAATCAAACAAATTGCTTCCCAATCACAAGGACCTGAGATTGATACCCAGAACCTCTGCAGAAAGGTCCAACACAGTGGCTCCTGCATGTAATCCTCGTGGGGAGGTGGGGACCAGACAGGGGACCCCTGAGGCTTACTGCTCACCTAGCCTAACTGATGAGCTCCAGACCAGTGTAAGGCCTTGTTTCAAACATTCATGAAGATTACATCTAGGTTGTTCTCTGGCCTCCACACTTGTGCACATATGCATACATGCGCATGCACACACACATTTTAAAAAGAAAACAAACAATAGAAGCTAAGAAGGGCATGGAAAAAGAAGAAGCTCTTTTCACTGCTGATGTACAGGTAAACTAGTGCAGCCATTATGGAAATCGGCATGGCAGTTTCCTTAAGAAACTGAAAAACGGATATAACAATTTGACCCAGTTATTCCACCCTGGCCTTGTACATAAATGACTCTATACCCTGCCACAGAGATATCGGCACATCTATTCACAATAGCTAGATGTCTACCGATAGATGAATAAAGGAGCTATGGTTACAAGCGTGCAATGGAGATGAATCCAGCCATTACAAAAATGAAACCCTGGTGTCTACAGAAAACTGGATTAAACTTAGAAAGACAACTTCCATGTGTCTTATTATATAAAAATCTTAAATCCAGTGTTTTTATATGTGCATGTATGTGGGGAGTGTAGGTCATGAAACTGAAAAGGATATCATGTGGGAGGAAAGAGGTCTTGAGGGAGGGTTAGGGAAAAGAGAACAAAGAAGAAAAGAGAGCAAGAGAATATATGTGACATGAAAGCAAAAGGGGTGCTTCTGGGGAAATGTAGGGTACCAGACAGAGTGGTCAGGAGTCTGGGGAGGGGAGGAAGGAAAGGTTATCTGCACAGACAGCATGGCTGCTAGGCAGGTGGCACTGTGATAAAGGGTTGGGTGGATTAAGGTCTGAAGTTTGTGTCTCTAGAACCCAGATAAATGAGTGCTGGCTGGCCAGACAAGGTGAATGAGTGGGATCTGGTTCAGAGAAAGACCTCACATCAATAAAGTGGGTAGTGACCAAGAAAGATACCTAATGGCAACTTCAGGGTCCACAGGCACACTCATGCACCATGCACCCACACACGTGTGAACACACATACAGCCATGTATGTGCAACACACACATACCCTCAAAAAAATTAATGTGTGTGTATGGAAATCCCATAGTGAATCTATTATTTTGCATATTCGTTAAACATTAAAACTAATAAAAGGAAAATGTTTTGAATCATCAGGGCTTTCCAAATCCAAAACCCAAGGTCCCTTTCTGTTTCCAATGGATCCTACTCAACAAAGATGATGAGAAGAACATTCCTAAAACACAAGGAGAGTCTGTAGCACTACCTTCAGCCGTTAGAATTCTCCTCCATAGGGAAACCCAGTCTTGCTGGAGCAGCGGCTACTATCTGGAACGGAATGGTCTCCAAAGGACCACATGTTACAGGCTTGGTCCTTAGCTTGGTGCTAAGGGAGGCGGTAGAAATGTAAAGAGCTAGAGCTTGGAAGGAGGTCTGTCAGTCGTTAGGTATTTAGCCTCAGAGGGATTACAGGACCATACCCCTTCTCCTTTCTCTCTTTTACTCCCAGCTGTGAACTTCCACCATGGACCCTCACCATGACCTCATTTTAAACTGTCCTAGCACAGGCCCAAAAGCAGAAGGGCCAGTCAGCAGCAGCTGAAACATCCAAAACCATATGCCAAAATAACCCTTTCCTCTTTTGAGTTGGTTATCTTGGGTATTTTGTCACAGTCATAGAAAGCTGACTAAATAAGCAAAACTGGTGAGGAATGATATGAAGCTTCGAGAAGGCCACACCCCTGCAAGCTGCTGGGAAGACTTCTGAGGGAAGGCGAGGTGGCAGAATTGGGAGTTAGGAATAGAGGAGAATCCAACAATGGGAAAGCAGAGAGCGAGATGGCAACATGTCTGGAAAGATACAAGGGAAGGAGTGATGGGAGCGACCCTGAGGTATGGGTCAGACCAAAGCTTCTGCTGTGGCCACTAAGGAACGGCAGGAGGCTGTCCCTTTGAGTGCAATGGGCCTTGGGGACAAGAAAAGCTCCTCCATATGACAAAGAAGGATCGAAGAACCTGAAAAACACGGCTCATATCAGGACTTGCAGCCCTGGAATCCTGCCAATCCACAGGCCCCCACTCTGAAGGAAAAGTAATTTTCCATGTTAACCCATCTAGGTCCAAACCTGCTGACCTGAGAAAATCCTTCCTAAAGATTTGTTACCCTTTACTAAGACAACTACCTCATTATTTTAAGTCACACAAAACAGACATTTACTCCCTTCTTGGGGCAAACTAGACTTGCCAAAGGCTCCAAGAAAATAAAAAAAAGCATAGAAAGAGTGGTGAGGGGTTTCTGTCCCTGGGAGGCATCACGGCATCGCTCACGTGATGGTTTAGAGCACATTGGTCCAGGAGTCACCAGGAACACTTGAGATGCCCAGGTATGATCTGGGGCCAAGAAAGGCCAGACCAAAAAGAGTCTGTACTCATGGCAGTAGGTAGGACTCCTACCTACCTGTGAAACCAGATAAAAGACAAAAATGGAGGGGAGAAAAGGGGAAGGAAAGAGGAAAGAAAGGAAAAGACGACGAAGAGGAACAAAGAGGTCAGGAAGGGAGGAAAGATCCCAGGAGAGATTCAGAGTCCCAAGGAACTCAGCGTAGGTCAGGAGCAAGTTGATACTTTAGAAGGGCTCTCTGAGCCTCCGTTAGCACTAGCAATGGTGAGCAACCCCACCCATTCTACCTCCTCCCTTGCTGGAAAGGGACATATGAGGCAATGGAGGCAGAAATTGAGAAAGTCACAACGGCAGCTCACTTTCCAGTGGGTCCAGCATTGACTCTGCACCTTCTGCTTTGGGGTCTAAGAGTATCTGTGTTTGGGGCTGGTTCTGTGTTCCAGCCACACAGCCTCGGGCATGTTGCCTAACCTCGTGTGTGCCTTCATTGCCTCATTTGAAAAGCAGGGGTGGGAACCATCATGGCAGACAGGCAAGCCACTGTTTCTTTTACTTCTCATGTCTCATTCCTTTGTGAAGTCCTTTCAAAGCTCACCTCTCCTTTGAAATATGAGCTCACTATACCTGTACTTTGACAGTCTCTCTGAGTTGTGCGCTGCAAACGATAAGTGTGCCATCAATTATTTTCATATCCTGAGCTGCACAATTTTCACAGTAGATGTGCCTTCTCCTCAACTCCAGGGGAAGTTTTGTGGGATGAGGGTGTTTATACTTGTTCTTCATCCTTTTCAGGACCTGGCATCAGACCACAGAAAGCAGGAGACTTCAACAAGAGTTGTTTAACCAACTGATTATAGAGGTAGAAGAAGTATAGGGACCAGCAAATCCTTTCTGTTAAGCTGATCAGGGAAGGATTGCTCAGTATACAAGATGTGACCCACCTGGTACCCTGCGCTGGTCAGATGGATAGACATATGGGATGATGGATAAATGGGAAATGTGAGGGGCTGGATGGATGGTACATGCATAAACACGTGAATGTACGTATGAATGCATGGAAGTGTGGATAGAGTGACCTTATCCAGAAGCGATTTCTCTGGCCCCTTTGTTTACCCTCCTTTCCTCTACAGGCCTCATGCTCAAGCCAATCCACAGACACAAAAGGGGAGAGCTGATTAATTTTCTCACTTGCTGGTGGTATAAATAAACAACATAAAAACCATTCAGCATCGTGTCTCAAATATGTCTGTGAGTGCCGTCAGCTTTTTAATTACTGTCATTGCCTGCCAAGGAGTTGGCAGCCTGTGTCCACCCTCAACCCGAGTTTTCTCTGAAACCCTAACAGTTTGGTCAGGACTGGTGCAGCCTGCACCAGCTTCTACCTAGTGACCTCCACTCTTGTACATCCCAGGGACACGGACACTTCTGGCAGGTCCAGTGAGGGAAGGATCATGCAGTCGCATTCTTTAGTAAATGTCACTAATCTCATGTAAGAAAATGACTTTGAGCCATCAGCTTCTGGTTCCTGGCCATCCAGGCAGAGTCAGCATTGGGTCCCTCTAGTGGTGTAGGCTTCAAGTTAGACCAGTCATTGCTTGGCCACACCTACAAGTTCCAGGTCATCACTGCCCCAGAGCAACTTACAGGCAGGACATATGTGGTTGAAGGTTTTGTGGCTGGGTCGGTGTCCCACCACTGGGAGCCTTGCCTGGTTACAGAAGATGGCCAGCTCTGGCTCTATATCCTCCATTACTAGGAGTCCTTACTAGGGTCACTCTCATAGGTTCCAGAAAGTTTCCACTGCACTGGGTTTCGACATCACCCCTTAAATAACCCCTCGTTTTAGTTATCTCTCCCTGTACTTTTTCCTTCTATCCCTCTCTCCTCCATCTGATCCCACCTGTTCTCATCCCCACCCACACCCAGTCTACTCAAAAATTCTATTTTATTTTACCTTCCAATACACAAAAAGGGGGGCCAATAAAATGATTACTAACATATTCTGCCATAGTCATAGATTGGTGCCTAGCCCACTCATCATCATCAGAGAGGCTTCCTCTGGTAGCTGATGAGATCAGATGCAGAGAGTCACAGCCAAACTTAGCCTAAGCTTGGGGAACTCTGCAGAAGATGGGGAGGAAGGATTGTAGGAGACAGAGAAGTTGAGGACGCCACAAGAACACAACCCACAGAATCACTTAAGGTTCACAGGGGCACACAGAGACTGAAGCAGCAATCATGGGGCCTGCATGGTCTACATTAGGTCCTCTGCATACATGCTGTGGCTGTTTATATTGGAGGTTTTGAGGGACTCACAAAAGTGGGAGTGAAAGTGTCTGACTCTTTCGCATGCTCCTGGGACTCTTCTCCTGCTGGTTGCCTCATCCAGCCTTGATATGAGAGTTTGTGCCTAGTCTTTTGCATCTTGTTATGCTGTGTTCAGTGGCTGTAACTGGGAGGTCTGCTCTGTCTGAAGGGAAAGGGAGGCGTGGATCTAGAGGAGACAGGAGATGGGGGGATGGGAGGAGTGGAGGGAGGGAACGCTGTGCTCCAGATATATTTTATAGGAGAAGAATAAATTTTAAAGAGGAGAAGGAGGAGGAAGGAGGAGAAAGGAGGAGGAAAATAGACTATGTCTTTGAGAAAAATGCCAAGATGGCCCTACCACTTCCAATCTGCCCAACCTAAGCTCCTTCTTTAGGAAGCCTTTTCCTAATTCCCTCTTCTCACTTCCATCTCCATCAGTCAACAGTGTGGGGCTCTTTCCTCCCTCATCTCTGGGTTTGGCTTCAACCCGTCTCTTAGTTAGGACACAGGGTTACAGATGAGAGTGGAGAGCATTCACATTTTATTGTTAAGCAGTTCCCAGGACTTTGTTAAAGAGCCATGGTCATGCTCTACTTTCTTATTCATTGATAAAGCAGGATGGAACCTTAAGTTTGGGGGATCTGAGAAGCCCTCATTAGGGAAAAAATGTACAAAATTAAGGTCAGACCTGTAAAGAGCAAATGGAGCAAGGACCCTGAGGGAGAGTGGGAGCTTGAAGTTGTCTTCTTCCCAGCTGCAAGCTAGCATGCACTCTTGCTCCCTCTGATGTTGGCTCCACAAAGACCTGCCTTTTGGAAGGGTCTGCACTAGTTCTAGGAAACTCTACTTTCCTGCCTCCTCGAGATGCAACCATCCTGCAGAATGCAATGCCACTGGGCTGGTGCTTCCTCCCAGCCACGCTAGAAGGATCAGTGGGCAGTGTATGATTCCAGGGCTGCTTGTTTCAAGGAAGTACTGGTAAGTGTTCCCCGCTGCCATCTAGGATTGAGTGTCCCATCTGGGCTACATGGTTACAGCATTATTTCATACAGCACCACTGGCAAGAGAACAAATTAGACTCTTCCTCCAACAAAATTAAATTGCCCAAAATACCAAATAAATATCCATAAGCACATTAAATAAATTAGTAACTAAACATATTTTAAAACAGAATGGAAGAAAATACTAACGTTTAGAGAACTTCAAACAATTTGTGCAAATCTTACACCCCAAGTATAGGGGGCTTGATCTCTCACCCTGGGATTGTGGGCCGTGCCTAGTAACTTCCATCCAAAGATAGAACAGGGGCCAAGTGTCATGACATGCATCTGCAATATCAGACAGAGGTAGGAAGATTACAAGTTCTAGACCAGCCTGGGCTACATAGCAAGCCCCTATCTCAAAATAAGAGGAGTGGGGAGAAAGGGAGGGAAGGAAAGAAAAGGAAAAAATAAAGTGTGGAAGCAGATTATGTGCTATGTGACTTTATAATGAAGCAATCTATCATTCCTGTCTTAGTCAAGGTCACTATTGCTATGATGAAACACCTTGGCCAAAAGCAAATTGAGGAAGAAGGGAGTTTTTGGCTTAAAATTCCATATCATAGCCCATCATTGGAGGAAGTCAGGACAGGAGCTCAAATATGTCAGGAACCTGGAAGCAAGAGTTAATGCAGAGACCATGGGGAGGGCGGTGCTATTTCCAGGCTTGGTCCTCATGCTTGCTCAGCCTGCTTTCTTACAGAACCCAGAACTGCCAGTCCAGGAACAGCACCACCCACAATGACCGGGCCCTTCCCCATCAATCACTAATTAAGAAAATGACTTACAGCCAGATCTTATGGAAGCCTTTTCTCAATTAATGTTCCCTTCTTTCATATAACTCTAGCTTATGTGTCAAAATGACATAAGTCTAGCCAGTGCAGACAACATGGTCAGCAACCCAAATGATAGTCATTATGGCTTGCAATCCTAACACCAGGTGAAGAAAATGACACTTCACCTCTGTGCTCTTTCTCCCCACAAGAACAATCTGAATTAGAGGATGTTTTTCAAAATACCCAGCCAGAGTTCCTCAAAACTGTCAAGTGGTCCTCAAAAATAACAAGAGCCTAAAAAGCTGCCATAGCCACAAGGAGCCGAAGGAAATGGGACATTGAACACAGCATGGTATCTGGCCAGGATCCTGGAACAGAAAGCGAGATATTAGACAAAAAAATAAATAAATAAGGAAATCTGAGTGCAATGTAAAATTGTAGTTAATAATATGTAAATATTGGCTATTGATGCGGACAGCTACACTATAATGATGCAGGGTTACATAACATATAACATACAATGGTGATGGGTATATATGTTATATGCCCATGTTATCACTGAAGATATTGGACAATAGGGAAATAAAGAAGATGCTGGGTGTGTGATACACAGGAAGCTCTGACAAATGTTGTCACTTTTCGCAAACCTAAAATTGTTCTAAAATTTTTGAATAGTTAATTTTTACTCTACTTTATTTTAATTTATTTTGTTTTGATGTTTGTTCATTTGGTTTGATTTTTCAAGACAGGGTTTCTCTGTATAGCCTTGGTGTCCTGGACTCACTCGCTTTGTAAACCAGGCTGCCCTCAAACTCACAGAGCTCCACCTGCCTCTGCCTCCCTAAGTGCTAGGATTACAGGTGTGTGCCACCACACCTGGCTTTTAATTTTATTTTTTAGAACTTAACAAAAATATTTTTACCCCAAGCCTACCTGCCGGGAAGGCCTTGTACAATAGACATGACAAAGCATGTTCTGATGCACTCACCCTGCCAGTCTGTGTCCAGTCAAGTGAAATCCTCAGGAGAAAACAGTCCAGTCTGCTTACTTACCTCACAGATTTTTTTAATTTAATGTCTCTCCTAGAAGCCCAGAGCAACCCCTCTATGCTAGTGTGCAGAAAGACTTTTGAACATCTTTGTTTATATTGAACACTGCATGGATTTGTGATCATTAGACAGTGGAACCTACAGACCTTGTTGGGAAACAGGTTGAAATAAATCTCACAAGCTGATAACTGGCATAAGCGGGGCATCTGGCTCTGAGCAGATTCAGAGTCAGGCTAGAGCAGCATTCTGTCCCAGAGAAGATGGTCTGTAGTCCTCCATCCAGGAGTTTAGAGGCTCCACTCCAGTCCTTCCCTTACCAAGTTCTGCCTGCATCCCCTCAAAGGAGGCTCATTTCCATCATGAACAGGAGAAGGCTGCACTAGTCTCTGAGGTCCCCTCCAACTCAGACATTTCAAGTTCTCTGTACATAAATAGAGTCCCCCAGTCAAGCATCTCGGCTCTGAGCTGAGGACAGAGATAGGAACACTGACCAACAACACAACACCGTCTCGTTCTCCCATTCCAAACAATTCTAGATGAATTTTACACAATTCTGTCATCTCTACTGTGAGGCTAGCCATGGGCAGGGTCCTGCCATCGCTCCTCCCCTGTGGCTCACTTTAGTTCCTACACAGTCACCTGGAACAGGGACATACTCAGGTTCTGGCAGAGGAGTTTTCCTGACTAAAGCAGATAACCAAAAGTGACTCGCAGAATTCTCTTAGACTGTTTCTATTGGTTCCTGGAGAACAGCTCACTCACATGCCAGGCTGCAGGTGTCACCTGTGACAGGAGGGCCCCCTGATGTATCTCAACAAGCCCTGCAGATGCCATGCAGGGCTTCCTAAGCTTAAGCTGGTGCTGGCTTTCCAACTGATGAACATAACTAACATACCAGGATCCCTGTCCGGACTGGCCAAGGTCTCTGCTTTTCCCTGGCTCCATGAAAATCCTCTAGCAGACATATCAGAAAGGAATACACCCAAGCTGTCTTCCACCAGAAACTCCTGCAAAAAGTGTGAGGGTGAAATGGCTGGGGTTTGAGGGTCTGAAGTCAGGCCCAACTTTGGCCCTAACAAGCTGTGAATCTTTGAGCCTGTGGGGCATCTTTCCCTAAGACTCAACTTCCTTATATATTTAATTATCTAAACCATATGGCCAAATCTATGAATTGTGGTATAAAGGTTCACTTGAATAGTAAAAATGAAATTTTCAGTGTTGGAAATTCTTACTCTATTCCAGGCTCTGACTTAAAGATTTTCATGTTATTCAAAACCTAAGCATGATACACATATGCAAACATGTTTGCATTCTCTCCCATGTCAAACCTAAGCTATGGGTCCGCTCAGTGGCAGCTAAACCAAGAAGTAGGGAGGGAGGCAGGGCTCTTCTGGGTTGTCTGAGTTGGAGGAAGTGAATGGGTATGGAGGAAGGTGGGCTGCTACTTCATGGTGGAACAAGGGATACCATATCTTACACTCGAGGAGGTCTTAGGCACTTCTGAAATCCTCTTATCCAAAAATCCTGCTCATGGAACAGGTAACAACCTAATCAACTTGGATCCCACAGGAAGAAGGCTGTAACATCTGGCAGAGAAGAATGCCAGCCCCAGGGAGCCAACACAGCAGCTTGCCTTTCTGAACATCTTTCCCTCTGCTCTGAGAAGAAAAATCCAGCTCAGTCATTCTACCCAGATGTTCTTTGTTGTTTTGTTTTAAATTGCTGGAATGTTCTACCATAAAGACTGAATTGCAAGACCTCAGTCACTTCAGAGCAAACTCGGTCCAGAGGTGCCAAAAGACTTCAATTTCACAGAGTCAGAAAGCATAGTAGGAATGCTGAGGTGGGGGAGGGGAAGAGGGGGTGGTGTTTAATGCACAAGGAGTTCCAGTTTTACATAAGGAAGGGTTCTGGAGACTGGCTGCCTGACAATGAGAAATGTACTTAAAGTCACTGAATTTTAAAATGATTGAAATGATGTTCTTGTATCTTGCCACAGTTTTAAAAAAGTTAATTTCACTGCCAATGTTTAACTACACTTAACTGCATCATTCTTTCAAGAAGCCTGTGCCATGCCCCATCCTTGCAACTGACTCCCTTTCAAAGGCAGAGGTCCGATCTGGTACTCTGTGAGAAGAAGGTACCAGAGAGAGCACCTAGGGTAGGAAGCAGGGAAAAGGGACCTCTCTAAGTCTATGCTGGGAAAGCAATAGGGCTTACTTTATTATACATACAGCCAGCTCTCCTCAATTCCTTCTCTGGTATGTTTCAGAAGAAGACCTGGGAGATAAGTTTTTCTAGCTCCTGAGTAAGAAGTCTTCTAGCTAGATTAGATCAGTGAAGGCATTAAAGACAGGGAAAGGCTGGAAGAACAAGGGTGCCCTCCACCCACTTCTCTGCTCAAGGCAGTGTCTGTAGGTGGAGATTCTTCTTCTAACTGGCTACTGCAGTCATTTCAAATGTAGTTCCCAACTCTACTGTCTGTTCCAGTCCCCCTCCCCTTTCCTTTGTACCTCCAGCCCGTAGAGACTTTGGGAACACAGATGGCGGTAGTGGTGACAACCCTCTGCTCATGCTGACCTCCGGGTTACTCCTCCTCTCATCTGCCTTGATATCTTTCTTTTGTTCGGAAAATAAATCTCCAGATTGTAACCACTTACAACAGTACCTGCTTCCCAGATTTGATTCTGTCTTTTACACCAGGTATTATGTTCCTCTAGCATTGCAAACCAAGAAACGAATTACCTTTGCATTCTTACTTACCAGACAACTGGTCAACCCATGCACAGACCATTAACTGTGGACACAGGAGGCTCAGGAGAAACTCAGATATCATGCAGCCTAATAGATTTGAACATCCAACCCTAGTACTCCCCATTGTGGCTCAGGCTCTCTCACACATGGTCCTACTCTTCCCTCCAGCTGTGTTTGGGTCTTCAGTGGCCAGATATACAGTCACCAAGAGCTGGGGTGGGGAATGAAAAGAGGAAATTTGGAGCAACCTGGAATAACTACTTCAGAGAAGATAACTCCAACCCCCATGTTCTCCTAAGGAGACACTTTTCTTCCAAGGTACACAGGTTCTGCAGAGCTGCATTTGGAGGCAAGGCTATTCTCCTGTATCAAGGCTATAGTGCTACGTAGTCCACAATGGTGGCCACTTACCACATGTGGCTTTTAAATTTTTACACTTAAGTAAATGTAAACAAATTTCGGAATTGAGTTCTTCAGTTGCACAAGCTATGTTTCGAGAGCTCCACGTGTGGCCAGCAGCTGCTGTATTGGATGATACAGATGTATCATCACAGAAAATCCCACTGAGTGGCAGTGCTCATAAACAAAGC
Organism: Pachyuromys duprasi; assembly: GCA_028658305.1. Classification (NCBI taxonomy): domain Eukaryota; kingdom Metazoa; phylum Chordata; class Mammalia; order Rodentia; family Muridae; genus Pachyuromys; species Pachyuromys duprasi. The sequence continues at coordinate 58,461,903 of CM053762.1, read as the reverse complement.
TGGCTCTGTCAACAGAAAAGGAAATGGAACCCACATAATACAAATTAACCAATTACACTCTTAACAAGCAAACATTCTCCCCACTATGTGTGCAACCAAAGGATGTTTGGGTTTTTATGCAGAGATGGCTTTTAGCTGGAGTGGATAGGATTCTGGCAGAGTGGAAGAGGCAGAGAGGTTGTTTTCTAATGTCTCCTCCAAAGATGCATGAATAGAAAGTTGATGGGATTAATGTAAGTACACAAACCCACCCGAGTGAGAAGCCTTTTAAAACTGAAGGAAAGAGATTTACTTAAATGGAAAAGGGAAGAAATAACATGTTTACTCTTTCCTTGGTTCTCTGAAAGAAACAAAAGAGCATCAGTTCTTAAAATGTCTTTAATACCATGCAAGCTAAGTGGGCTGGGCTGCAAAGGAGGAGCTCCTAGCGGGCAAATGAGATATTTAACCTGCCTATTCTGACAAGAAAATTAAATACATTTGAGCAGAATGCTAAACTTTGAGAGAGAGGGAGGCAAAGAGAGAGAGAGAGACAGAGAGAGAGAGGTTTCCTTTGCCAAATGCCATTTCCCACCGCAGCCCCTAGCTAGAAAGAAACTGCTCTATTTCTACTTCATTCAGTGTTTGCTAACCTTAAAATGTGGACACCTTTATTACAGAGCAAAAAAAAAAAAATGGCACAGCTGCAGAGATAGGCTCTGACCAGGAGAAAGCCCTTCAGCTGAGAGGCAGCTTCCAGATTCAGAGCAGTCTGAGTGGGCTCTAAGCACTTGCATTTTAAGAAGTTCTCTGCAGGTGCGGATGCTGCTGACACAGCCAGCGCACTCTGTGGAGGACTATGTCCCCAAAGAATGACTCCAGAGAGGGCTACCACACTGCCCGTCAAAGCTCCAGTCCCTCTCGACTCCCCATCCCCTTAGGGTTCTATGCAAGTGGAGAGAGCTTCCCTTCCAGACAATGAGATGATGAACTATTTCTCCTTTTAAAGAGTTTCTCTTAAAATTTTATGTGTATGTGTGTACCTGTATAAACTTAAGGAGGCCACCTGATTTGGATGCTGGAAACCAACTATGGGTCTTCTGCGAGAACAGTAAGTGCTCTTAACTGCTGGACCCCTCATTTGGTTTGTTTTGCTGAGACACAGTCTCATAACACAGGCTAGCCCTAAAGTCACTGTGTAGTCAAGGATGGCCTTAAACTGCTGACCCTCTTGCCTCTGTCCTCAGGTATTATGATTATAGGTGTGTACCTATACACCTATCTAGAGATGACTGATTTTTCTTAGTTTTTTGTTTTGTTTTGGTGGTGGTGGTGGGTTGTTTTGTTTTGTTGTATTGGGTTTGACAAAAGGTTTATCTGTGTAGCCTTGGCTGTCCTGGACTTGCTTTGTAGAACAGGCTGGCCTCAAACTCAGAGAAACCCACCTGTCTCTGCCTCTCTGTCTGCTTGAATTCAAGGCATGCACCACCATAGCCAGCTGATTTTTCTTAGTTTAAAATGTTGCATTAAAGCACTCTTTATCTTTAAATTTGTTTTTTAGGTTTGAGACAATGTCTTTCTGTGTAGTCCAGGCTGACAAACTTACAGTGATCTCTCTGCTCCTGCTGCTGGATTTATAGACATACACCTTTAAAGTTATTTTTACAAAACTGTGTTTGTTTCTTAGTTTCTCTCTTAATATGAATATCACGCAAATAACTGAGACTTTTATATTTATTTAATAATAAGCTTCTCAACACAATAACTGAGCAGTTATACTTGAGGTTTGTAGCTTTCCTTGATGAGCTCTCTTTCCTGGTCCCTCCTGGACATCTGCCTATGGCTGAATCTCCTACTTCCTCTAACTCCTCCTCCCCTGGAGAAGAGGAAGCCCAGCCCTGTTCTCTTTTCCTGATCAGTGACTGGCTGTAAGCTGCTTTATTGGCATATCAGAGGACAATTGGGGAGCAGTGCTTACAGAATATTGAGACAGGAGATTCTCAGAACAAGTATTGCAACCAGATATAGGGGGTGGGTATAGAAATCAGCATTTGAATTACACAATAATTACCTTACACCTATATACACCACTACAACCAGAAGAAGAGGAAAAGAAGGAGGAGGAAAAGGAAAAGGAGGAAAAGAGGAGGAGGAAAAGAAAGAAGAAGATTCTATATCTGGTTTTTTTTACTTTTTAATTTCTTTCTTTCTTTTTTAATTTTTTATTAATTACACTTTATTTACTTTGTATTCCCCCAGTAGCGCCCTCCCTTCTCCCCTCCCAACCCCTCCCTTCCTATCCCTTCTCCACACATGCCCTTCCCCAAGTCCACTGATAAGGGAGGTCTTCCTCTCCTTCCTTCTGATCCTATTCTATTAGGTCTCATCAGAAGTGGCTGCATTGTCTTCCTCTGTGGCCTCATAAGGCTGCTCCCCTCTCAGGGGGAGGTGATCAAAGAGCAGGCCAATCAATTAATGTCAGAGGCATGAATTGTTCCCATTGCTATGGAACCCACTTTGACACTGAACTGCCACGAGCTACATCTGTGCAGGGGTTCTAGGTTATCTCTTTGTTGGAGTCTCAGGGAAGACCCTTGTGCTCAGATTTTTTGGTTCTGTTGCTCTCCTTGTAGGAGTTCCTGTCCTCTCTAGATCTTACTATTTCCCACTTCTTTCATAAGATTCCCTGCACTCTGCCCAAAAGTTGGCCATAAGTCTTAGCATCTGCTTTGATAGTCTGCAGAGCAGAGCCTTTCAGAGGCCCTCTGTGGCAGGCTCCTGACTTGTTCCCTGTTTTCTCCTCCTTCTGATGTCCATCCTCTTTGCCTTTCTGGATGGGGACTGAGCACTTTAGCCAGAGTCCTCCCTCTTGATTAGTGTCTTTAGGTGTACAGATTTTAGTAGGTTTATCCTATGTTATATGTCTATATGAGTGAGTATATACCATGTGTGTCTTTCTGCTTCTGGGATAGCTCACTCAGGATGATCTTTTCCAGTTCCCATAATTTACCTGCAAATTTCATGATTTCCTTGTTTTTATTGCTGAGTAATATTCCATTGTGTAGATATACCACAATTTCTGTATCCATTTTTCAATTGAGGGGTATCTGGGTTGTTTCCAGCTTCTGGCTATTACAAATAAAGCTGCTACAAACATGGTTGAGCAAATGTCCTTATTGTGTACTTGAGCCTTTTTTGGATATATGCGTAGGAGTGCGCTGGATCTTGAGGAAGTGCTATTCCTAGTTGTCTGAGAAAGCACCAGATTGATTTCCAGAGTGGTTGTACATGTTTACATTCCCACTAGCAGTGGAGAAGGGTTCCCCTTTCTCCACAACCTCTCCAGCATGTGTTGTCATTTGAGTTTTTGATCTTGGCCATTCTGATGGGTGCAAGGTGAAATCTCAGGGTCATTTTGATTTGCATTTACCAGATGGTTAATTGTCGTTGAGCATTTTTTAAGTGTTTCTCTGCCATTCAATATTCCTCTATTGAGAATTCTCTATTTAGCTCTGTTCCTCAATTTTTAATTGTATTACTTGATTTGTTGCTTTTCAACTAGATTCTACATCTTAACTGAGATCCTGGTGATTTTCTTTGAGGTACAGAGATATGGGATGACTTGCCCAAGATCATATACCAATTGTAGAGTTATGACCCAAGACTTCTTACTCTCAAAACTTAGATGCTTTCTGCATCTCCACATGAGCCAACTGGGCTGACTTGTCTGACATGCCTGTTTCCGCACTGCTCACGAAAGACTCACTGAGCAAATTACTAGAGACTGTGTCTGAAGTCACAATGCCAGTAAGCAGAGGCAGAGAATTCTTGTGTTTATTACATATCCTCTTGCTACAACAAAATTTGAAACAAAAGTGACCTAGGGAAGGAGGGACTTACAGTTGAGCTGTTGGTTCCTCACAATGAGGGGCCAGGCAGGAGCTTGAGGCAGCCAGCCACACTGCATCCAGTCAGGAAGAGCAAAGGTGAAATGCTGGCACTCAACTTACTTTCTCTTTGTATTCAGTTCAGGATTGCAGACTTCGTATGATTCAGCCCAAGATCATGGTAGGTCTTTCCCCTCGATTACCTTAATCAAGATCACCCCTCACAGGCTTGTCTTCTGGGTGATTCTAGATCCTGTCAAGTTGGCATTCAATGTTCAAAACCACATGGTCTTACAGAAGTTGCACCTGTCTTTCTGTACCACAGAAGAAAAAGGCCCAGAATGTCTATATTCATCATACACTTTTGCATTCAAGAAGGTTCCTTTTTCCAGCCAGAGTGTGGTTACTCAGCTACTAGGCCCAGTCTCTGAGTTAGATTTAGTCTTAGTTCTCAGCTCTAACTACCCAGGACTGTGTATACATACTTCTTTCCAACACACCGAGTCTGGTCCTTCATGGCTAATTCTCAGACCTTTTTCATTCAAGAAAGAGAAAAAGAGAAATAACAACTCATTTTTAGCAGGAAAGAAGATGCCAGACGTAATTGCTTTGCAAATTACTCTAAGTTATAAATGGATCAAAGTTTTTTCCCCCCAAAGTCAGAATCAACCATAATTAGCCATATCCCACCCCAAGCTCACAAGGAAGTGGGAGGCAACATCTTCAGACGTTTAAACTCATTCAGAGGAGGCCTTGTGTGGATTAAAGGAAGCACTAACAAGCTTAGGAAATCCTTGTCCTCCCTTTCTGAGGAGACCAGGCCTGGGGATGGTCTCCAGGGCTCACCTAGGAAAACCCACGGCTCTATCCTGAGCGGACTTGACATGGAAGGATTTCAGAGGTCTAGACTGGAACTGACTTTCCTTTCTCCTTATGTGCTGCGATTGAGAGAAGGGCTGGAAAGCTGTCAAGGTTTAATTTCTATGTGAATCCGCTCTATCACCAGGAGCTTAACCTGGGTGTAAAGCCTGGCTCTAGAAGCAGCATGGGAGCTCGCCCTGGGTCTGCAGTGTGTCTCCTGCAGCCTTGCCGGCCATCCTACATCCTGGCTACTATACTTCGTATAAGAAAATAAAGGGATCATGTGGGTGTTCCTTAGGGTTCCTTCCATTATCATGCCCTACAGGCATTTCTTCTGTCTTCTAGTATCAGGCACAGTGCCAAGCACTGGGGACCGAAAACCAAATAAAGCTTTTTCCCACCAGCAGGATCTCTGCTTGCAGAGATCAAAGGACATGTAATGATGCATGTGGAATGCTCCAACACACATGGGAATGAGTTTGTCCCCAAGGAATGGGAATGTCTTTTTGGAGAAGGTAAAAAGTGAACTACATCTCAGTTCACCTGTAACTCTCTAGGGCCATAAAAGGCTTGGGGAAGGTGTGCTAAGCTTCCAGAAGCTTGTGGAGAGGAGGGGAAACACATTTCAAGTGAGCCTGTCTCCCACAGAGTATAGTCTAGCACAGACTGGGCCTAGAGACATGAATTTTATGGCGCTTATTGGTGGGCCCTGTCACTGAATGCCTCCTGTACTGTCTTACCTCCTTAACTGTAGGCTAATTGTGACTTGTTCTGACTGTAGAATGTAACAAAGGTAACTTGGGCCTTAAGGTGGCTTAGTAATTACCATTTTTGCCCTTAAAATCCCAGGGGCTCTGTGTAGGAAGCCCATCTCCCCTACTGGAGAGACTGTGGGGAGGGGTCTCATAGAGGAGGAAGTGGGAGGAAGAGGGAGGAGGGGAAAAGACAGAAGAGACTGAGATAATCCTGATCTCCGTGATAATCTCAGAGATAATCTCAGTGACTGCAGGCACTGGCTAAACGGAAGACTAAATGTGTCTGCTCCAGGGAACCCCCAGTGACCATCAGCAAGGGTAGGGAGAAGCTGTCCTGCTGAGCCCCAACTGGATCATTGTGTTGTGAACAAAGTGATTAGTGACTGCCTAAGCCATTGATTTGGGGTGTTTTCCCATGTAGCTGGAGATGCCTGGTATCATACTTCACTCTCTTCTCAGCATCTATCAACCAACCAGAACTCATTCGGCCCCTACCCAGCATGATGCTCATGGATGTATCCCCTTGCCTGATCCTTGCCCAACTAAACAGGGGTTTCCCCAATGCCAGAAGAATGAATTTACCATGAGCTCGCCCACACATCTAAGAAAACAATAGAGTGCTTGGAAACCTTTCTCCCAGACTCCGAGGTAGAGAAACACAATGATTTTCCCATTAACAAACTTCACAGTAGTCAACATGAACTTTAAAGGATTTAAAAAGAAACAGCCAGCAAGAGATTTCAAGCTTGTTCAGAGGTGCCGTAAACAGCTGGCTTATGTGCAGCCAGCACTGTGGTTCCCTGGGGTCACAGGATGCAGCAGTCGAGACCGAATGGCATCAGTGCCAATTCTTACACCGTCCCAAAGCCAACATCTGGCCTTCTGCGTTCCTGTTCACCCCGGACATGAATGGAGCATCCCCCCCAACTAATGATGCTTCCTAAAACGGGCCCCAGCTGCTACCTCCTGCTGAGCACAGCCTGCTGCTGATGTTGAAGGAATCCAGCGTTCCCTCAGGAGGTGAGCAAGCTGGCTAGTGCAGGACAGAGAAAAACAATACAGGAAAATGCTTTCTGCACCAATGACCCCTGATGCCAATCACGGGTTATGCCAGCTTTGATGCTCTCGAGGTTTAGCAAGCTCTTCTGGGCTTTTCCCCTTGTCTGTGTCAGCAGAGGTCTAGAGGGGCATTTCTACATAGGTAGCAAATGGCCATTAGACAAGGAAGTGAGGAGAATTGCTACCTGCCAGCCACTCCAAGGCCTGGAAATAGTCAAGGTGAGACCTCAGAATTAGCCAAGCACCCTTTCTGGCTCTCTTAAGCAGCTTTAGCTTCTCTTTAATGAGGATTACTCAGCACTTCCACGGGAATGTAATTATACCGTGTAGAGCTGGGACAGCCACCTGAGGCCCACCAGCTGAGACCGCTACCCTCTGGCCTCCACAGGCGTGCACATCCCCCATGTATGCGTATGCACACATGCACATTTTTTTAAATTACATATCTAATGCAGTAGTGATCAAGTAGCATACAGTAGAATCATCTGGAGGGCTTGTTAGATAGAACACAGGCCGCACCGCCAGCATCTCCCTAGGCAATGCAAGAGGCCCCACGTTTGCACTTGTAGCAAGCTCCCAGATGATCGTGGCACCGCTGGCCCAGGGACCACACTTTGAGAATCACTGATGCATATAGTAAGATCTAAATACAGGCGTCTAAGACACAGGCACACAAACACAGAAAGCTCAGATTCTCTGGAATTGTCCCAAATTTTAGTCAATGGAAATATATAAATCACTTTAAACAGCCCCTACTATAGTCCTCAAGGGGCTGTCAAAGAAAAACAGCCTTGCAGCAGAGTGAGTGTAAAGGATGCAGAGAAGAGAGGATAAATATTTCACAGGCTGAGAAATTGGTGTTTCTCACATGTTGGGAAAAGGGCCAGAAGGGGGAGAAGAAAGAAGAGGAACTGTGTATCTTCTGGATCCAGTGCAAACAGAACCAGCTCACTACTCATCAGCCCAGGAGGGTCTGTAGATGGAAGTAGGGACACAGAGCTGTAGGACTATTGGTGCTTCAGGAAAGACATAATATCCCCTAGCATCCCAGGGTACCTGTGTCTGAAACAGGGGCTTCCCATTCTCCCTCCAGACCCAGAGAACCGTATCTGTGAAGAGGAGACCCAGGAAGCTTTATTTAACACAGCCCCTGGTGATTTTCACACTCTTGAAAAGTTCTTTTGTAGAATGTCTCAAAGTCCCATCAAGAACACAATGGACTAGGGCTGGGGAAAATGACTCTAATGATAAAGTGATTGCTATAGGAGTGTGTAGACCTTAGTTCAAGCTCCGGGATCCATGTTTAAAAAGAAAAAGAAAATGCTCAGCATGGTGATCTGGTGGTCCCTGGGGCATTGATCAGCAGGCTCCAGGCCAGTGAGAGACCCTGCCTCAAAAAAAACAAGATGATTAGCTACTGTGTGCATGCACACATACACCACACACACACACACACACACACCACTCAAAAGAATACAAAAAGCTAAGAAATGACAGGAGTTACTTCTGGATGGATACAGACAGTTTCCATTTATGAAGAAAAGAAGGTTCTGGGGTGCACGGTGGTAATGGAGGTGGAGGAGTGTGAGCGCATACAATGCCACTGAACTGCACTCTTGTTGACAAGAGTCCTGGGTGAGAGAAGGCACTGACTTCAGGTAGCCCAACCACATAAATCCAACCACTTACCTTAAACTTTAAACGAATGGACAGTTTTGAAAAGCAGGAAAGAAATTCCTCCAATGTCACTATCTCAGGAAGACAGGGGGCTAGCATCCATTGCCCTATCTTCTGAGGTGCTTATGTTTCACACTTTAATAGGGGGATGGCTGGCAGAGACAGGAAGTAGGAAGTGCCCACACTTGAGCAGTCCTGTCCAGCCTGTGGTTTGCTGGATCATTACTTCAGAACTGGTTCTGTGAACTCCTTATCACTTTATAAGACAGTTCAGGCTACACTGGGAGATGATCGCTCCTGCTTAGCGGGGATCCTTGGTTCCCAGCATGAGGTGATTGATCCCACAGTGGGAGAAGTCTCATCATGGAGGGATCTGCTTGCAAGATTTTCCACCCTGACAACATTAGGGTAAGGCCTGAAAACACCTAAGCTCCTCTGTGGAAATCTGACACAGAACATTATAAAAACTGATGGTTGACAATCTGTCTGTTGATGGTGGTGCCTCTGCTAAACCTGAAAATTCCTTAATGATTCCAAGAGCAGCCTGAGAAATAAAGTGCCCACCCATACGGCCCGCTTCTGCCCTGTGTAACAGAGCATATACCTGTTCACAATGAAAACATGTGCCAACACTGAGACATACTGTTCCTGCAAGGGAAGGTGCATTAGATGCTGTCTCCTAAGCTTATTGCAGGGATCTGTGAGGTCCCACTTTAATCTCACCTCCTCAGCCAAAGCTTAGCTGAATTCCCTGATGCCTACCAGTCTCCCTGTCTCTCCTTTAAATGCCTGCAGAATCAGAACCAAGATCTTCAGGTTTAACCACAATGGCCTTGTATCATTCTTCTCTCATAAATAAATAGCTGGGTAGAATTTAAAAGCCATGGACTTTGTAGCCTCAGAAATTTTGGTCTGAGGCTAGCTTTGCTGCTTCGGGATCATTTGTCTCTGAGGTGAGTCTGCATCTGAACTCGGGGAATTTAAGAATGTTGGCTGAGTGGAACCCCCGCACAGATGGGGCCCATGATAGCTCGGTGTAGGACTGAAGACCCTATTCAGGGAAACAGGGACTATTTCAGTCATGATCTTGATGGCTGACTCTTTGACCCTCCCCCATACAAGCCGGGGAGTGACAGACTGGCTAGATCCCAGGGGAGAACATTGTAGCCAGCCCTGAGGAGTCAGGATAAGCTGGGGTTGGATGGAAGGGAAGGAGGTCCTCCCCTGTTGGTGGACTTGAAGGGGGCGGGGAGGAGGGACATGAGGGAGGGAGTGGGAGGGTAGGAGGGACTGAGGGAGGGGGCTACGCCTGGGATTCAAAGTACCTAACCTGTGATTGAGATAAAAATAAATAAATTAAAAAAAAATGGAAAAAAAATGTTGGCTGAGGTCACAGACCTTGGACTGTGAGGCAGTGCCCTGCAGTGTGGGGAACTCTCAGAGGTACACCAAGCTTGTGAGGGAGCAGAACTTTTCCTCATAACAGCTGTCAACTTCGGCTGCATATTATGGTCTAGAAGATGGCTGTTTGTGCACAGAGGTATTGGAGTGAAACTTAAGCAGGGAGTTTTTGAAAGTTCCCCCAGCCACCATGACAAACACCAACAACACAAGATTGGGCTCAAAAAGCAGTTAGCAAGGCCTTCATGAGTTAATAACCTAATAAGTTATTATGGGGTTCTGTGATAAAGATGAGTAACAAGAAAGGATAAGGCTTTGTGGGTGCTGTTACCGAGAGGTTCCATTTTTAATATGCAGAAAGCCTCTACTAAATGTTTGATGAGTCCAAATGGGCATAAACTGAGCATCTTCAGGCCAAGCATTGCAGTGTTTTCCTTTGTGATTCACCATCAACAGTACAATCCCCTCCAGCACCGAGGCTCCTTATTAGAAAACAACCGTTTCCTCAGACACAATTTGCTGCAGCAGTGAAAGATAAAGGGGTCACAAGAGAACTCTGGAAGGGAAAGCAGAGAAGCTCTGTGGCGTATAAATAGAGAGCTGGATGGTTACTAAACTTGACCCCAGAGTTGTATAATTAGAGAAGTGGGGAAGCCGCATTAGCTACAAAGAACATTATTGGAGACAGAAAGAAAAGAGAGGGAGGGCTGCAGGCAGACATGTCAGGCAGCCAGGGAAGGTCTCTCCAGAGGAGGGGAACTGCAAAGGGACAGTCTGTTGGCTAGTGCATCCATCCTGGGATTCCAGGAGAAAAGGACTATGGGTAGAAGATGCCCAAGCTGCTTCATTAGACACAGCCTCTGCTTTCCAGCGTCCATGCCCAGGCTTCTGTAGATGATCACCCTTCAGGCAGAGACCCACGAAGAGGTCATACAGTCCCCTGTAGTTTGCAGAGAAATGAATGCTGGATTCAGAAAGAAGCCAGAGAGCCAGGTGAGCCTTTTCCAGATCATTACTCCTGTCTATTGCCTACTCAACAAACCCCAGCCCCTTCTTCAATTTCCAAAGACTGGCTCCTGTCTGTACCCAAGCAGGTGAGCACTGGCCCTCAGGGTGTCCTGTGAGGACCTAAGCATGGATTTGGTCCCTTGACATGATTCATTAAGCTAACACATACACTTATTCTTTCTCAGTGCTAGTGGATAGGAAAGATATATGGAGGAACTGAATGAAGAAAAAAAAAGGAAGGAAGGGATGATAGATGGTTAACAACAGTAATGATATGGAGGATTTACTGAACATTTGTACCATGGCAGGCACTGTGATGTGTCATTACGGTGTCTTAAGCAACCCAAAGTAAACCTATTCCAGTGTTACAGCACAGGAAAGTGAAGTTCCAGGAATGTAAAGTCAGACGACCTAGCCAGGAACTGGCGGAGCTGAACTTAGAGTTCACAATCTGGTCGTCCCAGCATTTGAAGAGCTCAGAGTCCACCCGAACAAGAAAGAAATGATGGAAGGACCAGAGCACTATGAGACCCCAGCGCTGGGGGGAGCAGAGAGAGGCTGGGGGGTGGGGGGTGAGCCCTGCTGCAGGCCCAGCTGGAGCTAGAGGCCCAGTGGTTGAGTGCCGACGAGAACCCACAGACATCTGTGCATTGAGTTCTGAAAGCATGTCTGATTTGGAGTACTGATGGATGTGAGATGTGAACAGTTGCCTAATCTCTTAGCACAGTCTGAAAACTACGTGAGTCATTTGCCCAGTTCCTGTAACCACTCAATTTGGGAATCCCAGGCACAGACTGTAAGCCCCTAACAACAATCAATCTCCCAGTGGTAAAGTTCCCTTTATAAACATGTAAAGACTATCTTTCTGAAAGCCATTTGAACCTCTATGGTGTGTGTGTGTGTGTGTGTGTGTGTGAATGTGGTAGAGTGTGTGCATGTACATGTGTGCCTAAGCAGTAAGAGCCCAAGCATAGGATTTTAATAAGTCTTCTATTCTCCCTCATAGCAACTCTGCTTAGAACTCACAGGATGCCTGCTGTTGCTGGGGTGTTCAGTTCTTTATGGGACTTCCTCTGTCCTTCATAATGCCTACCCATATGCTTCCTTAAGTCAGAAGAGAAGGAATGCTGCATGTCTTCTCCAATTTAGGAGTGCACATGAAGTAGTATCGAGGTCCCATGCACCATCCATGGATGTATCAGTGACCAGGATAGGGCTCAAAAAGCTGACCCCTTCACTGACCCTTCCACCTTATGTGACCATCCACTTCTGCAAGTAGTGTAGCTTAGTGGGGTGCAGGCAGCATTTAAGTACAAGCTATAGGAAGAGATGCAAGGATGTTTACTTCTCCTACACCCCAGTGCTGCTGAAGACCCCAGAGCAGCAGGCACACAAATCACTCTCCGAAAACTAGGATCTGCCAGGCCTGGGTTCAGTATTAGCTGGAGCCAGCTCTTCCACAGAGCAGAGCAGGATCATTTAAATAGCCAGCTAGTCTGTTGTATGCAGAGGAGACAGGGGAGAAGGCAATAGGGTGTGAACTCATTGACAGAAAAGCTAGAGTGAATAATGGGTCTGTTGGGGAGCTTAGTTTGGGAGACATCAGCATATCCACTCCACGGAATATTCAGGAAAATAAATCTCATCCTCCTTCACTACCAGACTAGCCTTCTGAGAGGCAAGCCCTGGCTTCCAGGGGACTTGTTCAGATAAATTGTCTTTAAGTATGGAGAACAAAATCCTCCCAGTTATGAACCACATGACATTGTGATTTACAAAGTGCACATTCAAGAACCTCACCACCAAGTCTTAAAAAATAAATCACACATGCACGCACGCACGTGCACCCCATAATGTTTCAGCCCCCTGGCTGTATGTGGCTCAGAAGCCGTGGGTTGGACACACCTGCAACACATACTGCATGGACCCACAATGGGCGGGCTTAAGTGAAAGTCAATGAACTGATGGATGCTGCCATATAAACGTGCTGGAAACTTGCTTCCCTTGGTGCTAGAAAAAGCCCCAGAGCCCACTAGGATAGTGCTGGACCTCTGAGCTGAATCCTGGGTCAGGTATTGGACAGCTAGTTCCCAGGGCAAGCACTAAAAGGTGGGGCTTCAAGGGGTGCTTAGATCTCAAGGACTGTGCCTTCTGGGACTGATCAATGTCATTATCTTCAAGAGCTGATCAATATGTTATGAAGAGAGTGGACTTGTTATAAAAGCGAGTTCTATGCATTTCATCCCTTTCACTGAGGGCTGTGCAGCAAGATGGCTTCTACCAGATGTGAGGCTCCTGACCTCAGACTTCCCAGCCCCCAGAACGGCAATAAATCTATTTTCCCCTTATAGATTACCCAGTCTGTGGTAGTCTATTACAACAACACAAGACAGGCTGGCACGCTGGCTGTAATTGTGTGTGTGTGTGTGTGTGTGTGTGTGTACATGTACACATGCGAGTATTTGTAGATATTCTGGAGCCAGTGTGCTCAGATGAACAGACATATGAATAAGACAGCCCCATGTATAGGAAGGAAGAGGAGGCAGTTCCCATGCTGAGCCCAAAGCGAAGGTGCTGGGACTCAGACATGCTCGGAAGACCTGAAGCAGAGCTGGCTCTCTCCAGATTATCACAAGGACAGGACAGTCTCCTGGCCTATAACTTCCCAGGAAAGAAGAAAACAGAGAAAAGATTGAGCCAGTAGCAGGCTTCACAGACAGGGAGAGGTCAGATTCTGCCGAAAGTGTAGGATCTCTTGCTGGTCTCTGGCCGGCCCAGCCTGTGCTGAATTGTGTGGGTCCTGCTAGCTAGTTATCAGTTAGCATTACAGACTAGATGCTGTGTACTCTAAGCATTTAGGTCCTTTAGCCTCAGGTAAACCTCAGGCACCGCAACTTGTTGCTACTTTACAAATAAAGATGTTTTTTAAATTAATTTATTATGTATGCAATGTTCTCCCTGCACATACACCTGCACACCAGAAGAAGGCACCAGATCTCATTATAGATTGTTGTGAGCCACCATGTGGTTGCTGGGAATTGAGTAGGGAATCTCTGGAAAAGAAACCAGTGCTCTTAACCTCTGAGTCATCTCTCCAGCCCCAAAAACAGGTTTTGAGGTACCAGTAAATCAAATTTTCCCCACAGCACAGACCACTACTGGTAAGACAAGTCAAGCTTTGAACTCATTACTAAGTCTGATCCCTCACTTCTGTGAAGCCCCAGGAGAAAAAGGAGGACAACAGTGTAAAGTATGCTGTGCCCGCATCCCGCTGGGCAGCAGCTGCAATCTTAGACTACGAGAACACTGAGGGAGAGCAAGCCGTTCAGTCTCCCACGGTGATCACAGATCACCATGCTTGGCACCTGGAAAGTACCAGCACTGGTGAAGCCTAAGTGGGAGGGAGGGCACGCGCTCTCGGAAGACGATTGTGATGCTCTGCATCAGAGCACACGGGAGGGATGCAGGAGCTGATCGCAGCAAATGAGACGATGCTCCCTGCAGAGGCACAACAGTGCACACCATCAGTGCTGGTCAGAACCCTGTGGTGCCTGATGGACAGGCTGGCTTTCAAAGCCACGCAGGAAGCATTCTTGATGTGCCCAGGAACACCTAAGAAGCTTTCAGGAAGCCCTGGTGTCCAGCTTTCACAGAAAGGTAAGAAATTAAAACACGAGACAAAACACTGCAGACGAAAACCACTTCTAAGCTCTGCGCTTCTGAGCCACCACTTGAGGAACAGGACATGAAGTGCGTGAAGGAACAACCTTACGCCAAGACCGACCTTTGTCAAGTGGATTCTGATCCGTTTTAAAACCAAAAGGCCAAGTTAAACATTAAATGTCTCTTTTGCATCAAATTGGGTTAACAGTTTGAGTCATCTAAGCCCAACCCCCAAATTTTTCAATATTAATGAGCCTCTTTGGCTTTGGTCTTTACAAGCTCTGACCAGCCCTGATCATCCAGAGGAAGAGCTATCCCACTAATATAGCCCACACCTCATGCCTCTCAAACCCATGCTGACATCCTCCCATCCATGAGCCTGCACACTCCCAAACCACAAACACTCATGCAGACCACAGTGCTGACAAGGACAGGGTTAAAGACCTAGCCCTATTTCCCTCCAGCAGTGCCATGTGGAAAAGTGCTGGCCTGGCAGAGCCCTGTGGCTTCAGCAATCAGGCAGGGAAGGCTAATTAGTCAGTCTGGGATCCACAGGGGAAGTGCTGACAAACTCAATAAGCAGCAAGTGTCTCATCCCACAGGGGAGCTGGGACCACAGAAGGCAGAGAGGTATCAGTTCAGGGGCAGGAGAAGGGCAAACAGGTGCCCTCCATGGAGCCCTGGCCTCATGACCTCTTCATTCTCTATTCCAGAGAAACATTTAGCACAGCATTAAGGGACAATTACCAAACGCTGAGTGTTGGGACTATGCCTTCTCAGACACTGTGTTTCCGAAAAGGACAAGGAGTGTATAGTAGCGATGGGTTACTGATGCCTAGGGTCATGGGTCTCCATGGAACAAACATAACACACCAGCATCCTAGGGGTTCACTCCTCTAGCTAGGGATTTGAGGATAGGTGGCATCATTTCATAAGTACATAAGCACAATTATGCAATGTAATGAAATGCAAATGATGCAGTGATGTTTTGTGTGTAGCACAGAGCTTCGGGATTCAGGCTTTGCTCCCTGACTCCCATCCTTGGGAGATAAAGGTCAGTGTTGCTCAGAATTACACTCTGAGATTGAGAAAGAGCAGCTCTTCTCAACCTGTGGATCATGACCCCTTTTGGCAGTCAGATATCTGATACCCTGCATATCAGATATTTACATTACAATTCTTAACAATAGCAAAATTATAGTTATGAAGTAGCAACAAAATAATTTTATGATTGGGGTCAGCACAACATGAGGAACTGTATTAGAAGATTGCAGCAAGGCAAAGAACCACTGAGATAGAGTAAGAATAAGGAGAAAGTGAAAGACAAGAAGAAGAAAGTGGAGGGAAGAGACAGAAACAAAGGCAGAAGATGGGGAGGGAAAGAAGGATGAAAGGAAAGGAAGGCAGGAGGAGAAGAAAAAGGAGCGTTTAATAACTTGCTCGAGCTTAACTAGATCACCAGTGCAATCTAACTCTATTCAGGAGAGCAGGGGACAAGGAGGGTGGTTGGAACCATTTGCATGAACCAGAAATATCAGAGGAAAGGAAATAGCATGCCAAAGAGATGACTGTATTCTCATGTTCATGGGCATTACAGTGGGCCAAGACTTAGGATCAGCCAAAACACTCACCAAGGAGGAACAAAGAAAATGATTTATGTGCACAATGGGATATTACGCAGCCTTAGGAAGAAAGAAATCCTGTAATTGGCAATAAGGTGTGAACCTGGATGACATGGTGTTAAAACCAAACTGAAGCAGGCCCAGATGGGCAAGTACCTCATGATCTCACTTGTTTTTATAGTAAAATAAATAAAATAAATGTATAAAAACTGTGAATAGCATGTGGCTACTAGTAGCTGGGGAAGAGGGAGTTTGGGGATATGATGGCTAATAGGAATAAAATTCCAATCTATCAAGAGAAGTAAGTTCAAGAGACCTATTTTATAGTTTTATGACTGCTATAGTTAATATTATATGCAGTTTTTTGGAAGCCTCAGAGCATATGTTAAGGATCCTCAACACACACACGATAAACATCTTAGTTAACTTGATTCAGCCATTCTGAAATGTATAAACACATACAAATATATACATAAGTTTATATTCAAGAAACTTGAAACGAAACAAAATTTCCATTCAACCTAGAAGGAAGACATTCTGGCTTCTCAATTATTTACCAGGTTTTGTTGAGAAGCCTGAGTGTTCGTTGGCAGGTGGACAGTGATCACTACCAAGAAAAAGGTACCCAAAACCCCAGAAAGGATTGGGTCACTGCTCAAAAACTATCCCCAAAAGCCATGCAGGTGTGAGCTAACTCTACCAGCCAAAACAAGAAAAATGTTAAAAGCAGCAGCTTGGAGACCAGGTGGAGGAGTTGCCGGGTTATGCGGAGAATAAAATGTTCCTTAATTTTTCATTTCATGTGATACACCTTTGTTTTGATATGTTGTGACTCAGGACATCACAGAAGCATACCAGGTGTGAAAATCTGATTTAGATTTAATAAATACATTCTCACACTCTCTGGACCTTGGTGGGAACATTAAATTATAGTGGTTTCCAAGTGTTTCTGAAGATTAAAATACATAAGGCTCAGTGCGTTTTTATTTCATTGGCGTATCTTTAGCTCACTGATTTCTTAGCGTATCTTACAAATTGAAAGATCTACAGGAGGCGGTGAAAGGCAGGGCCAGTGCAGTGAAAAGAAACTCCCCAGTGAGGCTCAGGGGTAGCAGTGAGCTGGGATTTTGGCATCTTCCTGTACCACCGACCCCACAATGGAGGTGGAGTGTAGCCTCTCTGAGGAGAAGCAGATGGCATATGATTTGAAAATTCACCTGTTCAACAAATGGTTGTTTGCCGACAACTGTAGCAGGTACTAGGGAAACTCCAGTGATCCAAACAGTCAGGTGTAACCTGAAGTAGAGCAACCCAGCCAGCCAGCACTTGAATCTCTGGTTAGAGCAGCCATTGTCTCAGTAACAGAAGCTGAGGCCAAACTGTTGAATGCTTTCCTTCGTCTGTTCAAGCCTTGTCTGCCCTCCCAGGCTGAAGATAGTGATTAGCCATCCTCATGGGGGTTATGACAATTAAATATATAAAATGAGAAATGGAAAGTAGTCCTGTAGTACTGGCATGGGTGGTCCGGTCAAAAGCCTGAGTGTTAGAGTGTGACCTTAAAGTCAGCCATCCGTTGAACTGAAAACGATATGGAAGTAGAACACGTTTAGCACTGATTTGGGGATGGCGTATGCCTGTAATCCTGGTGGTTGACGGTCTAAGGAGGGAGGATGGAGTTTGAAGGCACCCCGAGCTACCCAGTAAGACTGTCTCAAAATAAATAAATAGGCACTCAGCACAATGCCTGGCATATCTACACACTCTCTAAACAGAACAGACTGCCCCCTGCATGGCATGGTACCCAGCAAGTGCGCACGTTGTGAACGTGGTCCCTTCCTCCTCCCATTCCTTCGCCCACCTGGGGTGACACAGGGCTGGGGCAGAGCTGATTTTGAGCTTCCTTTGGTTTTCGCACCAGCTGTGTCTGGAAGTACTGAGTGATGAGTGCATCCGCCTTTCGTTGATCTGATTTGCCCAGGTACTGGAAGCCAGAAGTAGGGCGTGGCTCAAGTTTTGTTTGATTCATCTCCCATCAAACCATGCAGACCATGGCCTTGATTTGTTTCATGGATGGGCCCATGAAGTAGCTCACTCTAGAGACAAAAATAAATAAAAGAACAGAGGAATGCTGTCAACTGCAAGGGAAGCAAATGCCAAATAAATGGGACTGACCCCGCCCAGTGCAGATACTGAATAAAAACACCTTCTGAAGAGGCGAGAAGAAACTTGCTCATCTCGGTGCCCACTGTCTCTTCCTCCCGTTCTGAGCTCTGCTACGGCTGGCCTTCCGGGGAGGACGGAGGCTGTTTTCACAAAGGAACCAGTAGAGGATGAAGGGGAAACAGATGTCTTGATTGCTGCCTTGGGCTTCTTAATGCTGCTTTCAGCTTAATTAGCCAGCTGTGGTGCCTCGCACCTGGGTGGGATTCTGGAGGCTGAGTACACAGGCCGTGGGTCCTGAAGGTGCCTTGTACCCCCTCGCCCTCCAGCTCTGGGCACAGGAACCTGCAGTCACCTGCATGCTTATCCTTGGACTTGGTGTAGTCCTGGGAGGGTTGAAGGGTGGGAGCTGAACTAAAGCAGATTGGAAAGAAAAGCCTTTCTTCCAGCTGTTGTCGCCCCCTAGAGGGCAAGAAGAGGCTTGCACGGGAGGGAACGGAAAGGAGTGGATGGGTTTTAGTGTCTCAGTCTGGCAGGGACTCAGAACATAAATGATGGTCCATCCAGCCACTTTATTATATATTTTTGTGCCATTCAAATACTTGCCAGCTCAGCTTCCCCTCCAGACCAACTGTGATGCCTTTAGGAAAACAATTGAGCCTCTTTGGGTTTCATTTCCCTCTCTGTAAAAAGGGGAAACGATTGTTTCCTGTGTGATAGGATGCCTATCAAAACAAAAATGAAATAAAACAAAACAAAAACCCTCCAAAGAGATGAACCTGCCTAATTAGCATTTCCACAAGTATGATTTTTAATATTGAGAAATTTACACAAGGTTGAGTTTCTACCCTCTAAATCAATGTCCACAAAGCCCATACTTCTCAAATTGTTGATCAAGAAAAACACCTGCACTATCCTTAAAAACACACACACAGCAATCCTGACTCCAGTGTAACTCTTTCTAATAAATTCCATTTTAAGTCTAAATAAATCAAAATTTAAATCTTAGTCTTTAATATGCAAATGATCTAACAATCTAAATAAGTAAAAATCATCTAAATATTTAAACCCAAATAAATCAAGTGTATTCTGTTTAATAAATCTGCACTTTTAAATAATTTTGTATTTCCCAATCACAAGAAGAGCTGCACAAATTTAAACTATCAGGAGCTGGAGAGATGGCTCAGCCACTAAGGTACTACTCTTGCCACGAACCTAAGTTTGGTTCCCAGCACCTCGCCGGCACTTCACAACCACCTGCAATACAACGCCATGGTATTTGGCTCCCTCTTCTGACCTCTGCAGGCACCTGCTCTCGTGTGCATATGCTCCGCAGAGACATGCTCATCTGTACATGTAGTTAGAAATAAAAATCTTTAAAATGAGTGCATCTGTGAGCGAGCCATAGAGTATTCCTGTCTGCTAGTGGGCTTGCAGATCTTCAACACATCACAGCAGCTGCAGGATCCTTCAGCCTGGTTGGTCACAGACTAGAGGAGCCACTCCAAGAGCTTATTATGGTCAAATGCCAGCCACATCCACAGAGATCTGAGTGCACAGAACGGCACCTCTGTACCCATCAGAGATGAGCTAGAGCTGGCATCTTAGGGACACTCTCAGGTGACTGAGAACTCTCGTTAGCTGAACATCAAAATGTCATTGTTGTACCAACCATTCTAAACCTTTTATAATCCTTACTGTCTTCTTGAGAGCATTTAAAGGCAGTTGAATATTTTCATGCCAAACAAGAAGTTGATTTGGCTACTATGCTTAACGGTTATAGGTAGTGCTACATCAAAGCCTTCTGGGGTGTGTTGAGATTTTCGCCTCCATGTTAAGCACAGTGGACTGCTGTGTTTCTGCAGCCTCTCTACCCATCATGCACAGTCATGTGACAGTGTGTTCCTGATGACAAGCCCCTGGCCTGTCTTACCCACTAACTGGTTGAGCTGAGGGCTTTCTGATTCATCCATTCAGGAGAGCATCATTTTAGCTGCTGGTAGCAAGTGTCATTTAAAGCCATCTAGAGCTCAGGTATAGGCACTATTTTTGAAGTGTTTTATACACCCTGTCTTATCTAAGTATACAATTGCCTTCCCAAATAGATCATAGTCTCCTCATTTTAGCTTTAGAAATCCAGCAATGGAATATTGAAAAACATGCCTGAGACCAGACAAGAAGAACAGTGACTGAATGTAACCTACCAAACCCCTCTCATTTCAACAAATCAAGTATATTGTGCCCCCAATCTGTCTAATAATATGATGAAGGCAGTGTTTATTTACTTCTTTTGTTTATACATTCACTCCTAGGAGATGGGACGCTTCTCCTTCTCAGTCACTAAACATTGTTCACAGTTGGCAATGACGTACCCTGACTTCTGAACTAAGAATTATAATCATGAAAGACACAGTTCTTACCTTCAAGAAGTTTGGCATCTAAATAGAGAAGCAAAGTCAAGTGTACACCAGAATTGGGACCAAGCTGTATTAGTGTGCCTGGGTTGCTGTAATAAAGTGCCACCTGCCACGGAGTTTATACAACAGTAATTTATCAGCTGAAAGTCTGAGATTAGGGCATAGAAGGATTTGTTTTTTTTTCTGAATCTGGTGGAAGGTCAAGTCATTTTGCTTCTGGAAGTTTGCTGTCAATCATTGGTGCTTCTTTCTTTCTTACATGAATCACCTGAAGTTCTCCCTTCAGCTTCATGTAGCTTCTTTCTGCATGTGTACGTGTCTGTCTTTGCCCAGATTTCCCTTTGATAAAGATGAAGTCATAATGAATTTGAACTAACCGTAATGGCCTCATCTGAATTTGACTACCTACAGAGATCTTATTTCCAAGTGAGGTCACATTTACAAATACTGGATCTTTAGGGACTAAACTCTTCTTGGGGGACACAATTCAACCCCTAAAACTTCAGGAGGCAGTAAACAAGCAAATGAGAATGTCAGTGCTATAAGCCTCCAGCTCTGTGGGATGCTGTGTGTCTCATCCCTTTACAAGCCCACAGTCTCAGACACAAGGCAGACCCTCAACAGATGTGTAATGGACACATAATAATAGGGAAAATTATAAATTCCTGGAGCACAAAGAAAACAGAGTAGAAGAAATGACCTGCAAAGTGGAGTGAGCCTGGGCATATGTGAATTGCTCCTTGCTATGATCTTAAAATACACAGATGAGTTAGCCAATGTTCTGAGAGGACACGTTTGAAACCTTTGATTACAGCCCTGTCCTTAAACATCACTCCCAGTTGGCAACAATATCCTCGGAAGCATCTCTCTTCTCTTCAGGCAGCGCCAGCCACGGCACAGACACTCCCTAATGGCTTTCCAGCCTAAAGCTGTCAATGTCAGTTAATATCAAATCAGAGCTGTAATTTTACCAAAACCCAAATTGTTCCATTCATCCATATTATACACCTAGCTTCATAAATATTTATATTTGTAAACGCTCCCACCCACAAAGAACAACAGTAATTAATATTGGGCTCCTTACAGGGCTGGACCCTTTTCTCAGGAGTTTACATGAATAAATTAACTTTCCCCAGAAAGCATTGTTTTCAAAGTACAGGATATGGCTTTTTCAATCAACAATGGAAGTGAGGGACAAGGAAATGAAATACTGAAGCATCCCAGCTCTGTCTTCACCCTGCCACTAGCACCGTGGTGGAGGAGCTCACCAGGAAGCAAACATGGCTGAGTGTGTTTTAGATTTGAAGACAAGATTATCAGTGCCCTGTAGTCAGCCCATCAACCCATCAGCCTATCAGCCCAGTGTGCCAGTCCAGCATCAAGCTGTCCTAACAGACTAGCAGGGGAAGAAAGCATGCCTTCTGCTCTGGAGATGCTCAGCCTTGCCAAGGGCTTAGC